>SJYV01009513.1:0-14367 GCA_006410875.1 Neotragus pygmaeus | reverse complement strand
TTTTCCTTGATTTATTCTGCTATTTTACTGGAGCACATTCTCAAGCAGTTTCCTTTAAAAAGGGTGCGTTGGAGGTAAACTTTCTGAGACAATCTTTCTTTTAACTTCCCATTGACCAACAGTTTGGCTGGGCATATAAATGCTAGTCAAAAGTCATTTCCCTCAAAATTTTGATATTGGAAATATTGCACTTAATGTTGCTAGGAGAAAATCTGATGCCATTTTGGTACTCGGCCCTTTCTAGGCAGCATGTATTTTTGCTTCTTGAAGCTTTTAATAGCTTCTATCTGTGGTTCTATGACATTTCCAGGCAATGTGCCTATATATGGGTCTTTTAAAAAACATTTATTTGGCTTGTCAGGTCTTAGTTACAGCAAGTGGATCTTTAGTTGTGGCCTGTGGGATCTTTAGTTGTGGCACTTGAACTTTTTAGTTGCAGCACATGGGATCTAGTTCCCTGACCAGGGATCAAACCCGGGCCCTCTGTGTTGGGAGCTCACAGTCTTAGCCACTGGACCACCAGGGAAGCCCCTATAAATGGATCTTGATGCATTCACTTTCATCAAGTATTCCGTGGGCCTGTCTATCCCGTATACTCAGGTTCTTCATTTGTAGGAAAATTTCTTGTATTATTTCTTTGTTAATTCTTTCTTCCACCCACTTTTGGAAACTAATTTTTTCCCCCCAAAACTACCATTAGTCAGTCATTGAAACCCTTGAACAAATCCTTTATTTTTCTTATTTTCTTCTCATATTTTCTGCCTCTTTTTCTTCAGTCTTATGTTCTGGGAGATTTCATTGCACTCATCTTTTAATTCTACTGACTTTTTCATTTGAGTGATTCAATGCTCAATTTCTTAAGAGTCTTTGTTACTTGCCAGTCTTTATTCTGTGCATTGTGTATGTGCAGGAGTAGGGCAGGAAGGTATAGAAATCGATGGCTTCTCCTACCAGCTTTCAATGAATCTCCTTGCTTTAAGTCTCCCACCTTTCTCTGCATGCATGCCTTTGAGACCAGGCTCCTCCCAGGTTATGTGGGATTAAACCGTTTTGGAAGGAGAGCCTCTGCATTGCATTGAAACCACAGCTCCTCCTGAGAACATATCTCTTCTTCATCTACCTTTTGGCTTCCAGAAATTCAGTGAAAGATTTAGCCCAGGATGTCTCTTCTCCTGGTTCCCTTCCTCTCTGTAAGTGAATATCCTTTTTACCTCTTTCCACTCCTCTTGGTGGCATCTTAGGAGAAAAAGAAGAGATAAATGCATATGCTCAATCCAAATCTCTAAGAAAAAATATTTTCTTGTAATTTATTCATTTGGCTGCACTGGGTCTTAGCTGTAGGACACGGGATCTTTAGTTGTGGCATGTGGGATCTAGTTCCTTGACCAGGGATCGAGCCCAGGTCCCCTGCACTGGGACTGGGGAGTCTTCGCCCCTGAACCACCAGGGAAGTCCGTAGTATCTGTGCCTTTGTTCTGTCTGCTTTCACCCGTAAGTATAGCTGTGAGATTCATCCACATCTAATATATCAGTCACTCATTTATTTGCCTTTTTGTATAGTATCCCAATGTAAAAATACACCAAATTTATCTATTTTGATAATTGTAACCATTCTGCTATTTACAGGCATTTTGGCAGTTTTGAGGCTTGGACTCTTACAGGTGGTGCAACAATGCAGTACAAGCCTTTGGGGAACATTTGTGTGGTATAATCCGCACATCCCAAAGTGGAACCGCTGGGTCACTGGTGAGACCGTCATCAAAAGAGTATGTGTGTGCGGTCCAGCTGCTCGCTGCTCAAAAGCCAACAAACAGGCCAGGTTGGTGGAAAGGAAAGTTTGCTTTACTTCAGATGCCGCCACTGGGAGGAGAAGATGGTGGACATATGCCCAAAGGCCAACAAGCAAGGGGTGAGAGCTTTTACAGACAGAGCTGGGGAGGGGGAGTTACATGCTGGAACAGCACAGTCGTCTCTAATAGTCATCTTCAGATTGGTCATGAGTGGTCTGACCAGCATCATCTCGAATGTTTTAGGTGCAGTTAATCTTCAGTTCCAGGGTCCATTTGTTCCCATTTTTTTGAGGTCGGTTCTCAGAATTGTGGCAGCTCAGGTCCTGGGTGCAGTTTGGGCATTGTGTAGTTAATTTCTCCACTTGGTGTTTTGGTGTCTGTAAGACAGCTCACAGGATATGGTTCAGAATATTATCTATAGCCCTTGAGAAAGAACTAGAGGTCCTTGACTATGTTTAATGACTGCATTGTTATCTTTTAGTCTCCTTTGACTGTTTTCCTTGTTTCTGCATTTCTCACTTCTCTGATTAAACTTATTCTTTGGCTAAAGTTTTCCAAGGCAAAAGGCAGGCAGAGGACATGACTTGGGGGCAAGGGCCATAGGGTCCTGCTCCGTTTCAAGAATATACTGCTTTTATCGGATAATAACCAAAAACCCGCCAAAGTACCAATCTATATCCTACCTTCAGTGCGTGAAACTTCCTGTTCTTGACAACATCCTCCATACTTGATACTTTGTCTTCTTAATTTTAGCTACTCTTAATTTTAGCTTGCGATTCCCTGCTGACTAATGGAGTTGAACACCTTGTCCTATGTTTTCTGGCCTTTTGAACATCTTCATTTGTAAGGAGTCTGTTGCAATCTAAAAAAAAAGTGGGGTTGCCTGTTTTGTTTTCCTATTGATTGGTAGGCATTGAAAAATATATATTCTAAATCCAAGTTCTTTGTGAATATGTGAATTGTGGCTGTCTCCTCCCTGTCTTTTAATTAGCTTGGCACTCTCTTGCTGGTATTTTTTAGGAACAGAATTTCTCGGGTTTAATATGTTCAACTTATAATTTTTGTCTTATTTAGCTAGCCTTTTTTCTCTCCTGTATAAGACATATTTGCCTATTCCAAGGCTTTCCTCTAAAAGCTTTGTTTGCTGTTTTACCTTTCACATTTAGCTCTGCAAATAGTCTGGAATTGATTTTTGTGTATAATGTGAGGTAAGAGTTGAGACATGCTTTTTCTCATATGAATATTGAATTGGCCCAGCACCATTTATAGAAAAGACCTCCTCCTTCCCACTGGATTATAGTGTCATCTTTGTCTTAAATATGGTGCGCCTGTGTGTACAGCTGTTTCCAGGCTCTCGCCTCTGTTCCACGGGTCAGTCTGTTCCTCCTTGCGCTAATACCACACTGCCTTAATTCCTACAGCTTCATTAAAAGTCTCGGCATCCAGTTTCATTTCTCTTCCTCAAGTTGCCTTGGCTGTTGTTGCTACCGGCCTCCTTTTAGCCGCGTGTGTTTGCCATGGTTCCTCCAACCCCCAGGCCTTGGCACACGTTCCTTCTGCTGAAGCATCCTTCCCTCCTCTCATCACCTGGTTAGCTATCACTCTTCAGATGACACCTCAGTTGTCACTTCCTCAGAGAAGCTTTCCCTGGGCCCCCTGGACCAGGCCAAATGCCCTGGGGAAGCCCTCATCACGCCACCAGCCTCTGAATATTAACACAGAACTCCACTCAATTTCATGTCTAATTCCTGTGGTTCTTTGATGGATGTTGATCCCTACTCTAAGTCTGTTGAGCTCTGCAAGGAAGGATATCACGTCTGCTTCATCAAAACAGTCCCAGGACTTAGCAGAAGGAGTCACTTAATCAAAAGTTTTGAATAAAGGATGGAGAGAGTCCCTTACTTAGGGCAGTCTGAGCGTGTGTTTCTGTTTGCATGTGCCTGTCCACATACAAGTAAAACTTTTCAGTGTATGTGTGTTTCAGGGGGTGAGGGGTAGTAGTAACAAAGAGGCCAACTTCAGGGAGCAGATCAGGGGAGACGGACCCCTTCTCGCACCTCCAGTCCTCCTCGCCCCCTCCTTCTCCCCTCCCCACCCTGCACTGACCAGCACCCCCAGCAGCCTCCCCTCCCCTCCAAGTGGCTGGNGTATGTGTGTTTCAGGGGGTGAGGGGTAGTAGTAACAAAGAGGCCAACTTCAGGGAGCAGATCAGGGGAGACGGACCCCTTCTCGCACCTCCAGTCCTCCTCGCCCCCTCCTTCTCCCCTCCCCACCCTGCACTGACCAGCACCCCCAGCAGCCTCCCCTCCCCTCCAAGTGGCTGGAGGAAGAGGCTGGTCTCCAGCTGCCTCCGCTCGGCTGCCCTTGTGCAGTTGTCTGCCAGTTGTGCACGCCGATTACTATGAATGCCACCATCTGGTACGCCACGTGGACATCATAATCTTTTCTTAATTACATTAGCAGCGCAATCAGTTACCGCATTACAAGGCCGGCGATGAGCTTTTAAATCTTGGTGGAAATCATAAATAATTGCACTAAGTACCAGGCGCCAGATGTGTGTGCCAACTTTGGTTGCACTAGATAAATAGTAACCTTACAAGAGTGTTAGACAGCCGGCGGTCCGGCCGGCCACCAGGAAGGCCACCACACCTGGGGCCCACCGCAGGAAGGCTCCTGCCACCCAGGCACCCGAAGAGAGGCAGGCCAGGGACCCCGAAGGGCCCTCTGAGTGTGTGGGTGCCAGGGAGAGAGGGGCGTTCTCAGAGTGGGAGCCAGAGACAGCGCAGGAGGGATGTGCAGAAAGACAAAGGGGAAATGAGGTGGGTGGACAGGGAGAGACACAGGGAGAGAAGATGGGAGAAGAGAAGGTGGAGGGGCTGGGGAGAGGGGGAGAGAGAGCAGTGGAGAGAGAAGAGCCAGAGGGGGAAAGAGACAGACAGACACTGAGATAGAGACCCAGAGAGACATTGAAATGGAGACCCAGAGAGATGCGGAGACACAGACCCTGAATAACAGAGCAGAGAAAGCAAGCAGGTAGTAAAATGTCCCTGATGAGGGGCAGGCCGAGAGAACAAAGGGATGTGTGTGTCAGCTGACCATGGCTCTTGACCAGCAGCTGGGAGGGATCCCAGAGACCAGCTAAGCCCCTCAGGGCAGCAGACATATGGTCAGAGGGTGGATGAGGCTGTGGCCGGGCTGGAGGGGGCTCTGGAAGAAAGCTCTCCTCCTTTCTTTTCTCCCTCTTTCTGAAAACCTCTGGAGTCTGGGCAGGGCATGGAGCGGGGAGGTCACAGAAGATCCAGAGGAAGCAGCTCCGGTTTGTGCAGGAGAAGCCCCTAGAGCTGCTTGAAGTAGCTAAAAGGTCCAGGGTTGGGGAAGTCCCTCTGTGGGGGCGACTTTTAAGTTGAGACATGTTTGCTCAGGCACAGTTAGCCAGCAGATGAGCAGGTGAGAGAGGAGCAAGTGCTCCAGGAGAGGGAGCAGCATGTGCAAAGGCCCAGGGGCAGGAAGGAACTTAGCATATCAGAGAAAGAGATGGCTCGAGCAAAGAAAATGGTCACAGAGAAAGGCAAATAAAGTGGGTGGTGGCAGAAAATGTGTTTATTCCCATTCACTCCTGAAACTTAGCCAGCATGGTCTTAAATAGAATTTAAAGATGTATAAATTCATAGGACAAAGAGAACAGGAGAGAATACAAAAGCAGACAAGGGTTATTAACCAAATTTTGGAAGCTAGAAAGAAGATGGATAACGGTAACTGACTTGCAGAGCAGGCAAAACTGAAAGTAGAGTCTATAGGATGGGGTGAGGGGAACTAGGAGGAAACCAGGGAGCCCCACGGGCCTGGGATGGACTCAGGGATGGAAGCTGGCTGCTTCTAAAGGGGGCTGGGAGGGAGGAACATGAGAGAGTGGGAGGAGCCTCATTCAGCCAGAGGACCAACCACACCTCCTAGCACTGCTGAAGACCAGGAGCTCACCCTCTCAGAAGATGACAGGAAGACTGTGGACCTGGGGCATTAGCTCAGCCAAGATGAGGCCCAGACCTCTATCTCTCCAGGTTGCGCATAGGATGCTGGCAACTAGACGGAGGGCTGTCTCCATGCCTCCTTCTCCCTTCAGCTCAGGAAGCTGGAATTTTTTTTTTTCCCCCTGGGGCAAGTCCCTGGCATAAAGGAACAGGTATACAGAGACCCTCCAAGTCCCTCCAGTGAAACTGTCAGCCTAATGACCCTTGGGTGACCCCTACCTATGTGTAAAGAGCTTCCACTGAGTTCTTTATACAACACTTTGAAATATGTTGAGTGAGTCATCTCTCACCAAATATTTGTAGACAACTCTAGAATGAAAGACAAGAGACAAAAGATTCAGGAGAAGAGGAAAAGGCAACTAGGAGAAAAGAGATAGCACAGGGATCAGAGAAACATTTAAATAAACACCTATAAACAATTTTCTCTAAAAGCTAAGAGGTGGCATTGCAGCTATAAAATAAGATTAGAATGTTATGTGTGTATTTTTAAAGGGAATATTGAGAGAACATGAAAGGGTTAGACAAAAAAGTTAAGATTAAACCCAGAAATTTGAATAAAAGATACAAAGAATTTCTTTCAAATAGAAAATAAGATAATTAGAAAATCAGAGGATCAACCCAGGAGATGCAACATACAACTAATCCAAGATCAAGAAACAGAGAATAAATAACATCAGTGCAAGACATCTAGAATGATGTCAAAAGATGTTCTAGAAAAAGAGAAGAGAGAAAAGAGCATTATCAAAGAAATAATACAAGAAAATTCCCCAGAACTGCAGGACATGAACTTACAGATTGAAAGGAAGCATCTCATCCCAATGAAAAAAAGACTCTCAACTAGGCATGTTACTGTGAAATTTTAGAACATAAAAAATTAAGAGAGACCCTCATCGCTTCCAGAAAGGAAGAAAGCTGCATACAAAGAACTGGGGACCAGAAGAGAAATGAACTTCCCAAAAAACAACTCTGGAAGCTAGAAAACATGGAACAAAGACTCACATATTCCAAGGGAACACACTTTTCAACCAAGAATTCTAAATCTTACCTGGTTATCAACTAACTGAAAAGTGAACACATTTCCAGATGTGCAAGATTTTTTAAAAAATATTAGCTTCTCTGCATTTCTTTTCAGGAGGCTACTGGAAGACATGCTACAGCTAAACAAGGGAGAAAACTAAGAAAGAGGAGAGCATGGGATATGGGAAATGAGATGCAACAGAAAGACCAAGGGAAAACCGAGAATGATGGGAATGAAGTGTATCAGGATGACAGCTGAATGCCAGGAGGACCTTCAGAAAAGTCACCCTGAGCTATGGCAGTAACGTGAAAGGCCACAGGAGGACTGTGTCCAGCGGAGGAAAAAAAGCTGGATTACCTAGTGAATTTGACCACACTGGGAAGGGTTTTTAATAGTTCGTTGGCAAGTTTGAGGCTGAAGTGGTGAGGAATCATAGAAAACCAGTCAAACGCCAAAAACAAAGCAATTATTAACACTGGGAAAAACAAAAACTGAACAAGAAAAGAATGCATTAATAGCACTATCTAGCTCAACTGTGAGAGAAGGCAATGGCACCCCACTCTAGTACTCTTGCCTGGAAAATCCCATGGACAGAGGAGCCTGGTGGGCTGTAGTCCATGGGGTCGCTGAGAGTCGGGCACGACTGAGCGACTTCACTTTCGTTTTTATGCATTGGAGAAGGAAATGGCAACCCACTCCAGTGTCCTTGCCTGGAGAATCCCAGGGACGGGAGAGCCTGGCGGGCTGCTGTCTATGGGGTCACACAGAGTCGGACACGACTGAAGTGACTTAGCAGCAGCAGCAGCTCAACTGTGACCAATATTTACATAGTCCTAATTATATGGATATTGAATTGTCAAAAATTGTGATGGAACTATGTTAGAAGAGTGGGAAGAGAAGTGTGTGGTATGAGGTAAGAGAACTAAATCTTCATCTTTCTTACCAGAAAGTCAATAGCCTTTTCTGTAATGTGAAACTAGCAATGTACATAGTTGTCTTAAAGTATGATGGCAAATAGCAAAAAGAGTGTGCAAAGTTCAAAGTTGTCTCTTAGAAATTCAAGATGTAGTAGGGACCATTTTTTTTTGTTATAAACCTTCGCTGCTATTTGATTCTTTAAATCAGAGGTCCCCAACCTCCGGGATCTAATGCCTGATGATTGGAGGCAGAGCTGATGTAATAATAATAGGAATAAAGTGTACAATAAATATAATGTGCTTCAATCATCTCAAGACCATTCCCCCCTCCCCCTGTCCCGGTCTGTGGAAAAACTGTCTTCCACAAAACCAGTCCCTGGTGTCAAAAAGGTTAGGGACTATTGTTTTAAACCACATACATGAATTTTGATATAAATTTCTAAGTTCAACTGAAAAAAAAAGAAATCAGAAGGTGGTTTGAAATGAGGGGAAGAGGCACCAACCTAGCAGAGCCTCACAGGCCATCATCAACACTAACATTTTTCCCTAGAGCCACATGAAGCCACAGAAGGATTTTCCGAAGAGGAGTGACAATGTAAAGAGCTGTTTTTCTGTAACAAGACTTTGTTTTCAGTTGCAATGATTCAGGCAGACCTTCGTCCTGAATTACCCGAGATTCAAGTATGGAGAGATGGCTTGCTCTCAGGTTAGCTCTCCTAATCTGGGGCCCTCCTGCCTTACAGAGTGCTACACAGACCATGATTCTGAAGGCAGATGGGAAAAAGAGAAAGAAAAGCTGACCACCCCCTGCTCCCCAGTCCAGCATTCACTAGAGCTCCAACACAAGGCTGCCCTTGTTTCTGGAGGAGGGTCATGTGGGGTCCACTCAAGAACCCAGTGAACAGATTCCTGCTAAATGAGTTGGCTGGAAACTCAAAATTATTTTAGTGGCTGGTGTTATGCTGATAAACTTGACTTGTCTCATTTTTTAAAAAAAGTATAAAGTGTAAAGGTATTTCATCACTCCATCTCTTATTTTTAAGTTTTGAAAGTTAGGGAGCGAATTCACAATATAACATTACAGACATTTCAGCCACTGTTCTCTATGGGGCCACATGCCTGATTTGTTTTCTCTTGTGGCCATTTTGTTTTCTCTTTAAGGGGAACTCTTTTAAATCCTGGAAAGTGTCAGACACCGATGATACTTCCTCTAAACCAGGACACATCAGTGAACGGGTCTGGGCCAAGATCCAGTGTCTAGGCAGCATTTGGACAATCACTGCTACCATGAGGGGAGGGCATGGCGAGAAGATGCTACTTTTTGTTAAATGAATAAAAAATAGCCAAAATCTTGCCATAAAATCACATTGCATTTAATGCCCACTCACCCATAATGTTGTCTATGAAATAGGTTTTGAAAATATGCATGTATGTCACATATCTAAGACAATCAACTGTAATATACTATAAAAACTTATTTTTTCCCCTTGCCGCAGTGCTTCTTTATAATTCAGCCAACCAGAGCTAAGAGGCACGCTGCCTGCATCCTTTCAGGCTCACACACAAGGCTAAACATGCTTTTAGTTGATCTTTGTTCTCCTGTGCTATCTGGAAGCAATATATTTGCAAAGAGCATGGTCTGCTCTGATCCATCTGTCCCTTCTGCCGCTTATTTTAGCAGCAAAAGTAAACATGGACATGGGATCCCAGTTCTGTCACTTTTTAGCTACGGGACCTTGAGCAAACTGTTAGCCTTCCTGAGCCTTGGCTTCCTCATCAAGAAAATGAGGATAATGACAGGCTGTGACTCATGTGGTTGCTCTTAGGATATATATGTACTCACACACACACGAGGCTGTGGGTTCTCAGTGGATAGGTTTAGCAGGGTGACGCTTTTATTACAGAGGAGAAAAAGTATAGTTATCCTTATATAGACTGTATTAGTTTCCGATTGCTGTTCTAAGAAATTAACACAAGCTTTATGTTTGAAGACTGCACAAATCTACTCTCTTGTAGTTCTGGAGAATCAGAAGTCCAGAAGGAGTTTCACTGGACCAAAATTTGAGGTGTTGTGAGAGCTGTGCTCCCTCCAGAGGCTCCAGGAAGAATTTGCTTCCCTCCCTTTCCAGCTTCTACAAGCCCCCTGCTTTCCTAGGCTCATGATCCCTCCCTCCATCTTTAAAACCAGCCACGTAGTATCTGCCAATCTCTCTCCCTCTGTTTCTGTTGCTGCATCAGCTTTTCTTTACCCTGAACCTCTCTCTCATAGGCAGCCTTGGGATTGCATCTAGGGCCCACTGGGATAATCTAATCTCCCCATCCCAAGATCCATCACTTAACACATCTGCAATGTCCCTTTTACCATGTGAGGTAACATAGTCACAGAGACTAAGACAGAAGCATCTTGGGAGGACATTATTCAGCCTACCAAACTGACGTTTTAGACAGTAAGGGAATAATTACTTTTTGCTTTTACTGTTTGTTAAATAAAATTTATCCTGCATCAAAGTCCCATGCATGGCTCAGCTTCCCTGGTAGCTCAGCTGGTAAAGAATCTGCCTGCAATGCAGGATACCTGGCTTCAGTCCCTGGGTTGGGAAGATCTCCTGGAGAAGGGACTGGCTATCCACTCCAGTATTCTGGCCTGGAGAATTCCATGGACCAGGTAGTCCATGGAGTCACAAAGAGTTGGGCATAACTGAGCGACTCTCACTTTCACTTTCTTTCAAGCTCCATGCATGCCATATGAATGCACATGTGTGAACCCTCACCTTTATACTATTAGTATGAGGCTGAGATAGACAGTGTAGGTAGGCTGTCAAAACCCCAGGCAGTTTTATGTTATCTGCTGGTACACTTAGGGCCGAAGCAAGCTTTGCATTTATGTGGCTTCTGCATAGGCTCTTAGGGGTCACATACCCCACCATGTGGTCTAAAGTTGGCTCTGAAATATCATGGCCTTGAATTTCAGAGATCCAAATCGAGGACTTACTCTCAGAGGAACAGCATATTTTATTAACATACAAATAAAAAGGGAAGGGGAATCTGTTAAAAAGAGAGGTGTTATCTTCTTAAGGTCATAGAGAAGAAGCTCAAAAATTATTGCAAATTTAAGACTACGGAAGGAGTTAAAGAAGCCTGCTCTTGGAGGACGCTGTCTCTAAGAATTAAGTTGTCCAGAAAACTGAGGTATACAGATAGAAGTATCCCCAGACAAACTACCAGATCAGGAGCAGTGGGAAAAAAGAAAGAATTAAAAACAGCCCCACTAAGCTGGAGGAAGAGAAGGATTAAGACCTTGGGACCAGACTAGACTAGATGGAGTCCCTGGTAGCTCAGCTAGTAAAGAATCCATCTGCAATGCAGGAGACACCAGTTCGATTCCTGGGTTGGGAAGATCTGCTGAAGAAGGGATAGGCTACCCACTCCAGTATTCTTGGGCTTCCCTGCTGGTCAGCTGGTAAAGAGTATGCCTGAAGTGTGGAAGACTTGGGTTCAATCCCTGGGTGGGGAAGATCCCCTGGAGAAGGGAACCACTACCCACTCCAGTAATCTGGCCTAGAGAGTTCCATGGACTGTATAGTCCATGGGGTCACAAAGAGTCAGACACGACTGAGCATCTTTCACTTTCAAGGACTAGATGGATATGAGACAGCAAATGTGATCCTGAAGGCAGAATGGACGGATATGAAAAGGAAAGGTAAAGACAGCGATAGAGGAAGGCCCATGCCTTGACTACACCAGAAACAATGACTGAAGGAACTTAGCAGAGAAGAGAAGCATGATCTCAGAGGGAGACTAGAATGATTCACCCTAAGCTTATCACATCCAGGACATGATCGGGAGATGGCCTCTTATTCTCATACACATGCACATGGACACACACAGTAGTATATCACTGGAGCCACTGAGACTTCTCCCCTTAGGAGCATCTAAACCAAGGAGTTACAGAGAATCCATGCAAACTGGAGAGGGAAGAGGAATTAATCGGCATAAAATACTAGAAGTATCACAAGGTGAATCTCAAGGTAATAGGACCACTGTCGCTGGAGATCAAGTTATTGCCTAGCCCCTGAGAGAATGGCCTGATAAATCTAAGGAATTAGAACTCTCAAAGGCTGTGGTGCACACTCCTGGCTGCACATTAGAATCACCTGGGAAAACTGTTCAAGATAGTGACTCTTGAGCACCAACCCAGATCAAATAAATCCGTCAACCTCTGACTGATGGTCTTGGGCAAGGGCTCTCAAGCTTGAGTAGGCATAAGAATCCCCCGCAGGGCTTGATAAAACACTGATTTCCGTGTCCCACACTCAGGGTTCGGGTGGTGCTTGAGGATTTTGAATTTCTAGCCAATTCCCAAGTGATGCTGAGGCTGCCACCCAGGGACCTCATGCTTTTGGTTTTAAATCATTTTATTTATTTATTTACTTTTGTCTGTGCTGGGTCTTTGCTGCTGGGTAGATTTTTCTCTGGTTGTAGCAAATGGGGGCTGCTCTCCAGCTGGGGTGCACAGACTTCTTCTTGCAGTGGCTTCTCCTGTTGCAGAGCACAGGCTCTAGGGCACTCAGGCTTCAGCAGCTGTGGCTCCCGGGCTCCACAGCACAGGCTTAGAAATTGTGATGCACAGGCTTAGTTGCTCCACGGCATGTGGGATCTTCCCGGACCAGGAATCAAACCTGCATCTCCTGCACTGGCAGGAGGATTCTTTATCACTGAGCCACCAGGAAGGCCCTGAGAACCATGTTTTCTAAGGGAAGGCACTGCAGACGTAAAGATACATGAAGCAGGGGGACAGGTGAAATAATGACTGATGGAGCCAGGCCTAGGTTAGATGCTGGTTGATGGAACACAACTGGCAGGATTGTCCAACCTGGACGTGGTAATGGGGCAATATGTGTTTGCTCAATGGACACTTTTACCATAGCTACAACTTTTTTCTATCATTGTCTTTCACTCTGGGAGATACCACGGGACAAAAACAGTGCCTTACTGAAAAGAGAAAGCAAACACACAGGGGCATGGAATTGTAGGGACAGATCCCATGACTGCAGAAAAAGATTAAGGAAGAAGTCTCCTTGAGGCTGGACCAGCCCAAAGTGAAGGCTGTGCCTTGCAAGCACATGGGAGAGAGCTTGGATCTCACTGGGACCCCAGACAGGTTACAGAAGCTTCAATTGCAGCTTAAGTTCAGGCAACTGCTGAGAGCAATTTTGCAGAAAAAGCGAAGTGTGCCAAAGAGGAAGAAAGCTTGTCAGGAACTGTGGTTCTCACACTTCTCTGAGTGTTAGGATTACCTGGAGAGCTTTTAAACTGCCCTGTGTATAGGCCACAACCCAACCAATTAAATTAGGATTTCTGGGGCTAGTACCCCAGCATCCACATTTTATAAAACTTCTCAGGGGATTCCTAAGTACAGCCAAGTTTAAAGACAGGGTCTTGCTACCCTGTGTGCTACCTGGGAGCCTACTACAAATTTAGAGTCTCAGGTCTTCCTCTAGACCCACTGAACTTTGTTTTATCAATATCTCCAGGGATCTGTGTGCACACAAATATCTAAGAAGCACTGCCTCTAGAAGGTAGCTTTCTTAGGCCTAAGCAGCTTCAGAGCAAGAGGCATTGGCAACAGGAGCCCTGAAAACACCTGCTCCAAGACACCAGCAGAGGCTGGACCACCATAGAGGGCCCACGTTCAGTTTGTAACTGGGAATCCAGAAACAAAAGGATCTGTGGAATAAGGCTGGAAGGAAAGAAGGTGATCTCAGCAAAAAATTTGCCAGACTATTAGCACTGGTTACCTCTGGGAGGAGGGAGAGTGAAGCAGGAAATTTGAGTTTTTGTTTTCTGACTTTCTGTACAATTTGAATTTCCTCACCATGTGGGTATGTGTGTGTTTCAGTGTGTTTGGGGAGTTGTTAAGTATTATGTTGATGGTGAGACTATGGGATATTCTTTAACATTTTCTTTATTAAAAAATCTAATTAATGGTATTTTAAAAACAGCAATATACAAAGCAAAAGCAATTAGAAATACCAAGATAAATTTGGAAAAATTACAGTCTTAATAGGATACCTTAATATTATTGCATCACTTTGTCTTTGTCAAATCAATTAGGCAAAAAGAAGTAAAAATACAGAAGATATGAATAATTTCATTAATAGGATGATTTACTAGATATATTTTAAAATATGCAATCTATATATAGAGAGTAATTTTAACACATTTCATTTAGTATATTTTTAAAATGAATCATTTTTCTGAGGTGATACAGTGAGGAATCACCTCATATCAGTCAGACTGGTCATCATCAAAAAGCTTACAATCAATGCTGGAAAGAGTGTGGAGAAAAGGGAATCCTCCTGCACTCTTCAAGGGTGTGTAAATTGGTACAACCACTACAGAGAATAGTATGGACGTTCCTTTAAAAGCTAAAGCACAGCACTGTTTCCAATAGCCAGGACGTGGAAGCAACCTAGATGGCCAGTGGCAGATGAATGGATGAGAAAGTTGTGGCACATATGCACATTACTCAGCTATTAAAGAGAACGCATTTGAAGTAGTTCTGATAAGGCGGATGAAACCAGAGCCTATTATAAAGAGTGAAAAGTCAGAAA
>SJYV01009509.1:0-18545 GCA_006410875.1 Neotragus pygmaeus | reverse complement strand
CCTATTTGGAACCAGTCTGTTGTTCCATGTCCAGTTCTAACTGTTGCTCCCTGACCTGCATACAGATTTTTTTTTAATTTAATTTAATTTATTTATTTTTACTTTATTTTACTTTACAATATTCTGATATTTGAGATTCAACAAATGCAGAGGGGGAAAAAACCTTCTTGGAGCTTTCCTTATCAGTGCAAGCAGCAAGCTCTGGGAAATAAGACTGCCATAAATTCCTCTTCAGTGTAGGAAAGTCAAATGTACCATTTCTGTGGACATAGTGTATCTTCTCTCCACAACTAGAGAATGCCTGGGATTAATTGGCCTGGTGCTTCCTGTAGCATGATGCCATTAGTAGTCACACTGCCCCTACTAAATGGAAAACCTTGGGTGGGAGAGAAGAGGAGACTGGCCAGCTTTTGGATAATTCATAAAGTATCTTGCAGAGTGCCTGGCATGTAGTAGGCACTTAAGTGTATCTTTCTATCCCTTCCTTCTCTTTGTCTTCCCAAGTCACTCCCTCCATGTGTCCCATTCCCATGTTTCTCGGTACACACCTTTGGCCTGTGTGACATATGCAGCATGGACAGGAGGTCTGATGATGCATATGCCCAGAAAATACCAAGTTGTAACTTTTAAGTTTGAAAATGATGTAGGAAGGAAACAGTGGAGTCTTAACTGTAAACAGCACTAATTAAGCTGAACAGCTTAAAGTGCAATGAACTCTTCTCAAACTAATTCTATAACAAATATGATTCTTCAATTTTTCATTGTTGGCTCAATTTCAACTGTGAGTACAGATACCATCTTTTTCTGTAGTGGTTTTCTTTGTGGAGGAAAAAATATGAAATGACTACTCAATCTAGTTTTATGTCCCACATGTTGTTGTTGGGTTTTTGTTTTTGTTGTTCTTTATCTTATAACCTAAAAAGCTTAAATACACTGGAGTCTAACTACCTATTTATTTTCATTATCACTTGTGTCCTACCTGAAGTTAGTTACTATACTAAATGTTGTTCTCCAAGCTGTGCATATATTAGCCATCAGTGCTAGGAAACAAAGAAAGATGTGTTGTCCTGAGAAGATTACTATTGTTACACAAAGCAGCAGCTGTCTTGAATTACACCTTATGGGCTGAATTAAATACTGTGATTTTCCTCCTGAAGTTGCCCTCCATTTGTTACACTTTAGTCCCTATTTCTGATTAGGCCAAGTATGTCCTTGAGAGTTCAGTGCTTAGAAGGAAAAATGTGTAACAGGAAAAGAGCGAATTTCCTATCTGTTCTTTCCACATTTTATTCTGGTAGATACAGTCTCCCATGAGCCGCAAGAGAACACTTTCCATTAGCTTTTTTTAAATAGTGATTGGAAGTTTCTCAAAGAGTAATGTGAGAGACATAATATTCATTTATTAAACTGAAAAGTATTGAACTGTACCCAGGATTAGAAAGATCAATGACTGACAGTCACTCTTTGACATACACGTTTTCAACTTACACAAGACAGGTAGACAGCTGTGCGTCATAGAAAACCTGAGTGCATGGCATGGGGCTGGAAATAAGAGTAAAAGACTAAGTTCCCTAACCTGTTTGGCACCTAAAAAACAGCTGTGGAAATATTACAGGTAGTTTTGGGATAGATTGTGAGCAACAGGAAGTCAGGAACTCTGTGTTTTTTGTCTTTGTATACCTAGAACTCTAAGGAAGCTGATAATTAAGAAAGTATGTTAAAGATGAGGACAATGTCTTGATTCTAAAGACTAGTACTTGGAATCATTTTGGAAAAATAAATGAAAGGATGATTCATACGTATAGATTTTATTTATCATGAAACCATACTAAGCTTTAAATCTCCATGCTTACACAGTGGATTAGATGAAGCTGAATAAAGTTTTTTCAAGTGTTTTTTGTTCATCTGAGAAAGTGATTTGAAAGATTTGTAAAACTGCCTCCCGTTTTTGCACTAAAGAATGGGAAACATTTACTATTTGTTTCTTACACTGTGCTTAATCGCCATCAGGCCCCATTCTCTGCCTCAAGGAAATACACACTTGCAGAGAGATCATGGTTTATCCTCAGGCAGGAGGTGTAGATGCCCCTCCCTGCCAGACAAGGGTTGAACAGGCCCACTCAACCACCGCTACAGTGTGTTGCCTCTGAGACTCCTGCAAAATCAGAATATGCCAGGACAAGCAGATGCCTTATTTCTCAGAAATTTTATTTTGGCTCCTTCACAACTTTACTATCTAAGTACTCTAAGAGCCTAACTTTTACTATAGGAATGGAAGTGAGATTCCACTGTCTATTATTACCTGCTGCTGCTGCTGCTGCTAACTCGCTTCAGTCGTGTCCGACTCTGTGCATTATTACCTGAGCCTCCTCCAAAACATAAGTTTTTTGTTTGTTTTCGAAAGTATGTTTTATGGTTGGTGCATGCCATGCTAAGCTTCTTCAGTTGTGTCTGATTCTTTGCAACCCTAGGGATGGTAGCCCGCCAGGCTTCTCCATCTATGGGATTCTCCAGACAAGAATACTGGAGTGGGTTGCCATGCCCTTTTCCAGGGGATCTTCCTGACCCAGGAATCTAACCTGCATCTCTTACATCTCCTGCATTGGCAGGCAGGTTCTTTTACCATTGGTGCTGCCTGGGAAGCCTGTTTTATGGTTGGATGCCATAGCAGTTCATCCTCCCATAAAGTAGTGTTTGTTGATACCACACATTAGACATTATGGAAAACAGTCTAGTATTTTATAGTTTCTAATGGTCTTCCAAATTCTTGGAAGGATACCTGCTTGATCCTAGTGATTTGTCTATATGTATTTTGTCACTTGACATACACCTTTTCCAATTTGCAGCCAGTCTGTTGTTCCATGGTCCAATTCTAATTATTGCTTCTTGACCTGCATACAGATTTCTCATGAAGCATGTAAGGTGGTCTGGTATTCCCATCTCTTTCAGAATTTTCCACAGTTTGTTATGATCCACACAGTCAAAAGGTTTAGCATAGTCAATAAAGCATAAAATTTTCTGGAATTCTCTTGTTTTATCTATGATCCCATGGATGTTGGTGATTTGATCTCTGGTTCCTCTGCCTTGTCTAAATCTAGGTTGGACATCTGGAAGTTCTTTGTTCACATACAGTTGAAGCCTACCTTGGAGCATTACTTTGCTAGTATGTGAGATGAGTGCAATTGTGCAGTAGTTTGAAGGTTCTTTGGCATTGCCTTTCTTTGAGATTGGAATGAACACTGACCTTTTCAAGTCTTGTGGCCACTGCTGAATTTTCCAAATTTGCTGGCATATTGAGTGCAACACTTCAACAGCATCATCTTTCAGGATTAGAAATAGCTCAAATTCCATCACCTCCACTAGGTTTATTCATAATGATGCTTCCTAAGGCCCATTTGAGTTCACACTCTAAGATGTCTAACNTGGCATATTGAGTGCAACACTTCAACAGCATCATCTTTCAGGATTAGAAATAGCTCAAATTCCATCACCTCCACTAGGTTTATTCATAATGATGCTTCCTAAGGCCCATTTGAGTTCACACTCTAAGATGTCTAACTCTAGGTCATGAAGATCTTTTTTGTAGAGTTCTTCTGTGTATTCTTGCCACCTCTTCTTAATATCTTCTGCTTCTGTTAGGTCCAAACCATTTCTGTCCTTTATTGTGCTTATCTTGGCATGAAATGTTCCCTTGGTATCTCTAATTTTCTTGAAGAGATCTCTCGTCCTTCCCATTGTATTGTTTTCCTCTCTTTCTCAGCATTGGTCACTTAGGAAGGGTTTTTTTTTTATCTCTCCTTGCTACTCTTTGAAACTCTGCATTCAAATGGGTATATCTTTCCTTTTCTCCTTTGCCTTTTGCTTCTCTTCTATTTGTAAGGCCTCCTCAGACAGCCATTTTGCCTTTTTGCATTTCTTTTCCATGGGGATGATCTTGATNCCACAGTTCAAAAGCATCCATTCTTCAGCACTCAGCTTTCTTTATAAACAGTATACTAACCTTATAAATAGAACTGCTTTTTGATCGAAAACTAACCCAGATCCTCAACTGAAAATTTGCTAAATCTTTTAGGATGGAAAAAAGAATCCTTTCTTACTATACCTTCTTTGCAAATTTGCAGATTTACACCCTGGTGGTTTAGTCAGTAAGTCATGTCCGACTTTTGTGACCCCGTGGACTGTAGCCTGCCAGGCTCCTTTCTCCATGGGACTCTACAGCAAGAACACTGGAGTGGGTTGCCATTTCCTTCTCCAGGGGATCTTCCCAACGCAGGGATCGAACCTGGGTTTCCTGCATTGCAGGCAGATTCTTTACCAACTGAGCCGGAAGCACTCACTTATACCCTGGTTGTTCTTAACCCAGCACCTCGTTATACATCTCTGCACTACCGTCTTCCCGTTCCTCCTTGTTTTTTTGTGTGCGTGTGTGGCCACACCACTCATAAGTGTATTGCTCCAGAATTTTACAGCTTGTTAGAAAGCAGCGAAACTTCACACGTAATAGAGCACAGGCACTCACCCAACCGTAATGAAAACAGGGCAGCAGGAGACTCAGCTTTGTCTCTTATGAGAGGACACTCACGCTAACGCTTCGTTTCTCATTCTCTTAGTCATGACCGGAGGAGCTTCTGAGCACTTTGAGCGCGCCTCCTTCAGAAGCCCCCCTGGTCTGCCGTGGAGCACAAGGCTCGGCTCGAGCGCACAGAGCTGGACGATGAAAGGAGGGCCCAGGACCTGAGTGGGTGCTGGGCCACAGTTCGCCTCAATGAAAGGAACCTCGGGGTAAAGACCAGAATCAGAAATCTGTAGGTACAAGTATCGCAGGGAGACAGCGTCATCAACATCAAAGCAAATAACGCATGACGCCAACAGTAACAAAACCACGAGCAACAGCTAAAGGTGCCAAGTGGAAAGAGTTGGGCCCTGCTCTGACGACGCTAGCTGCCAACCCCCCCGTGCAGCTGCCGTGGGCTTCCTCCGGCTGGAGGCCTCGGCGTCTGTCCGCTCTTGCTGCACCCCGGCAACAGCTGTTATCAGAAAACTGCACGGACGGAAGGCCATCTTGTCCCCCATTCCCCGGCGTGCGTTCTTTCTGCATCCCGCCGCTCCGTTAAAAAGGTTTGAAAAGCTACAGAAAGGTGGCTGTCCGCGCAGACCCGGCATCCAGTATGGACCATCTCAGCCCGGATGAGAGCGGCCCCGTCGCCCTCGCTGGTGGCACCGTGGGGCACGGCCGTTTACCAGCCCTGCCCCACCGTGGCCTCCCAGCGTCTCACAATCCATAAAGTCACAGGCATAAGCCTCCCGGTGGTTAAAGCTGGTAACCCTGGGACAGGGGTCCCGGACCTGGAACCCACCTCTCTCCTCAGTACGTAGTGAGGAACAGAGCAAACGGTGGGGACGTACCAGGCAGACAGAGGCTGATACCGTTCCCCGCGCCTTCTCCTCATCACTAAACTCAGAGACACCAGTTAAGAGCTGCTGTCTGATAGAGGGATGTGGGTCCCGGATCCAAATAAATACTAGAAATTACAGGAGAGAAGAATCATCCCTCACTTCTTATTCTCTTCTTTTGAAGGGTAGGCATTTGACTTATTTTCAGGTTTATCGATTCCAAAGTCGTCAAGAGGCAGGATCTAAACACCAGCATTGGCCTTTTAGAAAAGTCATCACAAACATTATTCATAAGCAACACTGCCGTCATCTCAGAAACAGGCTTGCATAAGTGAAGAGAAGTGTAAAATTACTCCACAATCATTTATTGAGCACACACTGTCTTCCATTTGCACGAGGGTTCCTGCAAATGACACGGCACCTTCCCAGGCTCCCTCTCCAGGGAAGAGGAACCTTTTGCTGAGCTTGCTCTGTGCTGGGTCCATGTGAGATGCCCCCACCTCCAAGGGGTGAAGTGGAAAAGATGCCCAGGGAACAGGGTCTGTAAACGGGCAAAGCCTCCAGTTCAAAGGCAGCTCAGCTCTACACGCGGCCCCTCTGCCCAACCCCAAATAGCGTGGCTCTCCATTTTCTGAAGCCCTCCCCGCCTTTTCTTTATCTGAACAAGTGGTTAATTTCCCAGACACCAGGATATCCTCTCTGCCGTTTAGGAAAATAAAGGCATCTTTCTTCCGTTTGGATCTCTACATTTCAGCAGGAGCATCTAGGCAGCAGCTTCCCTGCTGTTCCCCGTGGTTACCACGTCTAATAGAGCTAAGCGTCCATACTGTTGGACACCGATAGAGGCGACTCTCAAACACGTTCTCTACGCCAGCACTCCCCAACCTTTCTGGCACCAGGGGCTGGCTCCATGGACGGCAAGTTTCCCTGGGGCCTGGGGAGGGCGGCAGTGGAGGGTGGCTGGTTCGGGGACGCTTCAAGCGCCTTATATTCACTGCACTCCTTTCAGAACCTCATGCGGCTGCTGATCTACAGGAGGCAGAGCTCAGCGATGTGAGTGCTGGGGCGTGCCTCAGGAGTGACGGGGCGTGCCTCGGGAGTGATGGGGTGTGCACAAGGACTGACGGGCTGTGCATTGTGAGTGACGGGCTGTGCCTCGGGCTGTGCATCAGGAGTGACGGGCTGTGCATCGGGAGTGACGGGGTGTGCATCAGGAGTGACAGGCTTGTGCTCAGGGTGTTTACAGCGTCTGTAAACACCGTGTCCGACTCTGGGCAACCATATGGACTGTAGCCCATCAGGGTCCTCTGTCCTCAGGGTTCTCCAGGCAGGAACACTGGAGTGGGTTGCCATGTCTTCCTCCAGGGGATCTTCCCGATCTAGGGATCGAACCCGGGTCTCCTGTGCTGTAGGCAGATTCCAGCGCTGAGAGGGGTGGGGTGGCTGTAAACACATGCAAGGCCGTGCTCCTCTGCCACTGCTCATTTCCAGCAGGCACCCCAGTCCCTAACAGGCCACAGACGGTACTGGTCTATGGCCGGGGGCTGGGGACCCCTGCTCGGAGCCAATCTTCAAGTTCCTTAAGTTCAAAGTGCAATAAAATGGACTACAGTTGACCCCTTCTGAACGGCTCAGGCCCACTTGTGTTAGGCTTGTTTCAATATAAATACTTCAGTACTACACAAGCCATGGAGAGGTGAATCTGTGGGGGAACCAGGCATACAGAGAAAGTCTGGCTGTAAAGTCATACTCGATTTTCAACTGTGCACAGGGTGGTTGCTCTAACCCCCACATTGTTCAAGGGTCAACTGTATTTCTCCTTGTTCTATCCTGCGTCTCTAAATTCCGTATCTCATATTTACTTTATTGCAGATCGGCCTTTGGTTCCACCAGCTGACTTTTTATCTTTAGTTTGCATACTGCATTAACATTGGCAAAGCAAATTCAGAAAAGCTACTCAATATTGATTTAATATGTTTTTATGGCCAAGGCAACAGCAAGCCTGTAGGAGTCTGGAAAGGCAGTCTGTTGCAGATAAGAGGCAAATATATCAAACAATNAAAGCAAATTCAGAAAAGCTACTCAATATTGATTTAATATGTTTTTATGGCCAAGGCAACAGCAAGCCTATAGGAGTCTGGAAAGGCAGTCTGTTGCAGATAAAAGGCAAATATATCAAACAATTGAAAGAACTGCAATTTCCTACAACTTACCTAAAGCTCACTGCCCAGTAAATTGCTTTTAATGATTGGGACCCAGCTTTTAATGATTGGATGAGACTTTTGTAATTAGCATAGTTAGTCTAGGTAGATGAGCATAACTGAAAAGCTTAAATCATTTTCCTTCTTAATTATGCATTCCTCATTACATTCTTAATTCTCCTTCCACCCGCCCATCCTCACAGCTGGCAAAACAGTGCACTGTAATTATCTTCCCATTAAAGTGAGTACAGATTCAGAATGAGTGGAGTTCAAATTAAGTTTTCAAAACCACATGGCAAGGAACACTCAGTTTAAAAGTTAATGGAGAAAGTGACCGTTCTATCTTGTCAAAACATAAACACTTTAGAAATTAATTAGCTTTTTCCCAGCAGAAGGGAAAAATCATTTGTCTCCTTGCTTGTTTGCAAAAGTTATCACACTTTGATACTCTTATATACATGATTCTGTTTTGCGTTTGTCTCATCCTGACACTTCCTAACCTTCTAAATTACTCACTGAAGACACCGTTAAACTGAGGTCTAGCATTTTGCTTAAGAGCAAGAACTCTCAGCTCTAGCGCTTTCTTGCTGAATACTCCATGGCCAGTTAGCTTACCTGCTCTGTTCCTCAGTTTTCCCATCTGTAAAATGAGGATAACAAGCATATCTTCTACACAGAGTAGCTATAAAGCCCAAGGCATATATATACGTAATAGGAGTGAGTAAGTGAAGTCGCTCAGTCATCTGACTCTTTGCGACCCCGTAGACTGTAGCCTACCAAGCTCCTCTGTCCGTGGGATTTTCCAGGCAACAGTACTGGATTGCCATTTCCTAGGAAGAGTCTTTGGCAGATAATAAATGCCATGTAAGTAGGTGACGCTAGTGGTGAGGACCCCACCTGCCAATGCAGGATATGTTAGAGATGCAGGTTCAATCCCTGGGTTGAGAAGACCCCTGGAGGAGAGCATGGCAACCCACTCCAGTGTTCTTGCCTGGAGAAGCCCACGGGCAGAGAAGCCCAGCAGGCTATGGTCCACGGTGTCGCAAGGAGCTGGACACGACTGAAGTGACTTAGCACACACACACAAATGCTATTGTCATCACTATCACACCTGCCATCGCCACAGAGAGAGCAGGCATAGTCTGTGGGACGCCTTAAAGGCTCCTTTACAAACCACTTTCTTTCTAAGTATCTGTGGAATTAACCTATAGAAGAAACATAAGGTGGATTTTGGGTGTTGTCATTCAATTCAGTTCAGTCCCTCAATCGTGTCCGACTCTTTGCGACCTCATGATTCACAGCACGCCAGGCCTCCCTGTCCATCACCATCTCCCGCAGTTCACTCAGGTTCATCGAGTCAGTGATGCCATCCAGCCATCTCATCCTCGGTCGTCCCCTTCTCCTCCTGCCCCCAATNGTGATCAAAAAGTACATTTCAAAATCCTGCTTTGAACTTGTCTTAGTCTGGGACCCAGAAAAGCTGTTTCTGTTGTGGAAATATGTGGATCTTGGTGATCTAGACCCAATAAATTATTCTCATTTCAGTGAAGTAGTTTATTTACAGCATCTTGATGGGAGAAAATGTGGAGGCTAGTAGTCCATTTAACTACAGTGGTGAGTACCACTCATAAAGATAGATGTGTTCAAAATTTGGTTTCTTTCTTTACAGTTCATAGATTTTATTTCATGACAATTATAGCCAGAGGAACATGGGATAGAAATTATTAACATTATTAATTTAGGCAAACTAGAGAAAAATTGATAGTCATTATTTCTGTTGATGTGTAGCAGCATGATCTCACTGAAGCATGCATTGAAGTTGACCATTGGGAATGGTGACTGGTTCTCAGTATCCATCTATAGTATTTGTGTATAATGGAGAGGGTCTACAGGGATGAAAGTCTGTGCACTGGATCTTGGGGCCATAGAGAAAGATGATGCTGAAATGATAAAGACATAATGGGGTGTACTTACAAGCCTAATCTATGAGTAAGAGTCATTCTCTCCAGCTTTGGGGACTGAAGGGAAATACAGAGCTATTTTGGTACCTGAGAGGTTTTGCAGCTTTGTGGGCAGTTGGAGGTTGGTTTGGTATACAGAAATCTCTTAACCACATGGCAGCATGTGGCAAATGAATTAGAACTATTCTTAGACTTTTCCTTGTAGTGTTAATTCAATTATATTCTTGTTCTACAGTCTATGCCCATTTCATGGAGAATAGGCAATCAAATTCTTCATTAAAAGTTATTTGATCTTAATATTTGTCACAGTCTTTGTTTTAGCAGTGTTTTGGGGAAAAAAGCATTTATTATTTATTCCTTCATCATGAATTTTCAGCTGGATTCTAAAGTGTCAGTGAAAATGAAGACAGAATGCTAATCTAAATTATGATGGACCCTTAAGGGGCATGGCATTGAGATAGGGTTTTATTTGTAACACAATGGGCAACAATTGAGGATCAAGAGAAGCCTTGAGAGCAAACGTCAAACAGTAGAGCATTTACTGCCTTTTGTTTACATCTAGATGGCTATGGTTTTTCCTGTGGTCATGTATGGATGTGAGAGTGGACTGTGAAGAAGGCTGAGCGCCGAAGAATTGATGTTTTTGAACTGTGGTGTTGGAGAAGACTCTTGAGAGTCCCCTGGACTGCAAGGAGATCTCCAGTCCATTCTGAAGGTGATCAGCCCTGGGATTTCTTTGGAAGGACTGATGCTAAAGCTGAAACTCCAGTACTCTGGCCACCTCATGTGAAAAGTTGACTCATTGGAAAGGACTCTGATGCTGGGAGGGATTGGGGGCAGGAGGAGAAGGGGACGACAGAGGATGAGATGGCTGGATGGCATCACGGACTTGATGGGACATGAGTCTGAGTGAACTCCGAGAGATGGTGATGAACAGGGAGGCCTGGCGTGCTGCAATTCATGGGGTTGCAAAGAGTCGGACACGACTGAGTGACTGAAC
This sequence comes from Neotragus pygmaeus, assembly GCA_006410875.1. Taxonomy (NCBI): domain Eukaryota; kingdom Metazoa; phylum Chordata; class Mammalia; order Artiodactyla; family Bovidae; genus Neotragus; species Neotragus pygmaeus. The sequence goes on along the minus strand of SJYV01009509.1, from coordinate 7,989 downwards.
TGACTGAACTGAGATAGTGTTTCAAACTGTAAAACTTCATGTCAAGAGTGATGTTGGGTTGGGGTAGAGACCATATCTACTGTGTTATAGCTGGTGCACTACACATATTTATATGTATTGCATGCCCCTGTCAACCGTCATAGACATTGCTGTTGGCAATTCTTGATTTAGAATAGGTCTTCAAGCACCAGATAGAAGCACTATATCTCCACATTTACATGCATACCACCAGGTCAGACCAACCTATCTGTTCAAGTAATCTCATTAATGTTAATGCTAAATGATTATGGTTATTCACATGTATGACTATTGGAATTCAGCACCATCTATTTCTGCAAATCTTCAGTGATGTCTCACATACAAGAGAACAAAAATTCACTCATGTTTTCCCCCAGGCTACCAACAAGTCTTTCGAGGCATTTGTCATATCACAACCACTGTAGTTGAATGGGGAAAGCATCTTCCCTGCTGCTCAACTGGATACCACTGCTTGGCTACAACATCTGCAGGTGCCACCAGATGTTACCATCCTCTCCGGTCCTGAGTTGGAGATGTTTCTGTTTGCATATTAGTTTTAAACTTCTCTTTACGTGCCAGAGATTATCAAGAGTTTTACTGGAAAATAGCACCTTCAGCTCTGAATCTAATATTTCTTCTTTATATGTTACAAAATCCATCCTTAGGACTGTTTGGCAAAATGACATCAGGACATCCCATTATTTGCCATTTTCCCCTTGTTTTCCCTAGATTCTTCCAATCTCCATCTCCCACATACTTCATTTCTTTCTTTCAGCTAAAAAAGTACAAAGCCTCAAATGTATCTCATTTCATCCAAATGGACATTCAATTTGGAAGATGACCTTCAGATTCTCAGATAAGGAAGCCTAGTTTTGGACTAAATTCAGTTCAGTCGCTCAGTCGTGTCCAACTCTGTGACCCCATGAATTGCAGCACGCCAGGCCTCCCTGTCCATCACCAACTCCCAGANATACTGACTTAAAGATCATTTTTAAAATGGTTTTCTTTATCTATTTTGGCTGTACTGTCTTTGTTGTGTGGGCTTTTCACTAGCTACTGTGAGCGAGGGCTACTCTCTAGTTGCCGTGCATGTGTTTCTCATTGCCATGGCTTCACTTGTTTTGGAGCAGGTCTCTAAGGCCTTCAGGCTTCAGTAGCTGTGGAATGTAGTTTCAGTATTTGCAGCTCCTGACTCTAGAGCACAGGCTCAGTAGTTGTGACACACAAGTTTAGCTGTTCCACTGCATGTGGGATCTTCCCAGACCTGTCTCCTGAATTGGCAGGTGGATTCTTTACCACTGAGCCACCAGGGAAGCCCTGACTTAAAGAAGATTTAAGAAAAAAGTTGTGTGATCTTTCAGATAGTGTAAAATAATGGTGTGACAAATTTTAACTATTAAGGTCAAAATTTGAGAGCTTTTTATTATAGAAAGAAGAAATAGTTTATTATATTCTTTACATACTATCTATCCCATAACTGGACTTCCCTGGTGGCTCAGATGGTAAAGCATCTGCCTACAGTGAGGAAGACCTGAGTTCAATCCCTGGTTTGGGAGGATCGCCTGGAGAAGGAAATGGCAGCCCACTCCAGCATTCTTTCCTAGAAAATCCCATGGACAGAGGAACCTGGNAACTGGACTTCCCTGGTGGCTCAGATGGTAAAGCATCTGCCTACAGTGAGGAAGACCTGAGTTCAATCCCTGGTTTGGGAGGATCGCCTGGAGAAGGAAATGGCAGCCCACTCCAGCATTCTTTCCTAGAAAATCCCATGGACAGAGGAACCTGGTAGGCTACAATCTATAGGGTAGCAAAGAGTGGGACATGACTGAGCGACTTCACATCTCATAACTAAAAAGATATCCATATCTATCATCCTATTCATATTAGCCAGATATGTTTAGTTTTGCTACCATATTTGGGCTCAGTAGCTTTAACAAAACAAGTTTAGTTCTTACTTATCCTACATGCCTAGTGTGGGTTGCCATGGAGGCCTTGGTTCAAAGCTGTCACTCACAAACCAGGCTGTTTGGAGGCTTCATTCTGATACATGTTTCCCAATTACTATGATGTGAGAGGAGAGGGAAGAAAATTGACCATCAAAAATGAATATCTAGTCCAAAAGTGAAACCCATTTCTTCCACACACACATCAGTGGCCAGAAATAATCACAGGTCTATGTACAACCTTAGCAGACAGGAAATTGTATGCTTAATATTTGATATTGGCTAAAATTAGCAAGTTGATTATCTATGTGAAATGTATTCAATTGTGCATCACTTTATTCATTATTTGTGAAGTACATGGTTTGGGTATCTTTTTCAAAATATCTATGGCAACTTTGACAGTATTCTTTAAACTTGGACTCAACCAACATTTGAGATATTGAAACATCAAACTGCATTATAAGGATCATTGAACATAGGAGCATTTGAATATGAATCTGGAGGGGGGAGGGGTTCATTTTGGAAAGATCAGAATTTGCCAAAGGAGAAAGGATCCAGGAGTACAATAATTCACAAATATAGGCTCTAGAATTTCATGCCTGTTGAACCAGAACTCCACAATAAGAAGATATCTAATTGATCACACTAGAGATGTTTTCTAATTCTTTACGATCAATCATTCATGGGCTAAGATTTGTTGAAACACACCATTGGCATGAAAAAGCCTGTGATACTTCCTAAATATGAGATGCTATATATCCAAAACAAAGATTGAAATGGATCACTCTTTCCTTCTGCAAAATTAACTTACACATAAAACAAAAAGAATCTTCACATTTCAACTCTGTAGTTATATTTCAGTCATTAGATTAAATCTGCAGAAGTTTTTTAAAATTGTTTCCTTTCTCATGTAAATACTATTTTAAAGTATATTGTAATGAACAGACACTCATTTCATACAGTATAGCTGAGTCATAGTTGCAAAGCAAACCTATGGGCTTGCTCGTACAGTTTTAAACTGCGGTGCATTCAGATATCATTTATTTTGCCACTATAGCAAACCGTTCTAAACATATTATCCTGAGAAAAGAACTATCTCATAGTACTTCAGGGGATCTATAATGTTTCACAACACAGTTTGAAACGTTCCAGAAATGTAAAGAAAATGTTTAAAAGAGTTATCGCTTGCTTTCAAGAGAAGCAGTATTTATTTTAGTTAGATGAAAAACTCCTTGTTTATAGACAGGTTCTGTTATAAAATTTTATCTAGAGGTCCGTTAGTTGGAATTCTAAATATGTTTTCTCCAAGGTGCACTACAATGTTATGTCTAGTTGTTGCTTCCTGCAAAATTCCATTTAACCCATATTGTATCTAAGCTAAATTACTGATATAGTCCCTCTGAACCCTGGATCTAATATAAAACTTACCAGAAGATGCAAGAGGGAGAAAAGAGAGAAATGGAGTCTCTTAACCATTGAAATAAAATAAAAAAAATGTTTTTATTCTGGCTCTTCCTATATAACTTTTTATGCCCCTAACCTCCACCTATTCTTGTCCTCTGGCCCAGGTTCAGTTCAGTCACTCAGTCGTGTCCGACTCTTTGTGACCCCNTTCACTTTCTGCCATAAGGGTGGTGTCATCTGCATATCTAAGGTTATTGATATTTCTCCCGGCAATCTTAGAATGTCATAATTACGGCTGCATAGCAAATATCAAGATAAGAGATTTACACATAAACATAAAAACAAGTAATGATTGTAAAAGTTACAGTATGCAACCTCAGTATCATGAATGAGTGATTTACATATAGCTAATTATCTTCAAATTAGGAATGTGCTGAGACAATTTATAGCATGTTTTCTCTGTGTTGAATCAAGAATAATAGTGTAAAACAAAAAGAATAATACTGTAAAAAGACACGTGCCGGAACTTCCCTGGAAGCCCAGTAGCTATGACGTTGCACATCCAATGCAGGGCACGAGTCTGATCCCTGGTGCCGGGACCTCACGTGCCGTGTGGCCACATCTCATCTGGTGTGACAGCCATGCTGTTATCAAGTTGCACTCTGGCCAATCCAAAAAGCGAGCGAAAAGCTTACTTGAAAAGTTCTCATATTTTGTCTTTCATCACTCTGATGTGTCATCCAAATGCATTTGTGTAACAGTTTTACTGAGATATAATTCATACACCACATAATTCACCCACTGAATGTACACAACAGTGGTTTTAAGCATATACACGGAGTTATGTTACCATTACCGCAGTCAAGCTGAAAACATTTCATCATCACCCAGAGAAGCTCTACATCCACCAGCAACCACCCTCCCCGCCTCCCCCCACTGGCGCCACTTTCTGCCTCCACAGATCTGCCCATTTTGGACGCGTCGCGTCAGAGGCGTCAGAGGACACGTGTCCTTCTGTGTCCTCTTTCCCTTGGCATAAGTCAAAGTCCCTCCGTGCTGTGTCCCTCCACGGCCGAATAACACTTCTTGTACAGATATATCACACATAATTGACCCATTCATCAGCTGACAGACACTTGAGTTGTTCCTGGTTTTCACTGCTAGGAAAAATGCTGCTCTGAAAATCTGTGTACAAATTTTTATACAGACATGTGTTTTCATTTCTTTTGAATATATACCTAGGAGTAACATTGCTGGGTCACTTGGTAATCTATGTTCAGTCTTCAAGGAAATGCCAGAATGATTTCCAAAGTGGCTGCATCATTTTCTCTGTCTACCAGCAGTGTATAAGGGTGCCAACTGCCCCAAAACCTCGCCAATACTTATTATCTGTCTTTCTGATCATAGCCATCCTGGGGATATGAAGTGATATCCAAATACATTTTTCATACCCAAAAACAGGGGGCTTCCCTGGTGGTTCAGTGGCAAAGAATCCTCCCGCCAATGCAGGAGATGCAGGTTCGACCCCTGGTCGGGGAAGACCCCACACGCCACAGAGCAACTAAGCCCATGGGCTGCAAGCACTGAAGCCCGTGCACCGCAACACGAGAAGCCCCCACAGCGAGCAGCCTGCTCACAGCAGCCAGAGAAAAGCCCACCCAGCAGGGAGAGCCCGCACAGCCAAAGGTGATTACCTATGTTAAAAAAAAACAACCTACTCTTGTTAAGGTCATCACTCAAAAAAAAAAAAAAAGATATAAAAACAAGCAAACACATCGGGCGAGGAAGTAAAGCTTTTACGACAAGGAAAATCACAAAGAGATTAGGAAAACGATTCCACAGTCAGGCTAGAAAAGAAAGCAGGATATGTCTTTAAATGTTACTCCGTTTCATACCCTTAGGCAGCCAGTTGCCCTTACCAAAGTGTCAGGATTGTGGAGCCAGCCCCCAGTTTCACATCTGGAGCTTATAAAAATCACAGCAACCACTACTCTTGATTTATCGATTTATTTTACAAAGTTCCTTCCCATGTTATGCCCGATTTGATCCAAAACCACAAATCTTACTTAGAAGAGTATTATTATTCCCATTCTGCAGGCACAGTCACTGAGGCCCAAACCAACTGACTTGTAACCATAGTTAAAAATAAATATACCATCCATACATGAAACATCCATATATACATTCACAGACAAATGTTAAATAAACAGCATTCAGAGAGCTGGACCTGGAAGCCAAATGTTGCATTTCCAGTCCCAGTCACAGTGTGTCCTTTCCTCATTACTTATTTGCCTCATCTTTGATGACCTGGAAAGCAAAGAGAAGGAAGACAGCGTGTGCGTGCGTGCATGTGTGTGTGTGTGTGTAAAGCAACTGGAGGCAGGAAGCCTGGACATCACACAGCATCCCTACTCCTCTGTGTGAGGTTCCTCCGGTAACCAAGAAGCCACTGGTGTGCACGGCCACTTAAATCCCTCAATTCTGAATATCACATTTACAGTAGTGTATTTAATTACATACACCACTCATTCAAACATCTGAGCAATTGCGGTGTACTTGGTACTCAGCACAGTGCTAAGACGGTAGAGATTTTCACAAAGCAACGATGACACGTTTCCAAAGTAAAATTAAACAACTAACATTTAGTAAGCCTTTTACATGTAGCATCTTCTTATTCAATCCTCACAAAAATCCCTGCAAGAGAAGGGAAACTGAGGCACCAAGAAGCTAAGCAAACTGTCCCCAAGTCACAGGACTAATAAACGGTGGAGATGGAATCAGAGCCCCAGCAAGCTGGTTCTAAACCGGTGTTCTCAACCAGCAAGCAGGCCTCCCTGNAAACCATAGCTTTGACTAGACAGACCTTTGTTGGCAAAGTAATGGCTCTGCTTTTTAATATGCTGTCTAGGTTGGTTATAACTTTTCCTCCAAGGAACAAGCATCTTTTAATTCCTTGACTTAATTCACTATTAATTTAAGTATGTATACTTATCATACTGACACTGACAAAAGCTACTGTTGTTGTCCAGTGTTGGTGAAGGTGTGGGGACATAGTGGCTCCTGTATGGTGTTGGTGAGGGGAGGTGAGTTTTTCCATTGTTCTGGATAGTGAATGTTATTGTTAATTAATTTAAGATATTTGGAATTTCTGGTCAGGCTTCCCTAGTGGCTCAGATGTCCCTTGTGACTCAACTGGTAAAGAATCAGCCTGCGATACAAGAGACCTGGGTTTGATCCTGATTTTGGAAGATCCCAAACCAGAGATCTGCATAGTCCATGGGATTGCCGAGTCAGACACAACTTGTGTTTCACACCCTGATGGCCCAGTTGGTAAAGAATCCACCTGCAGTACTGGAGACTTGGGTTCCATATCCAGGTTGGGAAGATCCCCTGGAAGAGAGCAAGGCAACACACTCTAGTAATCTTGCTTGGAGAATCCCCAAGAACAGAGCATACTGGCAGGCTACCGTCTATGGGGATGCAAAGAGTAGGATACGACAGGAGTTGCATGGGCACAGGAGGGCCTAGAGGACCTACTCCACATTCAAGGTCAGGAGGGGCGGCTGTGAGGAGGTACCCCTCGTCCAAGGTAAGGAGCAGCACCTATGCTTTGCTCGAGCAGCCATGAAGAGATACCCCACGTCCAAGGTAAGAGAAACCCAAGTAAGACAGTAGTGTTGCAAGAGGGCATCAGAGGGCAGACACACTGAAACCATAATCACAGAAAACTAGTCAATCTAATCACACAGACCACAGCCTTGTCTAACTCAATGAAACTAAGCCATGCCCATAGGGCCACCCAGGACAGGCAGGTCATGGTGGAGAGGTCTGACAGAATGTGGTCCACTGGAGAAGGGAATGACAAACCACTCCAGTATTCTTGCCTTGAGAACCCCATGAACAGTATGAAAAGGCAAAAAAGTAGGACACTGAAAAAATGAACTCCCCAGATAGGTAGATGCCCAGTATGCTACTGGAGATCAGTGGAAAAATTACTCCAGAAAGAATGAAGGGATGGAGCCAAAGCAAAAACAGTACCCAGTTGTGGATGTGACTGGTGATAGAAGCAAGGTCGGATGCTGTCAAGAGGAGTATTGCATAGGAACTTGGAATATCAGGTCCATGAATCAAGGCAAACTGGAAGTGGTCAGACAGGAGATGGCAAGAGTGAACACCAACATTCTAGGAATCAGAGAACTAAAATGGACTGGAATGCGTGAATTTAAATCAAATGACCATTATATCTACTACTGTGGGCAGGAATCCCTTAGAAGAAATGGAGTAGCCATCATGGTCAACAAAAGAGTCCGAAATGCAGTACTTGGATGCAATCTCAAAAATGACAGAAAGATCTCTGTTCGTTTGCAAGACAAACCATTCAATATCACAGTAATCCAAGCCTATGCCCCAAACAGTAATGCTGAAGAAGCTGAAGTTAAATGGTTCTATGAAGACCTACAAGACCTTTTAGAACTAACGCCCCAAAACGATGTCCTTTTCATTATAGGGGACTGGAATGCAAAAGTAGGAAGTCAAGAAACACCTGGAGTAACAGGAAAATTTGGTCTTGGAGTACAGAAAGAAACAGGGCAAAGGCTAATAGAATTTTGCCAAGAGAACGCAC
>SJYV01009507.1:0-11353 GCA_006410875.1 Neotragus pygmaeus | reverse complement strand
TAATAAACTTAATAATACAATGTTTGACAATACATTGATCTATTACTAAATATTTTTACTCAAAATAACTTATTATACATCATGCAAAATTATAAAATTATTTGAAAAAAATCCTAAGAGTACTTTTAAGAAATGTATTTTTTTTTTGAAAAGGCTTAGTATATTAAAACAAAAATTTAGCAAACTTATCTAAACAATTGTTAAGGTCTTTCCAGTTTTGAATGTCTATAATCTGTTTATTTCACTCATCAGTTTATTATACAAGTAAATTAAGTTACTTAATCATTCAATATTTGTTGGCTTTCTAAGATTATAGGATAATGATCTGTATTATTATTTGTACAACAATGGATGCATTATTTGGTTATGATAATGTACATTCTTTATGTATACATTTTAATTTTTACCTATTTAATTCCAGTTAGACTATAAGTCTTTCAAGAGAAAACTGTATGTGAGAATTCTTCACTTTCTTTGGGGAATTAGTTAAAAGGAATATGTCAGTCCTGCTGCTTCAAAATGTCTTGTTGAAAAAACTCTAAAATTGTACTACTCTTTAGATTCCACATATGAGTGACATCATATAGTATTTGTCTTTGTCTGATTTACCTCAGTAAGAATACTATTCTTTAGGTCCATCCATATTGCTGAAAATGACAATGTTTCATTCTGTTTTATGGCTGAGTAATATTCCATTGTATATATACACACTGTAACTTCTTAAGTCAATCATGTGTTGATGCCAAGACATGGGAACAACCCAGGTGCCCAGTTTTTGATTGGATTGCTTTTGTTTTTTGACACTGAGTTGTATGAGCTATTTGTATATTTTGGAGAGATTTTTGATTGTCTGGACTGGGAAGGAAAGGAGAATTGTTACTGGTATTCGAAGACAGAAAAATACTGATAAAAATATTGATAAAAATACTAACATACACAAGACAGCCCCTACCCAAATGAAGAATTATCAGGCACAAAATATCAATAGTTCTTCTAGAAGCAGGCAGAAGAACATCAGAAGGTTGTGTGTGGCAGCTTACAATCTAATAGTGAGGTAGGAGGCAGAAAAATGATACAAACAGAGACATGAGTTTCAAAAAATTAAATATGCAAAAGCATGTCAGGATGACATGGCTTAGCACGGGGGCAAAGAACTCGATGCATGTCAATAAACTGCTGAAGCTATCTCTGTATCAGTGCACTGAGTGGTAATGGCTGTTCAAATAATGTTAATGTATTCAGTTTAATAAAATATGTGGGTGATCTTTATTACCTGCGGCTAAGCCAGAATGCAGATGGTAGAGACTGACATCAGTGATAAACAAATACTTCTGAACAATGCCTGGAGCTAAGGGACTGCTACCCAGTGTACTGGAGGCAGAATTTATGTGAGAAAGGACATGCATTAAGACATCCTAGCCCTGCCAGTGTGTGACCTTGGACAAATTTTAAATCTGACTCTCTGCAGGAGATTATCAGATCTACCATGCTGAGTGCTATGAGGATTAAATAAAAATATTTGTGTAAAGAGCCTGAGACATAGAAAGCACTTAATACATAAGAATTTTTACTATAGAAATTATAAAGAAATCATTCATTCATAATGTTAATAATAAGTAAGTACTACCTAGACCTATTAAAAAAGCAGAGACATCACTTTGCCAACGAAGATATGTATAATCAAAGCTTTGGTTTTTCCAGTAGTCAGATGTGAGAGTTGAATCTTAAAGAAGGCTGAGCACTGACAAACAGATGCTTTTGAACTGTGATACTGGAGAAGACTCTTGAGAGTCCCTTGGATTTCAAGGAGATTAAGCCAGTCAATCCTAAAGGAAATCAACCCTGAATATTCACTGGAAGAACAGATGCTGACGCTGAAGCTCCAATACTTTGGCCACTGGATGAGAAGAGCCAACTCATTAGAAAAGACCCTGACATGGGGAAAGATTGAGGGCAGGAGTAGAAGGGGGCAACAAGAGGAGAGATGGTTGGATAGCATCACCAACTCAATGGACATGAATTTGAGCAAACTCAGGGAGGTAGTAGAGGACAGAGGAAGCTGGCGTGCTGCAGTCCATGGGGTCACAGAGACTTGAGCACAACTTAGCAGTTGAACAGCAACAAAATCTATTCATATTTATAATGTATTTATATAATAACAATACATGAGGAATAATTTTTATAGATAATCTGATGTCTTGAGGTCTAGACATTTCAGTATCTTGGCGTTTGGCAAGTAAAGGTAATCAGCACAATGCTGGCTACCTGAACTCTCTCACCAGCCCACTCACCCATTCTTGGACAGCAGTGATGAGTTTCTGGAGCAAGATGGTAGAATGAGGGTGCCTCTCAACCAGACAGACCTCGAGGATGGGAAGAAGAGAAACAAGCATTTACGTGAAAGTAAATGCTCCAGATATTAAACAAAGGACTCCACCACTAAATTGTTGAATTTGATCCACCCAACAGCCATCTCATCTGAAAAGACCCTGATGCTGGGAAAGATTAAGGGCAGGAGGAGAAGGGGGCGACAGAGGATGGGATGGTTGGATAACATCATCAACACAGTAACCATGAGTTTGAGCAAACTCTGAGAGATAGGGAACCCTGGCGTGCTGCAGTCCACGGGGTCACAAAGAGTCAGACATGACTGAGTAGCTAAACAACAACAACAGCAGCCATCTCGGTGTTGGAGGGAGACTGTCAGTCTTGCCTATTCCGGCTCCTACCTGCTAGGAAAGCAAAGAAGTCCTCCAGCATCTGCGCATGTAATTAAATCACTTCCATCAGAAAGAACCTACATCAGTGAGGCAGTCACATACCCAAGACATGGTTAAGGGCACCAGTGACTATCTTTCTCTCCTTTAACTCCTGGACCTCTTATAGCTTCATCTTCAGACAGAAATAGGTTAGTATCCTGGCTTCAGGGCTTACTACCTTCAGGGCCTTGTTACCTTGGTGAAAAAACTGTAGAGAAGCAAGTTACTTTATCTCTTAAGCCTCAATTTCTTCACTTGTAAAATGGGATAATAATAATTTCTATTTCTCTGTTTCTACCTTTGGGGCCTTGTTACCTTGGTGAAGAAACTGTAGAGAAGCAAGTTACTTTATCTCTTTAAGCCTCAATTTCTTCACTTGTAAAATGGGATAATAATAATTTCTATTTCTCTGTTTCTATTCTGTAACAAACATTATTAAATAAAAATTAAATACATTCAGTACATATAAAATATTACCGATAAAATCATGTCCATGAAGCATTTAGCTCAAGGTTTGCATATAATAAGAATTATATGAATGTTGACTGCTCTTTTCATTATTGATTATTACCACCCTTGGGATGGTTTTGGATAAAGATCTTATTGAATATTACCCTGATGATCTGGGTCCTAAGTTGGCACTGCTCTCAAGGAGTAATTCTTCTATTGCATTTCCAGTAGTTAGCTTTTAAAATTTGCAAAAAAAAAAAATTCAACTTTGAATTCCTTTTCAATAAGGAATAGCAACTTTTTCCTTTTTAAAAAAGTTCAAACAGTATAATTAGTCAGAACTACTGTATGAAAGTGGACATTATCAATAAAAAGAAATTGCAAACTCATTGTTGAAATCACAAACTCATTTTTGTTGGAATTACAAACTCTTGTTGAAATTACAAACACATCTTATATCCTTTTTATACTTTCACATTGGTGAAAGGAACATGTCTTGGTTTATCCTCAGTTTTTTCAAGTATTTTGAGTTACTGTTTTTTATTTTATTGTCTGTTTATTCTAAAATAAACAGGTAGGTCTGCACCTGCTCGAGTCCAGTGTCCCTTGTGGGAATGGTCTAGCCTTACTCCTAGGACACATGACCTTTGAGCAGGTTGTGTGTACTGTATAGAAGACGGAACTTGTCTCAATTGAGATAAATTTTCATTTTTTGCTGTCTGAGCAGATAAAGGTGAGACAGGAGCAAAGGCAGACTTGTAGGTAGCAATAATTCTAAATATTGGTTTGCTTTGGAGCTTAGACCTGGACCAGCTTCTCTATTAATGTCAACTTGTTAAATGAGTTCACCCTGGCTGTTGGTTTTGAATACCATTAGCATGCTGATGACTGTATTTATATCTACAGCCCAAATCTCATCCCTGAGGTCATTTTCATCCATTGTACTGCCTACTTGACATCTCCATGTGACTGTCTAATTGGAAATCTAAACTTCATACATGCAGAACCACCCTCCTGATTCCAGACCATGACCTTCACCAGGCCTATGCCTCTCTAGCTCAGTAAGTGGCCCCACTCCAGTGATGAAGAATTGTCTGGTCTTTGTCTCCATTCCTGGGACTCTCTAAACCCTTGGAATCTGCCAGGTGATAGGACTGTCTTTGTTAATCATGGCGGGTCTCTTAGACCACACCTGATTTTATGCTAATGAGATGACTTAGGACAAGGGCCGGCCGTGCCAGGAAGACAGCTGTGTGATTTGAGGGTTGGGGCCTTGAACCATCTGATATCAGCCCAGCCTCTGAAGATGGGGGAGCTGGAGAGTAAATTCAATTCTGTGGCCAAGGATTCAATGCATCATGCCTATATAATGAAGCCCCCTTCAATACTCTGGGCACTAGGGCATGAGTGAGCTTCCTGATTTGTGATACACATTGATGTGCTAGGAGGGTGACACATTCCAAAAACATGGAAACTTCACCTTTGGGCTCCTCCCAGACCTCACCTTATATGTCACTTCATTTGGCTGGCCTTAGTGTGTATCCTATATTATAAAATTGCAAGTAAAATTGTTAAACCTGAAAGGAAATGAACCGCAAATAGGCGGCCAGTTGGTTACAAGTACAGGTGACCTGAGCACCCTGGAGCTAGTGGAGGACCATGCTGTCAGCCTGTGAGGTTTGAACTAACTCCAGGCAGTTAGCCCGAGCTCATCCACTCCTTCCCATCTCTACTGCCCCCTCCTCAATCTCAGCCACCATCACTTAAACCTGAACAACCATGACGGTCTTTTCCTTCCACCCTTGGCTCTACAGTCTACTCTATTTTCCTCCATTCTGTAATCAGAGTGATCTTATAGAAATGGAAATCACTTAATGACATGGTACTGAAAAATGCTCCTACAGTTTCCCCTCACACCTAGAACAGAGTTAAAGTTTCTTTCTAGGGTCTACAAGGTACTGGACAGACTTGCACTTGTGTGTTTATTTAACCTCAATTCCCTTTACTCCCCAATGGCTCAATGGTAAAGAATCCTCCAAGCAATTCAGGAGATGCAAGAGATTTGGGCTCCATCCCTGGGTTAGGAAGATCCCCTGGAACAGGGCGTGACAACCCACTCCAGTGTTCTTGCCTTGAGAATCTCATGGCCAGAGGAGCCTGGTGGGCTACAGTCCATAGGGTCACACAGAGTCAGACACGACTCAGCATGCACACATGCCCTTTATTCACTGAGCATCAGACACACTGGCTTCCTTTCTGATCCTGTACCACAGTGATACTCAATCTAATTGCATTTTAAAATCACCTGGAGCACTGAAAAGATACCAAGCGTTAGAGGGAAGCCTGGGCATTGGTATTTTTAGAATGTTCTCCAGGGTCACCAGATGGGCAGCCAAGGTTGAAAGCCAGAGCATCAACACCAAGAGCTCTTTTCTGCCCCTAGACTTAATCCTCGTCGTCCTGTTCACCTGGAGTGCTTTTGAAATTGCCAGGTCGCACTTGAGACATCATCTCCTCAGAGACGACGACTCAGACATTCTCCTAAGGTGGCTCTTTGTGTTTTCCTCTTTCTTATCCCTTTATTTACTTTATAATACTTACTTTAATTTGTAAGTATCTTGCTTATTTAGGTTTACCTATATCTGCTTCCCCCAGTAGAATGTGAGTGCCATGAGAATGGAGTCTTCTTTGTTGCTGTATCTTCAACTGCTTAGCACAAAGGTTGGCATAGATGCTCAGCAAATACATTTTAAGTATTTCTTAAGCAAATAATTGAATAACTGAAAAAACTAGCTAAGGTTCCACATGGAAAAGCAGTACTCAAAAATGCATAACCAATGGCATCTACTGTAAAGCACATGGAGCTCTGCTCAGTGTGAAAGCACATGAACTCTGGGTGGGAGGTGAGTATGTAAATGTATGGCTGAGTGCCATTGTAATTCGCCTGAAATTATCACAACATTGTTAATTGACTATACCACAGTACAAAATAAAAAGTTTTTTTTTTTTAAGAAAACTAGTACTTGATGAATTTAACTGCTCCTTTGTCTTTCTGTATGTAGTTTATCTGTATCTATATCTACGTTTCTATTTCTACATGCCTATAGACACAAACGTATGAATATGTATGTAAATATACATACACATACTAGATGTGTAGTATATATTTTTTCCTAGAAAACAAAAATGGTTNGGCGTCTGTATCTATATCTACGTTTCTATTTCTACATGCCTATAGACACAAACGTATGAATATGTATGTAAATATACATACACATACTAGATGTGTAGTATATATTTTTTCCTAGAAAACAAAAATGGTTCTTTTAAAAATATTTGTCCAACACTGGAAAAATGTGAAGTAAATGAGTCCCAGGAGCTCTAAAGAGGAGAAGAACATCATTTGGCTGTCAAACTGGAGAGACTGCTCAGGTTGAGGTCTTGGGCTCGAAGCCTTCCTGGAATGCTGCCTTTGTTGGACCAGCTTCCGGTCCTCTCTCAGGCCTCAGCTTTGGTGTCACTGCTTTGCACCAGAGTTGAGTGCCCTTCTGTGACAATCACTATGGAGGGTTTGATACGCCTATTTGTTTGTCCTGTCTCTCAGGGGCTGTCCTGTCTCCATTCTCTGGGCACCCAGAACAGTGCCTGGCAAACAGCTGGAGCTCAAATGGGCACTGGATGCACCTGAGTACAGGGCAGCGACAGGAGAGGTTTCAGAGGCATTCAACTGGGCTCGGACCCTAGCTGCTTCCTCAATTGCTTCATCACCCCAGACAGAGTCACTTCACTGAGAAGATAGGGAGAACAGTATCTACCCTCAAGAGTTGTGGGGCCAAATGAAAACTATACTGGGAAATGATTTTTAATAGCTATGTCCATTAAGTTTTAAATTAAATTGAATTTATTGACTTCCATGTGGTACATATTAATATATACAATGGATTATTACTCAGCCAAAATGAAAGGAACAAAACTGGGTCATTTGTAGAGATGGGGATGGACCTAGAGACTGTCATACAGAGTTAAGAAAGCCAGAAAGGCAAAAACAAATGTCTTATTAACGCATATATGCAGAATGAAGAAAAATGGTATAGAAAATCTTATTTGCAGAGCAGAAATAGAGACACAGACTTAGAGAACAAATGTATAGATACCAAGAAGGGGAGAGGGCGGATGGGAGGAATTGGGAGACTGAGATTGACATATATACATTATTGATACTATGTATAAAATAGATGACTAATGAGAACATGCTGTATAGCATGGAGAACCCTACTCAGTGCTACGTGGTGACCTAAATGGGAAGGAAATCCAAAAAAGAGGGGATATATGTATATGTATGCTGATTCATTTTGCTGTACAGTAGAAACTAACACAACATTGTAAAGCAGCCATTCTCTTAAAAAATTAATTAAAAAAATCTACTGGCTTCCCTGCTATTTTCTCAAAGCAGAGACCTCAGACCTGGCCAACCACTTCAGACCATGGGGATTCATCAGGGAGCGCAACTGTGCCCACTCTGCGTCTGCCCCACCATGGTTCTTTCAGGCAACAGCATTTCCCCAAGTTTCTTGACTAGTAAGCAGGGCTCTGAGCTGGTGCAGATTCCGTGAAGACCAAGTTCCCCTTTGGGTGCATGGCTTTGTGGAGACCTGGAGGACGGGTTAGCATCTGTGACATGTAAATGGAAAATACATGCTGGGGTCTTTGGGTCACTTTTCCCCCTGATCATTAAACTACAGCATGCATAGGAAAACTGTGATCCTGAATATTAAACGTGGGGAACTGACAGGGGCTTCTTTGATGGAAAATTCTCTTTCTGATTCTCAGGAACTTAATGGTAAGACCTCATTGCTTGATTGATGAGGTTGTTGCCAAGGATTTCTTTTTTTAATCTTTGACATTTTTAGCTTGCCTACAATCCAGGAGCTTCAGGCACAGGCAGTTCTATTCTTTTCTAGGAAAATGAACCTCTTTCCATGAAGTAAATTTGTTTCTGAAGGCTCATTTTGATGCTGTCTCCCTGTCTCTTCCTGTGACGCAAGAAAGCTGCAGTACGGTAGGCCCTCTATCTGCAAATCTGAAACCATGGGGGATGAAGTTGTGCTCAGGAAATTAAAAAGAAAAATTCATGCTAGGTGGGGCTACCTGTCTATGGAATATACCCTAAGATTGTCTGTGAACATCTAAGCAAACAGATGGAGGACACCACAAGCTCTATCCAAGTGGAGACATCTTCAGTTGGAGAGAATCCATTTCATATCCTGGCTCTATAATCTACTGCAAGTGTAATCTTGGGAAAATTTCTTAAATTCTTTAAATCTTAGTTTCCTTATTTTTCAGTATACAGTTTGCCAATGTATACAGCAAGGAATTTATTATAACAATTAAATGAGGTATTTTTGTATCTGAAGCCCTTGGACAATGCTCATACATCACAGGCACTGAGTATAATGTTATTATCTCCAGGGCCATCTTCTTTATGAAGGTTCTTAGGGTACAGTTTCAAGGAGGTGGGAAGATTGGATGTAACTACAACTTTGAAAATGAATTGTCGACATTTTTTGAAGCACTTATCTAAATGCTGTGTGATATGTATTAACTCAACAACACTGGGAGGTAGATTCAGTTCTCCCCTCTATCATATACATTAGGAAAATGAGGCACAGAAACAAAGTCACAGAGCTGAACAGTGGTCGAAACAGGATGCCAGTTTAGAGGGTGTAGATCCAGAACCTGTGTGCCAAGCCACTGACTGTTCAGCTTCCTTCCAGGGTATAAATCCAATTAACTTGTTTCCTTATATTAAGAAAGACCAATGAAGAGGCAGGAAAGAGTAAACTTTATTTATGTGTTTACTTATGGCTGTACAGGGCCTTTGCTGCTGTGTGGGTTTTTCTCTAGCCGCAGAGAGCGAGGACTACTCTCTAGTTGTGATGCGAGGGCCTCAGATTGTGGTGGCTTTTCTTGTTGTGGAGCACAGACCCTAAGGCATGCAGGCTTCAGTAGCTGCGGTTTCCGGACTCTAGAGCACAGGCTCATGAGTTGCAGTGCATGGGCTTAAGTCACCCTGCGGCATGTGGAATCTTCCTGGATCAGGGATCAAACCTGTGTCTCCTGCATCAGGAGGTGGATTCTTTAGCACTGAGCCACCAGCAAAGCCCCTATCTTTCTCCTGACTTACTTCGCTTAGTGTGATGATCTCTAATTCCTCTCATGTCGCCCTAGCATTACTCGCATTACAAATAGCATTACTTCACCTGAGGCCCAAGGGCCCTAGAGCCCGTGCTGTGCAACAAGAGAAGACACTACAGTGAGACGCCCGGCACTGCAACTGGAGAGTGGTCCCCACTCACCACAACTAGAGAGAGAGCCCAAACAGCAACAAAGACCCCGCGCAGCCAAAACTAAGGAAATGAATTTTTAAAAATTTAAGATGACAAACACCATATGATATCACGTATATTCTTGTTTAGTTTCTAAGCCACGTCTGACTCTTTTGTGACCCCCTGCACTGTTGTCCACCAGGCTCCTCTGCCCATGGGATTTCCCAGGCAAGAATACTGGAGTGGGTTGCCATTTCCTTCTCCAGGGGATCTTACTAACTCAGGAACTGAACTCATGTCTCCTACATTGCAGGCAGTTTTTTTTTTTTTTTTTTNTTCTTAAAAAATGGAAATCAAATCAGTGTGTTTTTCCCCACTTTTTTGAATATTTTAATTCTTCAGATTCACTGTAGTTTTTATAATAAATATATATTCCTGCTGTGCCATACACAAAATATTATCAGTAACCAGTGACTTTGCAATGTCTGATTCATTTCTTTTAGTTTAGAAATCAGTATCTTGTCAAACATATAATTAACAGTATGTATTAAATGATACGACTACAGAAGATCAACATACTTTATTGTTAATATGTTGATTTGGATCAAAACCTTGCATTTCTTCAGAACCCTTTTTCTTCTATTCTACACCCTCCATTTTGCCACGTAATTATCAGTTTCCCTAGCAACACTGTCGGTTCACGGTGAAATGCAGAGACTGCTAATTCTTCCTGAAACCAATTCATGCTTGTGCGATAGAGGTGGAATCAGTCATCTCAGACATTAGTAGCATACATATCAAACGGTCCTCTTCCAGTTTTGCTGGCGAGGACAGTCAGTGATAAATCTCCTTGAATTTCAATTGCGTGATCACATAAACCAAAATGGCTTGGTCAGTAGCTAGATAGGAATGCTCTGGAAAGCACTTTTCTAAATTGATCCTTTGCTTCTGTTGCTAGGGAACGCTGAAGTCGTTGAGGTTTAGAAAAGGAAGTAAAGCAGTGGACCAAACACAGGTCATTTGGCATTTAATTACCACCCCCACCCCCAAGCACCCACCTTTTTGCACCAGGATAGATACAGCAGTGGAGGTCGGTTCTGCTAGTTTTCACCCTTGAGGTGCAGGGCTTTGTCTCCTCACCTCCTGTAGACTGTCCAGCTCTGATTTGTTTTCTAAGCACTGGAGTCTTATTGATAGGATGAGTGGTTTAGCATCTTTTTGGGTCTGAGTCAGCTCAGTGAAGCAAGAGGATTATCAATTACAGGTCAGTGAAAAAGCATGTTGGAATGAAATAGTGAAAGAAAAGAAAAGAGAGGGTGAAGGAGGCAGAAAAGCAAGAGGAGGAAATAAAGAGCATGTAAGCACTCACTTGTTCTCAAGAACTCATCCTCTTTCAGGAACAAGCTTCCCAGCTGTGGATGGATTAATTGTGTGACTCTCTTATTAAATTATTTCACGTATTTAGAGTGATAAAACTATTTTTCAAATCATGCAAAAATTTACCACAGTTAAATTTCTATTCAAACATCATACATATGGCTTTTTCTATAAACTAAGTCTACTGAAATATCTCATTAAAATGGGGACATATTGGGAATTTCCTGGCAGTCCAGTGGTTAGGACTCTGCACGCTCACTGACGAGGGTCCCGGGTTCAATCCCTGGTCTGGGAACTAAGCTTCCCACAGGCTGCACAATGTAGCAAAAAAAAAAAAAAAAAAGTTGGGAGATTATATATATATAAACATATTATTTAATACAGTTTGATACTTTTTTCTTAAGATACATAATGCAAATATAACAATTTTTTTTTTTTTTT
>SJYV01009506.1:0-15594 GCA_006410875.1 Neotragus pygmaeus | reverse complement strand
TAGTGATGCTTTCTAAGGCCCACTTGACTTCACATTCCAAGATGTCTGGCTCTAGATTAGTGATCACATCATCATGATTATCTGGGTCATGAAGATCTTTTTTGTACAGTTCTTCTGTATATTCTTGCCACCTCTTCTTAATATCTTCTGCTTCTGTTAGGTCCATACCATTTCTGTCCTTTATCGAGCCCATCTTTGCATGAAATGTTCCCTTGGTATCTCTAATTTTCTTGAAGAGATCTCTAGTCTTTCCCATTCTGTTCTTTTCCTTTATTTCTTTGCATTGATCGCTAAAGAAGGCTTTCTTATCTCTTCTTGCTCTTCTCTGGGACTCTGCATTCAGATGCTTATATCTTTCCTTCTCTCCTCTCTTCTTTTCACAGCTATTTGTAAGGCCTTCCCAGAAGGTTAAAATCTCCGAAGGAAACCAAAACTTTACAGTTACCTTTTAACTCCCTCCTTCATTAGCGAGGGCTGGACTTCCGGTTCCCAGAAATTACCCATTTCTAAAACAGTTCTGTCACTACCACACTCAAACACTTTGTATCTAGGAAGTCAGCTCTTCAGGCTCCAATTTCCTTACCTGGAAAGGAAAGCAACTGGACTACATCACTGAGTTTGAACGTTTTACTGATTTGTTTGAAGGAGGGCAGGTGAAAGCTGGTAAGGGCTTTGAGCAGACCGTTTGGTTCACCTCTGCTCTGAGTCCCAACTCTGTGCAGATGCTTAGGCACTGCAGGAGCACAGCTTGGAATTACTCGACTAGCTGTTCCCTTCCCAGCTCTGAAGGTCGCTTTCTCTTACAAGCTTCCTGAATATGGCTGTAGGGTGAAGTCAAGCAATAGTGAGGACCAGGAAGGCAGAGAGTATAGCAGCACACGGAAGGGGCATTGATGAAGGAAGTGGGGTCACCACAAGCAAGAATTTTCCAGAACACAGTACAAGCCATGTGGCATTCCAGACAGTTGTGGTGATGTCATCACAGGTGACAGAGTAATCTGGCCTGTGACACTTAATGGATGGGGATTTTCTCTCCGTTAAACAAAGGTACTTTGGGGAAAGGGTTCAGATACTAATTTGAGTTCATACTGATTTCTTAGATGCCTATTGTGGATGCGTGACTGGTGTTTAGACCCCAGCCCTACATCTAATTCATCATTCAGATCATGATATCCTTACTAGGAACTGTCCCTAAACCCGTCATACAAAATAATTCAAATTTTCCACACATATTTTATAACAAGGCCTCAAAGGGTGAATCTCTCTATTCTATTTGACCTTCACATCTTGGGTTTGGGGAATTTTTAGTGCCCACAGATGCAGGATTCTCAACATTTCATTTTACAAATCAAAATGGTTCTCATGCCCCAAGCAGAGGCACACGGAGGGGCCTCTCCAGATGAGCTCTGCCTCTGGAGTCGCTTTTCCAGTCAGGCAGCCAGGGTCAAGGACTGTGAGGAGGGACTTGCCAGAAAGCTTCAGCAGCCCCTGTACCATAATCCACCTCCCGGACAGCCCTTCTCGCAGTCACGGCAGAGTTATAGGAGGGTCTGTATCTCCCTTAGCATCTAAAACCACAGCAACCATTACACTCTTCCTCCAACTTCCTCCTCCATTTCTCCCCGTCCTGCAAACACTGATCATAAATGTAAAAAGAAATATCAGAAAACAAATGCACAATTCTCTTGTCTTTGTTATATAACCACTTTGACTGCAACCTAAGAATCTAAGTTGACTTCATTCCAATGAATCAGTTCAGTTCAGTCGGTTAGTCATGTCTGACTCTTTGTGACCCCACAGACTGCAGCATACCAGGCCTCCCTGTCCATCACCAACTTCCAGAGCTTGCTCAAACTCATGTCTATCGAGTCAGTGATACAATCCAACCATGCCATCCTCTGTCGTCCCCTTCTTCTCCTACCTTCAATCTTTCCCAGCATCAGGGTCTTTTCAAATGAGTCAGTTCTTTCCATCAGGTGGTCAAAGTATTGGGGCTTCAGCTTCAGCATCACCCTTTGCCTTTGAGGTCAAAAGAGTAAGTTGGAAGTGTTGAAATAGCCTATTGATTTTCTTGATACTGCATTAGTAATTGAAGTAGACACATTCAGATAGCTATTGGCTTTACTTCTGCACAGTGCATGAAAATGAATGAACTGACACATACTTAGTAAAAAGAGGACCTTCAAAACTACAGAGCTACTATTATAAATTTCATTCTGCAAAGAGCCCTGGGGAAAAACCTTTGATAAAATCAATTGCTCAAACTTGAAAGGGTTGTTTCATCTAAGCTATATGTTTGTGAAGTTTGAATCTCTCTTGAAAATGGCTGCTGTTAAATTTATTTTTATAAAGTACTAGCTCATTTCTCATGGACAAGGAAAACAGGAGAGGGAAAACAGTTATGAACAGCTTACCAAACAAACAAGTCATCCCTTTATGAAAGCTGGTAATATGTTCCTAGATCACCTTCCTTTACTTCTCCCTCCCTAATTAAAGAAAAATGACTTCTGTTTGGGAGAAAATGTTGCCATGGAACTGAACCTGGCTGGTGTAGCCAGCATCGACCACATTTCTCCCACCTGATGGACTGGGGTGGAAAGAGTTGGAGTAAGGAGAGTATTAAAGGAAAAGAAACTTCAGACAGAAAGTGCTGAGTTTTTAGCACTTCTCTCTTCTTAGATCTCAGTTCTTCCCAGATAACAACCATGTAGAAGAAAAAAAAAAGCAGGGACAGCCCCAGCAATCAAGGTCACCAAGAGGGCCTGACTTAGAGTCACTCCACCTATACACAGGTCATGGCTCGCTACACTGAATCAAGGAGGTGACACATGAAAGCAACATGTCTATCTGAAGAAAAAAAAAAGAACTAAGTGAAGAGGAAGAGCAACAACATGAATGAGTTTCAAAAACATAATGTTATGGAAAATAAATCAAGTCCCCAAAAGCACATAGACTATGAAATCATGCATACAAAGTTCAAAAACTGCTTATCATATTGGGGGTGGTGACTGAAGCTGGCCCCACAAGAGGACTTGCAGGTAATATATTTCCTGATCAAAGTGCTAGATGAATGCACATGTTCTGTTTGTGGAAATCACCAAGGTGTACACTTGCAACTGGACGTTTTGCTCCTATATGCTTTATCTAAATAAGGAACTAAAAGTTAAAGAGCTAAGGGGTAAGTAGCTAAACATATAGGCCAAAGTAGATTATATCTGGCTAGAAAAGTTTCCCAGTCAAAAGCAAATATTTTAAAAGAAAATTGAACATGTCCCATGGAAAGGAAATTCAAGATTTCCAGCCCTTAAAACCACAGCTTTCCCTTTTCTTGTATGTGTTCCTGCTTCTCTCTGTCTGTGTATTTAAGAAAGCCTTCCCATAGCCAGGCCAGGTGGGAGCTCAGAACTATATAAACTTGTAAACCCATCTCCAATGGTTTATCTTACAACACTAGAGAAAGTACATTTGAAAGGACAATCCATCCTAGTTGACAGAAATTTCTTCTTCTTGGCCTTTACTATCTAAAACGCCTTACAAAGACAGACAAAATGGTCTCCCAGGACAGCAATCCTCTGAGCAGTGCTGATTCTGGAGGAAACGTTATCCAGGTACTGGAGACATTTAAAGGCTTTACATGAATCACTTGAGACCAACTTTACGAGTAACTGTTCTATTTTTATTTAATTTATTCTCGACACTTACTAACAGCTGCAGCATACTGCATGCTTAACACCAAAACAAATTAAAAAACACTGCCTCTTAATTGTGCAATTTCCTGAAAAGACCAAAAAAAAAAAAAAAAGGCAAAAAACAGATACTACTCTTTCCTTTGCAAATTTTTCCTAGGTGATGATTTAAATATCTTAATATCTTCATTGACCCTACATCCAAAGTGGTCTTTTGGGATGTGGGCTAATGCCTTCAACTGAAGTTCCACGAGTCCAGGCTCCCCCTCACTACAGCTGGCCCTTCTGGCACCACATCCATTTAGCCTGCACATCAAAGCCTGCTCCCTTTCATTGAGAGTTACTCCACATTCTGAACAAAGGAAGATGGAATTCAACAGGCTTACATAATAAAACAATAGGTACACTGCCAATAGGATGAAGTTGGGCATTCCTGAATCAAGATAAGAGATGTGAAGGACACCTGCTGAGGCTACATGGGGTTTCTTGTTAATGTTTAAAGAACAGAAGTCAAACACTCGTATCTGAATGTTTAAACTGCAGGGGCTAGAATGAGGTGACTTCAGTAGAGGAAAAGCAATTTTATGGGAGTTATGAAAAATTTGAGGACCAAGAACTGTTATGACAGTTTCTGGAATGGGAACCACCAAAAAGACTGAGTGTTGCCTTCTCCGGAAATACGAATGCATAATATAGACTCACCTCTTTCATTTTTTTCAATTCTGCTACTATGTACTCCGTGTGTGTGTGTGTGTGTGTGTGTGCGCGCGCATGCACGCATGCGCATGCATTCAGTCGTGTCTCTGTGACCCCCATGGACTGGAGCCCGCCAGGTTTCTCTGTCCATGAGACTTCCCAGGCAAGAATACTGGAGTGGTCGCCATTTCCTTCCAGGGGATCTTCCTAATCCAGGGATCAAACCCTTGCATCTCCTGCATTGGCAGGTGGATTCTTTACCACTGCGCCACCTGGGAAGCCCCTTAACGTAGTCTAAATGAATAAACATTCTTTTGAACTCATGATAAGGGCTGGGTTCATACAGGGGTGGGGAGGGAAGAAAAATATAGAACTAAATAAGAAACATTTAAGTTATAAATTTGTAGAGACCACATCTTCATGTCTCTTGTGCATCCTGGAACAATGATAAGAATATAGTAAAGGCATAATTATTGAAAATGAGTAAAAAAATTGATAAAAATAAGGCCTGAGTAAGACTGTATGACTCCACTTAAAAGAGGGACCTAAAATAGACAAATTTATAAAGACTGAAAATAAAGGTTACCAGGAGCTGGGGAGGAGAGGGGAATGGGGAGCTACTGTTTAATGAATTTTATGTTCTTGCTTGGGATGATGGAGAGTTCTGGGAATGGACAGTGCTGGTGACTACACAAGGCATATATACTTAATGCCACTGAACTGTACACCTTAAAATGGTGACTTTTATGTTATGTACACTTTATCAGTACAAGTGTGTTAGTGTCTCAGTCACGTCTGACTCTGAGACTCCATGGACTGCAGTCCGCCAGGCTCCTCTGTCCATGGAATTCTCCAGGCAAGAACACTGCAGTGGGCCACCATGCCCTTCTCCAGGGCATCTTCCTGACCCACGGGTCAAACCTGGGCCTCCTGCATTGCAGGCGGATTCTTTACCGTCTGAGCCACAGTGTAAAAATTGTTTAATAGAACTTTAAAATGAAAACACAAGCAGGGAATCCTTGGCTAGACAGGGACAGTGATCTCGAGGGACTCTGGTCGCCTCTTTACAGAAGCTACAGGGGGCTGGACATCGGGCACGTGCCAGGCTCAGAGAAGAAGTAGCGTTGGCCCTGGGGCTGCTGCAGTGCAGGCGGCAGAAGCCACCTTTCCCACTTGAAGACGGTCCATTTCCTAGTGCAGAGTTCTGCTTCAGGTGGAGGAATTTTTTTATATACTTGAAAACAGTGATCAAAAAACTCTACAAGGATACCACGGAGCAACTATCCCGTGAGCCGTAATGACTGCAGCCTGCGCTCCACAACAGGAGAAGCTACCGCCGATGAGAAGCCTGAGCACTGCAGCTAGACAGCAGCCCCTGCTCCCTGCAACCTGAGAAAGCCCACACGCAGCAACCAAGACCTGGTGCAACCAAACATAAAATAAATAAAAATAATTAAATAAAATATTTACTAGCTGACCCTTAAAAAACAACTCGCCAGGGGAGGTGGGAAGCACCTCAAAAGATCTGGACTTTGTCTCAAATATCTTACTTATAGTCTGGGTACCCTACCCTTGTCAGGTATCACTTTGTCTCTCTGCAAATTGAAGCACTGAGATCACACAATTCATGGCCTCTACCAGCTGTATTTCATTGTTTCCATGCCATCCCTTCTTTTTTCCTGACAGTTCCAACTTAAATACACTGAAGAAAACGCAGGTTTTCATCTCTTTAGCATCACTATTCTTTTCTGGACTCTCCAGTGTCCTACTGTTCTGTATAAAGGAACAGTGCTCCAAAGTGAATATACGAGTTTCATGAAGCTATGGTGAGTGCAGAGCGTGGAAGAAATACCACTTATCACCTCTAATTATAGCACAAAGTCACTGTGACTTTTTTTTCCACTTTCTTTTCTTAGTTTTTTTTTTTACAGTAATAATGCTATATAACTGAAAATCACTTGGTTTATGGTCATTAAGAATCCAGTTATATAGTAAAAGTAACTATTTTCCTTTTTCTAAATTGGTTGGGTGGTAAAAAGCAGCCTGATTACTCTTCAATAGGAAAGGATAAGAATATCAACAAAGAAACTTTTTATAACCGCCTCGCATTATTTATAAGCAGTAAGGAACACACAGTGGTATTTACCTAACCTTGTAGCTCCTCTAGGCAAATTAATTCGCTCCATTCAGTTATTCAAAGCTGCTGTTTAAAAGTTCTAAAGATTTAAGAACTTTTTATGAACAATTCAAATCATTTCAAATGAATCAAATATAGCTGTATTATAGACTGGGTGTACAAAGTGAGTAAGGTAGGTTCAGTTTTAAAGGAGGTTTTCAGTCAAATGTCTGGGTTTTGTCTGAATGATGCCAAATAGTCTGATTGAGCAATTCACTCTTCAATCTACTGATCTGATGATAAATAAAGTAGGTATACCAAAAATCCTAAAAGCACTTGAGTAGTAATGGATAAAATTACCCTAAGGAATAAAATGGTATTAAAATTAGACATCAGCTTTCCAAACAGGGAAAAAGGACTGAAATTAGAACAACCAAGTGAAAACTAAGAATATATCCTCCCCAAGGAACTTCCTGGTGGTCCAGTGGTCAGGACTTGGCACTTTCACTGACGTGACCCCAGCTCCAGCTCCTGGTCAGGGAACTAAGATCCCAGAAGCTGAGCAGTGTGGCCCAAAACAAAAAATCCCCCCATAAAATATACCAACAACATCCAATTAATATGTCTTCATTAGATCATTCATTTTTATTTTTAGTAGTTTTCTTTTTTAAATACATAGTAGGCTGGAAACCTAAGTCAGGAAACCCAGAGTTCTAACACCGTAATATATTTTCTTTAGATGATGATATAGCATGTTTCAAGGATTCATAGAAGGAATCCAGTAATGCACCAAATTCATAAAACTGCAAGAACAGGTTTCATTTAAAATTAAATAACAAAACAGTGGGAATTTGCTGTATGACTCATAGAACTCAAACCGGTGCTCTGTGACAACCTAGAGGTGTGGGATGGGGTGGGAGAAGGGAGGGAGGCTCAGGAGAAAGGGAATATACATATACCTATGACTGATCCATGCTGATGTATGGCAGAAACAAACACAATATTGTAATTATCCTTCAGTTAAAAATAAATTAAGAAAAAAAGAAAAAATTAAATAACAAAATAATATGCAGATACACAAAATCTTTATTAAATGACCACACAGTAATCAGATACACTTCCTGATTCAAGAAAAGGGATTATTATCACCTGGTTTATAGTATATTTTTTTAAAGTCCCAAAGTAAAACAAGATTTGCAGATAAGATCTGTCTACATACCCTACCATTTCCTTTTACAATTATTTCCCCTCTCTTTGGACATCCACCTTCCACACACCTATTGTCCTATGCTCTTCTCTGCATCTTCTCAACCATGCTCCTCCTCCTGGATGGTGATGAATTCCCTACAAAGTCTCTTCAAAGCAAGACTACCACCACAAAATACCCTGTGCTACCAAGCTCTAATCTCAGCTGGCTCTCATGGAAAATGGCAATAAGGTAAATACAGCTTGGTAGCAAGGGATGATAGGCCTTTCATGACCTGATCATATATAATATGTAGACGACTACTCCCCCATCAAAGGGGGTTATTCCTGATTCTCTATCTTCTATACAGTCAACAGAGCTAGTTATCTAGAGAGAGAAACACACACCTAGAAAGAAAGAGAGAGAGAGAAAGGAATATATAAACAGATTCCTTCTTTGGCTAAGAACAAACATCCTCAAAATACCTAAAAATTTCATGTGTCAGGGAAATATAACTGAAAGAGGGTGCTGGCTGAAAACATTAACAAGCGTCTATACTGACTAGAGCTGTATATAAAATAGCCCAGAACTGACAGTGGTACCCAAGCAAAACACAGAGGTACCAGATACCTATTAAGATAAACTGTAAAGAAAACTCAGGGCTTCTCTGGTGGCTCAGCGGTAAGGAATCTGCCTGCCAATGCAGGGAGCACAGGTTTGATCCCTGGGTTGGGAAGATCCCCTGCAGGAGGAAATGGCAAACCACTCCGGTATTCTTGCCGGGAAAATTGGACAGAGGAACCTGGTAGGCTACAGTCCATGGGGTCGCAAAGAGTTAGAACGACTTAGCGAAAAAACAACAAAGAAAAATCAAGCACTGATTAGATTTGAACAAATTCTTTTCTACTTAAGACAATGACCTCCAACTTGGAGACCACCACCTCCTACCAGTTTCTAAGTGATGAAAAGTAGTCTTCAAATCCACATACACATCCAGCCAATAGACTAAAGAAACACTAGCTTCTCAAATATAGGGATGACTGTTCCTCAAAGGTAAATAGTCTGTGATACGAAAAATAAAATTCAAATACATTCAAAGAAAATATTGAATTTATAATTAGTTTTCCATTAAGTATTTTCTCAGTTATTATACAATAAGTAAACTACTCGTGTGAGTCCTTGAAATTTTGAGCCTTATAAAAAGTATCTTCCTGTCGACAAAAGCGTTGAGAGTGGCTAGCCTAAGATTCTACACTGAACTCTCCAGACAAGGTTAGATGCACCTGAGTGCTTCTGGCTGCGTCCCTATGTATGTACATAAGTAGGCTGATCGCCATACTTCCTTCCACAGTGATGAGCAGCAAAAATACAAGCATGACACTAAGTTTCACTGATGTGCAAAAAAGAGAATGGATTTTCATTTGGTGTAATAAATCTGATACAACAAAAGCAAAATAAATATATACATGCATACTGAAATCCATTAAAAAAAATGTAACTTAATTGAGCAGAGCCCCTCTGTAGATAAGCTGCAGAGTACACAGAAATGTTCGCTTAGCATAAGTTGCCTATGATCTTAGCTAAATGAGCCCGTGGGGCTGCTTCACACCTGCTTGACCAATGTCATTCTGTAAGGAGCTACAAAGTTCATGAGCCAAGTGGACCTTCTTTAAAAACAGTAATAACATATGAAGAGAGAAAAATAGATATGAACACGTCAGCAAATCTAAGGCAGGTTGACTGCCTGGTCTTCCTTGAATTGGGGGATCTTCTTAAACTCACTTTGCTTCTTGAAGAAAAGCTGAGCCAGGATGTGGTCTGCGGTGGCCTGGAGATAATCGTCCATGTCAAGGGTTTGCAACTGATAGTGGAAACCAAAAGAAGAGGTGTCAGCGCCAAAGTCTGGCCACAGAGATCCTACAGCCATCAGGGCATTTTCACGACATTAGCTGCGCGGCTCTGTGACACTAGGAGCTGTGAAGTCCTGCAAATGGTCCCCTTGTGCCTGTCTTCTCTTGCCAGGGGGAGCTCACCTTTTTGACTCCAGGAATAAAGAAAAGTGAGTGATGGCTAGAGATGCCAAGGCATCTCTTTAGAGGGGACCTCCATCCCACTGGAGCTAGTTCTCTTTAAAGAGGGAGCAAGACCTTCTGTCCCCCTAGAAGCAGGGATTAGTGCCCAAAGGGGCTCTGCGAGCTCCATGCCCAGAGGCACATAATGGAGGCTCAGCTGGCGGCCAGGTAAGCGCCCCTCCTTCTCTAGCCAGAGACAGTCATTTGTCTCTGCCTCTGGGGCGGGGCTGTCCAGCTGGTTTGACTCTGTCTGCCCTCTCTGCATCACTACCGTCCTGTCCTCTCTGCTCCCCATTCTCTGACACCACCTCCTTTCTCAGCCAGCCTCTCGGTTTCTGCATGCGTGCGGGTCTCTGTGTCGCTCACCGTGCTCTTTCTCTCCGTCTGCGTGTGTCTCTGAGCTGTACGCCTTTGAATCTCTCCGTGTGTGTTTCTCGCTAGGTCGTCTGCCTTTCCCTCTCCTGTGTGTACAGGTCTGTCTGTGTGTGGTGTGTGTGTGTGTCTGTGTCTCTCTCCTCCTGTCTCTCCCTATGGGTCTCTGCCCCTCTCTGTGTCTGTGTTCGTGTGTTTCCTTCTGTCCGTGTTGTCTGCGCTGCTTCTGTCTCTCTGCTTGTGGTTCTCCGTCTCTATTTCTTTGCTTGTCTCTGTCTCTATGTATCTCTCTGTGTGTGTTTCTGGGCACGTATGTCTCCTCTGTGCTCCCGTCTCTCATTCTCTGTTTCCATCTCTCAGACTGTCTCTCATCCTCCTTCCCTCCTCTCGATGTTCTTCCCTTCTTTTCCTATTTATATTGGATTGGATTTTGCTTCGTGATTTGTTCTTATAATAACTGTAGAGAATGAAGAGCAAGGGGGTGGCGGTAGCAGTGGGAGCCCCAGCTGAGCTGCCAGGGAAGCCAGTGTGCCCCTTGCTCTGCACCATGTCCCCATGCCTTGTTTAGTTTATAACTGGAAATTTGCATCTTGTGAAAAGTGAGTGAAAGTCGCTCAGTCGTGTCTGACTCCAGTGAGGCCAGCTCCAAGAGTATGGGACACCAGAATCCTATCCCCCACCTTGCCCCGAGAAAGTCCACAGCTGTTAAGTTTTCCAGTGCATATCTTTCTCAAAGAGCTCTCCACAAACCTCACCCCAGGTACCACCAGAAAGGTGACTCTGGAGTTTTCCAGTCTCCCTTGAAGAGGGGAAGTGTCATCATGGAAAAATGAGCATCGCCCAGCAGGACAGGCTCGCCTCTTGGTATAGGTCTTGTTGATGAAACTGCAGAATCCACACCGTGCTCCCCGCTGGAGATCTTGTTGGGTCTCTACATGGGAAGAACCATGGCCAAGAGAACCACGGCCTGTCGTTTCTGGACCTGCCCCAGGGGTCCCCAGACTCAGAATCATCACCCTGTCTCGGCAGGGAATCTAGTCCTAAGACCGATTTCTAAAATCTAAGTTCTACTATTTATTCTTGTTCTTCAAACACATTATTCCATCTAATTAAGGAACACTGGGGTGAATTTTTTAAAGCAAACAACTATTTAATATAACAAATAATTTCTCTTAATATGTGTTTTATAATACAGATCACGGTATATCAGATTTGCTTAAATCAATGCTGGGAGGGAATGCTACTCCTCAGGAGCACTGCTGAGTCATACTTCATGCTACTTTGTGTCTCCTATAGTTTCTTTTCATACACAAGAGACTTTCTTTTCCTTCCTCCCTCTTTCTCTCTTTCTCCCTTCTCTCTCTACCATAAATTTCAGAAGAATAAACTGGCCATGCTTACTTTACCTCCTCCCTCTCTGTATGGGAGCTGGCAAAGCTTCAAAACTCAGGCTGTGTTTCTCTATGCCACAAAGTGTGTAAGAGCTCATCTCTATACCAGTAAGCCAACCCAATCCTGGCCAACCCAACAGATATTAGGAAACTCACCTACCCACAGATGCTAATCATATTCCCAAATATCTTCATGATTAGTAACAGAAATTATTTTCTAAGTCTCTGTATGCTGCTCTCTGGGCTTCCCAGGTGGCACCACTGGTGAAGAATCCATCTGCTAATGCAGGAGACTTAAGAGACATGGGTTCGATCCCTGGGTTGGGAAGATCCCCTGAAGAAGGCCTTGGCAACTCACTCCAGTATTCTTGCCTGGAAAATTCCATGGACAGAGGAGCCTGGAGGGCTACAGTCCATGGGGTTGCAAGGAGTCAGACGCGACTGAAGCAACTGAGCACACACATGCTACTCTTTCATCTTTTTTCTCAGTTGGTTGAGAATTCGGGGAATTGAGAGAGAAACGTGATGTACTGGATCCCTTTATAACCAAATGAAAAGATTATTTGACCTCCAATTCTCCTCTTCACACATTGGCTCAGCCAGTTCATTAAATCAGTCATCGATTCAATATCCATGTGCTGAGTCCCCTCTATGAGCCAGACACACTGCTTAGCAGAGGACTCTGCCCATCTCTGGCACTCACCAGCATCTCCGACACTGGCTTATTCTCACCTGGTCTCCAGTGCTGAAGGCAAGAATGAGAAGCAAATCCTCATCACATGTGCTCTTAATGTAATGCTGGGTTCCAGTGGGGAAAAATATCACATCTCCAATATGAATGTCAAACTCTGTGGAACTCTGAGCATTGATAATGCCCACCTAAGGAGGGGGGAAAAACAATGCTGAACTGAAGCAAATAAAATCATGTATTCAATAAGGATAAGTACTCATAGTGAACAGATCAATAAAAGCACATAGTTATAAAGGGACTTCTTAGAGAAGGTAAACAGCAAAAAAGAGGCAATCCTTCATATTCACGCTTCTGTTTCTGAGACACAGTTCTACAAAAATTAGAAGATACTCTATTGAAGTAAATGTCCCTCAAAATGCATTAGTGAAATCAATACTGCAGAACTTCATACAAAAAGAGCATTAACTGCCATGTTCTAATTAAGGGTATCAATGACCTTCATTCACTAATTAGGCAGAGGATTTAAATACCAGCATTTTACTATCCCTACACCTTCCTTTCCACTCATTTGGGAAAAGTCAGCCTCTGGGAGAGCAGCATCCTAAGGGTCTTCCTTTAAGAGGGCTGGAGACTGAATGCACATAAATGCACATACATGTGCACAAAGCACCTCACAAAGGACATCAGATCCTTGAAAGGAAATCTGTGAAGGATTAATGACAATGCCCTTTCCATACAGCTGTCGCCTCTAAAAATGTAAAACTTTTGCTCCGGATGACATAAAAGGTGAATTTCAGTCTGGTCTGATTCTATCTGTCACGACTGAAGCAGATATAAGCTACAGAAGCCCATCTTTACCTGTCGATCTTCCCAGGATCCCTCCAAAAGCCCAGAGGAGCTACTGTCAAATCACTGTGGTAAGATGATACTTTGTGTGGTTTTTCTTACGGTAATCATATAATTAATTGATCACCCCAACCAGGACTCTCTGTAGAGTCAAAAGTGGTGCTATTAATAATTTCACCAAGGGGATATATGGCCACCCTACTGGGGCTCCACACCTCCCCACCACCCCCACTCACATCACACTGAGAGGCAAACAGCCAATTTCATGGTCCCCAAAGCAGAGCACACTAAATGCTTGCGTTACCAGAGAACGCAAAACTCAGAAAATGTAAGCAGGTATTCCAGCCCTTCACCATTAGTGATAAACTTCTCTATCAGTTCTGAATGTTCTCAGAACCCTCCTCATGCTAAGAGCAAAGTTGGAAGTTACCTCCCAGGACATGCATGGTACCCTCTATGGAGACCATGCCCAGAAAGCCACGTGCACGAAGTCCTATTCTATTACCAACAACTGAACCAAAACAAAGAAATACCTCCAGTTTGCTTCCTTCTGCACTGAAAAGGAAAGTTCAGGAGAAAAAACTGTTCACAGAGAAATTACCTTTGCACATCCACTTACTACGTATCCCATTTCATTTGCATTAAAATGAAAGTGTGGCTGTCGTAATCCATTGTTATAAATCCTGAGTGTACTCAAAGTGAGGGCTTTTGGATGCTTGAGAAAGAAAAAGAAAAATGAATTCCAACATTTAGCCAACATTCAACTCAGCAATTTAACAATTCATATAATCATCATAGTAACTAATATTTATAAAGCCCTCACTGAAAACAGGCAATTTTTTATATCCCTTTACAGTTATTATGTCACTTGTCCCTTATAACAATCTTGCAAGATTGCCACCAACCATATGAGATGTAATTAAAGTCTAGGTTGCCTGAGTAAACTAGGGACACATCGTGGCAGAACTGGGTTTTGATTCACGGGATCTGATGCCAGAGCGGTGCTCTTAGTCATTAAACAATACTGCCAGTTGAGCATTTAAAACACATGAAAAGAGAAATCTCACAAG
Organism: Neotragus pygmaeus; assembly: GCA_006410875.1. Classification (NCBI taxonomy): domain Eukaryota; kingdom Metazoa; phylum Chordata; class Mammalia; order Artiodactyla; family Bovidae; genus Neotragus; species Neotragus pygmaeus. The sequence goes on along the minus strand of SJYV01009506.1, from coordinate 1,468 downwards.
CCCCCAGTCTCTTTATTAATGTAACCATCCATGCCAAGAAGTTAAGCTTCCAAATTCACAATGAGGCCTCAATCAATAGTTTGCATTGATAAAGTCAACGAGTGTTTGACTAGCTCTTTCCTTTTGCTTTGTCCAAAAAAACCTGACCCAACCTAAAGCTCATATTTCATCCATTTTGATAATCATCAAAACATTTTTCTAAATTACCTTATTCAAGAATTCACTAAAAATTTTTTCATTGTGGCTCAGTTCACTTCTGTTTTTCCAGTATTGTGCCAACTGTATTATTCCTCCAGGAAATCGATGTTCTTTTGAGCCTGAATCAGATGAAATTTAAAAAACAAAATTAGACAAAACTACTTCAAAACGGTACCACAAAAGGAGAGCCAAATGCAGTCCCAGGAACAGCCCTTCTGTAGTCACAGAAGTTTATGTGGTAGGAAGTACTAGTACACATCCTGTGTGNCAGATGAAATTTAAAAAACAAAATTAGACAAAACTACTTCAAAACGGTACCACAAAAGGAGAGCCAAATGCAGTCCCAGGAACAGCCCTTCTGTAGTCACAGAAGTTTATGTGGTAGGAAGTACTAGTACACATCCTGTGTGCTGCCAAGATATTGACCTGATACTGCCAGATGCTATCCTACCTTCCCAAGTTCTCCTGAAATTTCTAACATACAGTGACCTCTTTTAAGACGTTCAACTCAGGGGACCTGGTTATACAACTAGCCACTCAGTTGTGTCCAACTCTTTGCGACCCTGTGGACTGTAGCCTGCCAGGCACCACTGTCCATGGGGATTCTCCAGGCAAGAATATTGGAGTGGGTTGCTATTCCCTTCTCGAGAGGATCTTCCCAACCCAGGGATCTAACCGTCTCCTGCATTGTAGGTCAATTGTTTACTGTCTGAGCCACCAGGGAAGCCCATGGAAAACATGAGACTCATCCTAAACCTCTCTCCTCGATCAGTCAATGAAGTCCTGTCAGTTAGGCAACTCTAAATTCCCAGCTTCTCAACAATTCTTTCTGTCTCACGGAGTGAGGCCACCATCATCCCCTACCTGAAAGACTGCAAGAGTCCCTGACTCATCTCCCTGCTTCTCAGCTGGCTACTTTCAATTACTTTCCACAAATCTCTTGGTCATCACTCCAAAAACAAAAACTAACACCAACTCAAAGAGACAGTTGCACCCTCGTTCACTGCAGCATATTTCCAATAGCCAAGATACGGAAACAATCTACGAGCCCAAGCTCACAGGTATAGGGAACAGAGTGGTAGCTGCCAGAGGCAGGCAACGGGGCTGGTTGAAATGGGTGAAGAAAGGCAAAAGACACAAATTTCCAGTTATAAAATAAACAGGTCATGGGGACATGATGCAGAATAAGGCATCATAGTTAATAACACTGTAAAGCATACACTGGCTTCCCTTGTGGTTCAGCTGGTAAAGAATCCACCTGCAGTGCAAG
>SJYV01009500.1:0-13020 GCA_006410875.1 Neotragus pygmaeus | reverse complement strand
CAGGGTGACAATATACAGCCTTGACGTACTCCTTTTCCTATTTGGAACCAATCTGTTCCATGTCCAGTTTTCATAAAGCAGTCATAGAGTAAGTGAGGACAGTATCTTGTGTTGTTTCTTATCAGAATAAGATGACATCTTCATATATTGAATTTAAAGGTTGTCAATAACTTGGGTTGTAGCTATACTAAAAATGTTTTTAACAAAATCCATTTTGAGGAGACATTCTAAGTAGTCTGCTTATCTTATTTTCAGATTATGGCTTTTTTATGATACTGTTAGTGCAAAGGAAGAATTTGTGATGTTTATTTTAAAAGCTTTGAGACTTCCAAGTAAACATTGTACTATAATTACATTTGGTGAAGAATAAATGCTGTGACACTGTGCTAGCCAAAAATTAGTATTGCCTTGGCTAGTTCTGAGTACCACACCACATGTGCAGGGATACTCCTTGGCACAGTCTTCCCGTGAGCTCCTTGATTGCATAAAAATTTCCTTCCCAAGCACCACACTGCTGGATCTATGAGGGAGTGAAATACAGAATCAATTGAAAGCATTCTTGGACTTCCCTGGTGGTCCAGTGTAAGATTCTGTGCTTCCACTGCAGGGGACAAAGGTTTGATCTCTTGTCAGGAAAGTTCTACATGCTACACAGAGCAGCCAAACATAGATGAATAAATAATAAAATCTCATTTGTTAAAAAAGAAATTTCTTCTCATATCTCACATCCCCTTACCTTCAGTTCATGCCATTAAAATGGTATGAAAAAACCATCTAAATTTCAAATATAGGATGAGGGCCAAAGATTGTATAAGGTAGACAAATGAAAAAATAAATAAGGAAAGAGATTCCCTTCAAAGACTGTCTGTATCACTTTAAGAGTTTATGTTATGTTCTTCAGTTCAGTCCAGTCACTCAGCCATGTGGACTGAAGCATGTCAGGCATCCCTGTCTATCATTAACTCTCAGAGCTTTCTCAAACTAATGTCCGTCGAGTTGGTGATGCCATCTTATAGCAAGTTATTCAAGATAGAAATGAGACATTTTAAAAATAGCTGCCATATTGGAGAAGAGTAGATCATCTCTTCTCTTCTACAACACGGCTCAAATTTTAAACAGTCTGCTTGCAATACAGGAGACTCAGTTTCCATCCCTGGGTCAGGAACATCTCCTTGGAAAAGGGAATGGCAACCCACTCCAGTATTCTTGCCTGAAAATAGTAAGTGCTCAGTAAATATAAATATTTGTCAAATGAGTGTATGAATGAATAAAATTATATTCAGGAGGGCACTGTGTCTGACAAATCACACTAAAATCTAAATACAGAGATTTGAGAATTGTTTTGACCCTATAATTATAAAAGCAGATAAAGACATCCTTGAGGAAAAAGGGCATCAGAAATCAAAGATAAGGTAAACCCAGAACATACATCAAGCCAAAGAAACTTTCTGAGAAGAAAATAAAAAATAAAGCACTTCCTGAAAAATAAGTTACAAAAAGAGATACGACAGCATAGGGAGAGGAAAATGAAGACTGACAAAGTGATAAAGTATTAGAATGAAAGATGCTATGATTAAACAAGCAATGAATTGAATTAACTACATCCATTGAAGTAAAATGATTGTACACTGGAGTATAGTTATAAAAGCCAAAAAAAAAATAACATATAACTGGGAACAAATTATTCATATTAATATTAATTTTGAAGTAAAATTAGGAAGAACATGGTTATGCTGCAATGAAAGTCTGATTATATGGCCCCATTCATGGCTCTCTTGTCACCTGTAATCTGAAAGTGTTTCTGTATTTCCTTGTCTTTAATAATCTGGACATTTTTGAAGGATAAACACCAATCTTTATATGGTGTATGCCTCTATTCAGGTGTATTTAGTTTCCCCATGGTTAGTTCAGGCTGTGCATTTCTGATAGGAAGGCTGTAGGAGGGATGTGTATCAGTGGATCCCATGGGGTCCCATTCTCCTATTTCTGTCAGGTTCACTTTGACCATGCTGGTGAAGGCAATGGCTGTTGAATTTCTCCAAGGTAAAGTTGTTGACAAGTTTCTTATAATTAAGAAGTGTTCTGTGGGTCAATGCTTTGAAACTATATACATATGCTGTTCTTCACTTACCTTTAACCCACCAGTTTTAACATTTGTTGAATCCCTCCCTGGATGAATCATTCCACAGGAAGAATGAAGGAACTGAGAGAAAGCCCAGTTATTCAGCTTGGTTTTGGGTACCTGGGTGCCTCTCCAAGGCTGACTAGTCTAAGAAAGGGAGATGGAGGGAGCAAGAAAGAAAAAACGATGTCAGTGTGTGCAATAGTTTGTGATCTCTTTCTCCTTTAGGATCTCAGTTGCTTCAAGATCTGTCATGTTCTAAGGTAGAGATAGAAATTCATGTGCCAGCAAGGAGGACAGAGCTTCTTCTGACTGCGGAAAAAATGTAAAAAGGTTAAGTAACCACAAACAGGGGTAGAGTGACTGAAAAGAGGAAAATAGTGAGAATTTTTATTTAAGATCTCTGTTTACCCTTCAGTAGAAATGACATTTATTTACAGAACATGACATAGAGGAATTTACAACCCCCTGGATCAATATTTAAGGCCACATCACAGAGATCTGTCACTGAGAAATATTAGTTTCTGTGCTGCCTAAAGGACAATCTGTTGCCATCAAGAGCCATTGACTATTAAATGCTTAGATGAATTAAATAAGTGCATATGAAATCTACAATTTCTAATCAGAAAATGAGAGAAAAATCAAAATGACATTTTGACAAAGGCTTTTTATGGATTTTATTTAGAAATCTGTGGGCATATCTGCTGAAATTAAAAACTGCAGCGTATAAACTCATGGTCATTCTCTCTTACTGCACTACATTTTGGAGAGAAATGTTCTTTTAGTACATTTTAAAGCAAATTGCAAGTTAAGTGTGTTTAATGAACTTTGGCCAATGTCTAATTCACCAGTTCTCCAGGATCATGCTCTTCTGACCTTTTTGTACTTTGTTAAAAGTCATTTGACTCCAAAGAGTTTTTGTTTTATTGTATGAGTTGTATCTATCATTTATGTGCTAAAAATAAATATTTTTAAAATATTCCTTTATGATTTCTTAAATAATGAAATAATGATATTGTATATTATCATATAAGCATATATATATTTTTAAAGCAGATTTTTAAAACTAAAGTATATACTGCCAGGCCTCCTTATTTGTATCCATGCGTCCAAATTCATGGATTCTGCCAACCACAAATAAAAAATATTGAGAAAAAAAGGAAAAAGAGCCAGAATATTCTAAAACACAAAGCTCAAATTTGTCACATATTGGCAACTATTTACATAACATTTACATTGTATTAGACATTATATGTAGCCTAGAAATGATTTAAAGTACACAGAAAGATGTCTATATGTTACATGAAAATATTATGCCCTTATATATATGGGACCTGAGCATCTTGGGATTTTGGAGTATGGCACTGGGGGTGCTTAAACTAATCCCCTCAGAAAAAAGGGATGACTGCGTAATGAGAACAGCAGCAGTGCTCTACATTTTTGCAATTTTCTTAAATGCCCATCTTAAGAAAAGTCAGCTGGATCCTCATACGTGCTTCTGCATTCAATCATTTGCCATATGGTGTTTTGGTAGAGACATACGACGAAAACTTAGCCTTCCACAGATATATGTTGGAAAAGGGAGAATTTTTTAATTACATTTTTTATTTTGAGAAAATTGAAAAATCACACACAGATGTTAGAAATAATAGGCGAGATCTTCTGCACCCTTAGATTCTTCAATGGTGACATCTTGAAAAACAATAAGACAATGTCACAGCCAGGAAATGGACTTTAACATGGTGAGATCCAGACACTTCTGTTACTCAAATGTCCCTCATGTTAACCATTCACAACTGTACCCAAATCCCTCCTTAATGTGGAGGAACCAATAATCTCATTTCTGTTTCTAATATGACAGGCTAAAAATATTATATAAATAAAATGCAAACTTTTGGGACTGGCTATTTCATGTAACATACTTTTCTGGAGATTCATTCAGATTGTTGCTTGTATCAATAGTTTATGGCTTTTATCGATGAGTATATCTGTGGTATAAATTGCCACAATTTGCTTTGAAGGATATCTGGTTTGTTTCTGGTAATGGTGGTAGTTTAGTCACTCAGTTATGTCCAACTCTATGCAGCCCCAGGGACTATACACACCAGGCTCCTCTGTCCATGTGATTTCCCCAGTAAAAATACTGGAGTGGATTCCTATTTCCTTCTCCAAGGATCTTCCCAACCCAGAGATCGAACCTGTATCTCCTGCATTCTGGTTTGATTCTTTACCAACTGAACCACCAGGGAAGCCTGGATTGTTTCTAGTTTGGGGCTATTATAAATAAAACTTGTAGAAACACTAGGATATAACTTTGTCAATGCAAGTTTCCATTTCTCTGAGATTAATGAGTCATATGGTTGGAACATGTCTCATTTTTTAGAAAACATCAAACTGTTTTCCAGAGTGGCTATACGAGTTGACATTCCAAATGGCAGCGTATGAGAAACACAGTTTCTGTCCATCCTCATAAGCATTTGCTGTCACTTTTTTTTTTTTTAATTTAGCCATGCTAAAAGTGACAGGTTACACTGAATGGTGTAAAATTCTTGATCTTGGAAGTAGATTTATCTTTAGGACAAGGAACCAGGCTTGATCACTCAGGAGGTTTTGTGTAGCAGAGTTTTATTAAAGTATGAAAATAGACAGAGAAAGCTTCTGACATAAACATGAGAAGGGGGACAGAGAGTTCCCCCCTCACTAGTCTAAGCAAGGGAGTTATATACTTTTTCAATTAGTTATTACAATAAATCAAAAGGTTGTAAAGATCTTACTAGACCCACTCTCATAATTGACATTTTAAGATAACCAGATTAGCCAAAAGATTTCGGGAAGGAGAAACTGTCCTCAAGGATACATTGTTGTTATATAATACTTAGTACAGAGTTTAAACTGAACTGTTTGTTGTGTATCATCAGTTCCAGGCTTAAAGAAAAAAAAAAGAAAAGAAAAGAAAGAAAATNTTAGCCAAAAGATTTCGGGAAGGAGAAACTGTCCTCAAGGATACATTGTTGTTATATAATACTTAGTACAGAGTTTAAACTGAACTGTTTGTTGTGTATCATCAGTTCCAGGCTTAAAGAAAAAAAAAAGAAAAGAAAAGAAAGAAAATGTTTTATGTAATAAGACTAAGGAAAGTAGAGAAAAATAAAAGTCCCAGACCCCTTTCTCATCCTTGGGGATCCCTGACTTCTTATCAACCTGCCTAGGAACTGACTCTCTCAAAAGGTTGAAGGAATATCTTATTCAGGTTTTAATTTGAATTCCTTTAATGGCCAATGATGCTGAACACCATTTCACATACTTATTTGCCATCTCTACATCCTTTTCATTGAAATATCTGTTCNTTAATCTGTATACACAGGCCACTTTGGATCCAGGCAATCTACCTGTAGGAATTTGCATTATGTGTCACTAAATTGCGAGACCTTTGAAGCTGGAGAGGCCTTTCTTTGTATTCCCTCAGCGTGAGCACCAGGCCTGAGTCAGGGCAGGCCCCCGCCTGAATATGAAATGACCCAACCCAGGAGTCAGTGTTCCCTCAGGAAAATCTAAAACAGAGAGGCCTAAGCTTTTGATGATTTATTTGCTTATTTATTTTCTAAGTAATTAAACTATCCAGCATCTTTCTGGACCCAAGAGGTCCAGTGATTTCCGAATTGAGGCCACCCCCACGTCGGGGCCTTTGACATTGGAAGCTTCATGCTACATTATCCTTAGGTAACTGTTTACTTCCTGCCCATCCCTGTGCCCCTCCAAGTTTTTCTTGTTCCCTGTCTGTTATCATTTGAATCAGGCAACCTACAAACCAGACAGGTCTTTTCTTGAAAGGTGCAGTACTGCTAAAATAAACAAAGAATCAAACACTCTCCCGCTCAAGTTTTCCTGGATTTTATTGTTTTTAAAATATATATTTATTTTGTTTTTTAAAATGTATTTTATTTGGTTGTCCCAGGTCTTAGTTATGGTATGTAGGATCTTGGATCTTTGCTCTGACATGCAAACTGTTGGCTGTGGCATGTGGGATCTAGTTCCCCAATCAGGGATTGAACCTGGCCCTCCTGCGTTGAGAGCCTGGAGTCTTAGCCATTGAACCACTAGGGGAGTTCTAATTGTTTCGCTTTAAATCAGCAAAAAAGGTCCTACTCCTCTTGCACTGGAGGATGTTCGTAAAATTTTTTAAGAACAAGAAGGAAAAATATGACCCCATAACACTGTTATATCCAACATAGCCTAACTCCTGGGGTTCTGGGAACTTTTGTGGCCCATCCAAATTCACAAATTTCTGTGAATTTCTGGGTATTGGGCAAGGATCGCTATACTCTGTAGGATTCATAGTTCTTCCTCAGGAACTCACACACAGGATGAGGTAGACGAATCCCTGTCCAAAGTGAATTTCACAACATCCTTCGGAGATGTGAAAGGGCCCCCAGGGAACTCAGAGACCAGCACTCTCAGCTGCTTGCTGTGATATGCTGGATTTGTTTCCTAGGTTGCCATATCTGTGGTATTTTGTTATTGTTTCATGATTTCAGGGGTTGGAAGTCTGAGGTCAGGATATCACTAGGATTGGTTCCTTCTGAGGGTGAGATGGAGAGTCTATTCCAGGTCTCTCTCTGGGGCTCTGCTGACAGTCTCAGGCATTCCTTGGCTTGCAGAAGCATGGCCTTCATCTCTGCCTTCATCTTCACATGGCAGGCTCCCTTCGTGTGTCTATCTCCAAATGTCCCCTCTTTATAAGGACTCTAGTTTTACAGCAGTAGGGCCCACCTTACTCCGGTATGACATCATCTTAACTGATTACATCCTCAATGATCCCATTTCCAAACATGGTCCCATTCTCAGATACTGCGAGTTTGAACTTCAACAGAGAAATTTGGGGGGAGGGGGAACACAATTCAATTTGTAAAAGATGCATTCTAGAAGAGGTGGCAAAATACCTGGGTCTTGAAGGACAGTGGCCTTTCAAAGGCAGAGCCTAGGAACAGAGGTGGGAGCATAATACAACTCACAGACTTGGACCCTGATATTCACTTTATTCAAGAATTATTTATTGAGTACTTGGACTTCCCTGGGGGCCGAGGTGGTAAATAATTGGCCCACAATTCAGGAGACCTGGGTTCAGTACCTGGATCAGGAAGATCCCCTGTAGAAGGGAATGTCTACCCACTCCAGTATTCTTGCCTGGAGAATCCCACGGACAGAGGAACCTGGCAGGCTATAGTCCATGGGGTCGCAAAGAGTCGGACATGACTGAGTGACTAACACTTTGTATGGACCGGGCACCATATCAGAATCTGGAGTAGAATAGCAGACAGTTCCCAGCTTCTTGGTGCTGTCTAGTGCCAGAGCAGATCCTAGAAGACACTGGGTTTGAGGGCAAGAGAGACAGAGATGGAACGGTAGAGTTTCTTTTTCCTCCTTTCTGCTGGTAGGAATGCAAGTGTGCTGACTGAAGCTTGAATAGCCATATCGAGCCTAAAATGTTGAAACAAAAACGGGAGAGCAGTTCCCTGCAGTGGAGTGCCATACCAGTCTTTCAATGGAAGAGACATAAGTATCTATCTTGTCAAATAGCTATGAACAGTGGAAGTGTTAGTCGCTCAGTCGTGTCCAACTCTTTGCGACCCCATGGACCGTAGCACGCCAGGCTCCTCTGCCCACGGAATTCTCCAAGCAAGAATACTGGAGTGGGTAGCCACTCCCTTCTCCAGGGAATCTTCTCAAACCAGGGATTGAACATTGGTGTCCCGCATGACAGGTAGATTAAAGAAAATATGATCAGACCTGTCTCTATTACTCGAGTAGTACTGCAACCAAATTTTTCCTCAGAAAGTCGAAGCTACCCCAGAGGTTGCTCAGAGAAACTTTTATGGAAATGTAACATACAACAAAGTACACAAATTATAAATATACATCTTGAAGGATACATGAATTCTCACAAGCTGAACACATCCATCTAAGCAGCATGCAGATGAAACAGAATAAGACCAGCACCCCAGAGGGCCTCTCAATGTCCCCCCTTCAGGCACCTCCTTATCAAGGGTAACCCCTAGCTTGTCTTCTAACCCAATAAATGAGTTTGGGACTTCCCTGATGGTCCATTGGTTAAGAATCTGCCTGCCAATGAAGGGGACACAGGTTAGATCCCTAATCTGCATGTGGCCTGGGAAGATTCCACATGCTGCAGGGCAACTAAGCCCGTGTGCCACCAGTACTAAAGCCTGCACACTACAAAGCTCATGCACCACGACTACTGAAGCCTAGAGCCAGTGCTCTGAAACAAGAGAAGCCACTGCAATGAGAAGCCTGTGCACGCCACTAGAGCGGAGCCCCCGGCTCCCTGCAACTAGAGAAAGCCTGCTCATAGCGCATTGATCCATTTGTCTGGTGACAGCTAGTTGCCTTGGACTTCAGTCCCAGAAACTCTCGATTTGGAGGGTACTCTCAATGACTATTTCCAGCAACAAAGTGGTGTTTAGGGAAGACCCATTAACCCGAAATGGCCTCAATCAATGCTGGTTTGCAAAGCTTGGAGAGGTCACCTAATAGAATTGGTTTATTTAAAAAAAAAAAAGGGAAGGAAGAAGAAAGAAAAGGAGGGGCTGTTCAGGATGGGGCTATTAACAGAATACCACAGACTAGGTGGCTTAGAACAACAGGCATTTACTTCTCAAAGTTCAAGATCAAATGCTGGCAAATTTGGTGTCTGTTGAGAGCCCATTTCGTGGTTCAGAGACTGCTGTCTTTTTGCTCTACGCTCACGTGGTGGAAGGGACCAGGAAGCTCTCTGGGGTCCCTTTTATAGGGGGCACTAATGCCATTCCTGAAGCCTCCACTCTCATGACCTAATCACCTCGAAAAGGTCTTGTCTCTCCATGCCATCCCTTTGGGGGTTTGGCTTCAACATAGGAATTTGAGAGAGACACAAACATTCAGTCCCTTGCAAAGGCAAAGAAAGCTAACCAAGATTTAGTCTTTATTCCTGGTTCAGTTCAGTTCAGTTCAGTCGCTCAGTCGTGTCCGACTCTTCGTGACCCCATGAATCGCAGCACGCCAGGCCTCCCTGTTCATCACCATCTCCCGGAGTTCACTCAGACTCACGTCCATCGAGTCTGTGATGCCATCCAGCCATCTCATCCTCGGTTGTCCCCTTCTCCTCCTGCCCCCAATNTATTTGGCAGAATGAAAGTTTTTAATTTTCATGAAAATCCAACTCTTCAAATTTTCTTTTATGGATTACACTTTGGTGTTAAGTCTAAGAGCTTTTATATAGTATAAAACTTTCTTACCTTGAAGACTTTCCACCATAATTCCTTTTTACATATTGTATATTGTTTTACATTTTACACAATTTTGTGATTAATTTTGAATTAATTTTTATATAATACTTTTGTATAATAATATTCTATTGTAATTTTGTATGGGATTTGGATTGAGGTACATTTTCTTTTGTTTGTGGATGTCCAAAACCATTGCTGAAAAAACTAACATTTCTACTAGACCAATTTGTACTTTTGTCAGACTTGGCACAATGTATTCCTTGGGTATTTCTGGGTTCTCTTTTCTTTTTCATTTATCTATGTATCTTTCCCTCCAGTAGTAACATGCTTTCTTAGTTACTATAGGTATATAATACATCTTCAGCTTAGGTAGACTGATTCCTTCCATTTTATTCTACTTTTCTTCAGATTTATTTTAGCTATTCTAGTTCCTTTGTTTTTTGATATAAGTTTCATAATAATATTGTTCCTACTTAGAACAACTATTGCTGATATTTGGATAGGAATTGTATTATATCTGTATAGCAATTTTTGGTGAATTGACATTTTTACTGAATAAGTCATCAAATACATGGTCATGTCTCTCCATTTATTCATATATTTTATATTATTTAATTAGTGTTTGCGGTTCCCAGCACATAACTGGAGTACACGTTCTGTTAGAATTACACAGATGGCACAGTTTACCTCACTGAAAATGGGAGTGTCAGGTGAGTGTATGCTCCTCGGCTCTGTCTCGTCACAGCAAATATTTGGAGTGACGGACATTAAAGCCCTCGGCATGTCACAGTTCTCAAGTCTTAGACCTTGTTAACAGCTCTTAGACAAATCAGTGCTACAGCTTTATTTTATTTAGAAAACATCAAGAGAATCCATCCTCAAGGCGTGAGCGCTTGACAACCCAAAGATGCGAAGAGAGGAGAGTGGGGGAGCACACCAGCAAGCAGGAGGGAGAGCGAGCGAGAGAGGGCTTCGGCTCCTCTTTTAAATGTTTTTTCCTCCCCCGGGCCTGCCCTGTGTAAGTTGGGCTAGCCAGGAGTGCTATTTGTCCTACTTGAGGACCTTCCTTTGACCTTCCTTTGTTTTATTTTCATGGGCTTTTCCCTCCCTTGTCTTTTAGCCACCTCCATTTTGGACTCCTGTTTCCTATTCTAACTACCTAACATTCCCCCTTAAGAGATGAGAGGTCCAATTCTTTGGGAATAGGGTCTTGTCTAGGTCTTTCTGGCTACTTCCTGCTGAACTGGGACGGCAAGGGGTATTGGGTCTCCCCCTCTTGATAGTTTCAAGCCTCAGAGTCTTTATAGCATTGTCCATCTAAGGGTGAGTGATATTTTCTGTGGTCAGCCATAGTTTTATATCTTTGTTGAACTAGCACTGCATGTTGTAGCTTGTTGGCATGGGCAGAGACAAAACAGGTTAGGCAATTGATAATATGCGGAGCAATCATAAGCAGTATCAATATAGTTTAACAAGGACTAGTAGGGGCATTGCTGCTGCTAAATTGTTTCAGTCATGTCCAACTCTGTGTGACCCCATAAACAGCAGCCAACCACNATTGATAATATGCGGAGCAATCATAAGCAGTATCAATATAGTTTAACAAGGACTAGTAGGGGCATTGCTGCTGCTAAATTGTTTCAGTCATGTCCAACTCTGTGTGACCCCATAAACAGCAGCCAACCACCTCCCCCGTCCCTGGGATTCTCCAGGCAAGAACACTGGAGTGGGTTGCCATTTCCTTCTCCAGTGCATTAAAGTGAAAAGTGAAAGTGAAGCCACTCAGTCGTGTCAGACTCTGAGTGACCCCATGGACCTCAGCCTACCAGGCTCCTCCGTCCATGGGATTTTCCAGGCAAGAGTACTGGAGTGGGGTGCCATTGCCTTCTTTGAGTAGGGGCATTAGCCAATTCTAAATTCCCATTGCCAGGATGGCTTGTCTCTCCCTGTTTGGGGATCAGAAGATCTATCTCCTGTCTGTTTTGGAGTACAATCTCTGTCAAGCTGTGTTGGCTGTTTAGAGCTATCCTGAGAAATCTTATCTCCAGAAACCAGATTTTGGGGGTGTTCATTAGAATGGCACTTGCCAGAGCACAGCTCCAGCAGCCAGGGAATCAGCCTGGAGGGGTGAGCGGTGTCGGGGGATGATGTAGCCTCTGACTCATAGTACGGAACTACATGTTTATTTCAAGCATCAGGTTTTCTTTTATACTTTGACAAAGCATTAGGTCAGAGGTTTGACATTTTCAGTTTTCCCCACCCAGACTTATTGTCTCCAGAAATCACTGTTGTCTTTCAAACAGAGTTCCTGCTTCAGCAATTCCCTCAGAATCCACTTTACTATCTATTATCTACTTTCTCTTATGTGTCCTATACTTAACTTGTGATTACATTGTAACTCATGCCACATTCCTCAGTTTATTTCTTATCTTTCTAAATCCTGTTTGCCCTAGCATCTTAAGATCACTATCTCCTAAAAAGGCTTCTAGCTATTCTTTATTATTCCTAAACCCACTCAGTCGTGTCCGACTCCTTGCAACCCCATGAATTGCAGCACACCAGGCCTCCCTGTTCATCACCATCTCTCGAGTTCACCCAGACTCACATCCGTCGAGTCTGTGATGCCATCCAGCCATCTCATCCTTGGTCGTCCCTTTCTCCTCCTGCCCCCTAATCCCTCCCAGCATCAGAGTCTTTTCCAATGAGTCAACTCTTCACATGAGGTGGCCAAAGTACTGGAGTTTCAGCTTTAACATCATTCTTTCCAAAGAAATCCCAGGCCTGATCTTCTTCAGAATGGACTGGTTGGATCACCATACAGTCCAAGGGGCTCTCAAGAATCCTCTCCAACACCACAGTTCAAAAGCATCAATTCTTCGGTGTTCAGCTTTCTTCACAGTCCAACTCTCACATCCATACATGACCACAGGAAAAACCATAGCGTTGACTAGACGGGTGACTGAACTGAACTGAACTGAAACTCAGCAAATTTCTTTTGCTATAAATGTTTCCCTCACAAACAAGTCTCAGATAACAATCCTTCCAATAGCCTCAAGCTGTGGCCTACATGCTCACCCTGGGGCATTCTTTGTAAAGATCTTTGAACAAATGTCAATGGTTATTTTATAGATTATTTTCTGGGCACAACTGCAGAAGGCTTTGTGCTCTCTCATGCTTCTCTCAAGCACCTGAACATTCTTTCCAGCCAACTCAACCAAAGAAAGGGAAGAACAAGTTAGAATCACAAGGCCTAGCTCCCTCATCCCAGGGCCATGCTTGTGAGATGAGGAGAGGGGGTTGGGGCTGTGCCTCCATTTTGTCAGTAATGCCTAACGCAGCTCCCAGCAGGCAATCATTGGTAGTTCTGAATAGATATCTGAGATCTCCCAGGGACTCACAGGTGTATTGAGTGTCCTCTTCTGTTTCCTTCCATGGCTTGACTCGTGAGTAGTGAATCCAGGAGTAATGTCCTGGTATCTTGACTGCTGTGCAGGTAGAAAGTATTAAAGGGTAGGGGCCTTTCCATGTGGGCTGGAGTTCAGCCTTTGGGGACCCATCATCTCAGACTTTAATTAGGACTTGAGTCCCTGGAGCATATAATGGTGACTCCTTAGA
>SJYV01009498.1:0-10200 GCA_006410875.1 Neotragus pygmaeus | reverse complement strand
GGGAGACAGGGGGAGGGTCGGAGGGAGGGGATTGGGAGGAGCGGCATGGCCTCTGGGCAGCAGACATACCGATATCCTTGGTCCTCACAGCATCTGGCCGTCTCAGCTCTGTAACGAACTTCTTTGCATCCAGGCGCACTTCAATGACGTTGTTGAGGAGGGCGAACACAGGTGCCAGAGGAAAGGAGGCCACGAAGAGGGTTACAAAGCCAAACTGGATGACTACGAGAGAGCACAGCACGAGAGGCAGCGGGGGTTAGGTGGATTTTGCCTGGCAGCCCTGGCCCCTGTCTCTTCTGACCCGGATCTCTTGTCCTCCTAGGACTCAGACCTTTCTGGTGTGCCCCACAGCGGAGGTGTCTCTCTCAGCACCTGCAGGCCTAGGGGTCAGTGCTATCACTTGGGTGCAAAGCTCTGTTTAGGTGAGAAGACACGAGAAAAGGAAAAATCTCGACTCCTTCCTTTCCATCACCTTGTATCTCCAGTCACTAATTCTGTTCATTGAACTCAGAGGTTAACAAACTTCTTCAGCAAAGGGCTAGAGAGTCACTATTTTTTTTTAATGGAACTTTAGTTGATTTACAGTATTGTGTTAGGTATATAGCAAAGGCATTCAGATACACATATATGGTAGTTTAGTAGCTCAGTCGTGTCCGACTCTTGCAACCCCGTGGACTATAGCCCGCCAGGCTCCTCTGTCCATGGGATTCTCCAAGGCAAGAATACTGGGGTGGATTGCCATTTCCTTCTCCAGAGGATCTTCCTGACCCAGGAATCAAACCCAGATCTCATGCACTGCAGGCAGATTCTTTACCAACTGAGCTACGAGGGAAGCCCATACATATATATGTACATGTGTTTGTATATATATATATATATACATATAACTTTTAATATCCTTTTCCATTATAGGTTATTAAAATATGTTGAATAGAGTTCCCTGTGCTCTACAGGAAGATCTTGTTAGTTATTTTATATATAGCAGTTTGTACCTGCAAATCCCAAACTCCTAATTTACCCCTCCCCTGACACTCTCCCCTTTGATAAGTTTCTATGTCTGAGAGTCTGTTTCTGTTTTCTAAACAAATTCATTTATTCATTTGTATCATTTATTTAAGTGTTTTTTGATGTGGACCATTAAAAAAAAATCTTTACTGAATTTGTTACAATATTGCTTCTGTTTTATGTTTGGTTTTTTGGCTGCAAGGCATGTGGGACTTTAGCTTCCCCACCAGGGATCAAACCTCCCCCCGACCTGCATTGGAAGGTGAAGTTTTAACCACACTGGACTGCCAGGGGAGTCCCTGCATTACTTTTTAGATTTGCTGTATGAGATATATAATATTTGCTTTCTCTGGCTGATTCACCTCACTAGGTATAATCATCTCGAGGTCCATCGATGGTGCTGCCAATGGCAATATTGCATGCTTTTTTATGGCTGAGCAGATAGTAACTATTTTTGTATGGTCTGGTCATATAACTTAACTCTGCCTTTGCAGAGTGAAACAGCTGGAGCCACACATGGACCAACAAGCTTGGTTATGTTCCAATATAACTTTATTTACAAAAGCAGTAAATAAAGTGGGCTGGATTCATTTGCTGACCCTTGATGTAACTTGAAAACAATGTCCTACTGTAGCACAGGAAACTATATTCAATTTACCCTCATAAGCTATGATGGGAAAATATGAAAAAATTATATATATATATATTATTGATATATAAAACTGAGTCACTGTGCTGTACAGCAGAAATTAACACAAAATTATATATCAACTACACTTCAATAAAGTAAACTTTTAAAAAAATCTCCCAAAGTTGGCCACTTCTTGCCCTATCTGTAGTCACTGCCTTATTTAGAAAGTAGATTCATTCATCACATGTGTACTGAGAGCTCATTAAATGTCAGGCATGGTGCCAAGTATTTAAGGAGGCAAAGATCTGGACTGCCTTCAAGGAGCTGGGTGTGAAGCAGAAGACAGAAATGTACAAAGATGTGCAAGGAAACTCGATGTGCACCAAGACAGAAAGAAAAATGTATTAGACACAGTAGAGGCCGGAAGAAGAGAGCTCAAGCCTGCTCAGGGTAGGGACCATGGGGAGTCTCCATATGGACACAGAAGCTTAGATTTGATGGATACGCTGTCCCTGCAGGCAGAATGCATTAAAGACAGCATCCCCCCTCCCCTCCCCTCCAAAATCAGTGCGGGCAGAGGAGTGGAGGCAGCCTGCACCAGTCAGATGGCTATAAGGTGTCCAGGCCCCCATCGCTTCTCCCTGGACAATTGCAACCACCTCCTCCTACCGGCTTTCCTTGTCACGGGAGACCCCGGTTCAATTCCTGGGTTCGGAAGATCCCTTGGAGAAGGGAATAGGCTACCCACTCCAGTATTCCTGGGCTTCCCTGGTGGCTCAGATGGTAAAGGATCCACCTGCAATGTGAGAGGCCTGGATTCGATCCCTGAGTTGGGAAGATCCCCTGGAGGAGGGCATGGCAACCCACTACAGTATTCTTGTCTGGATAATCGCCATGGACAGAGGAGCCTGGTGGGCTACAGTCCACCAACCCTCAAAGAGCTGGACACGACTGAGCAACCAAGCACACACACAGTGCATCCGTCCAGCCCCAAGTCTCCAGGAATCCAAGACCATCACCTAACCTACTCACAAGCCTTTCTGTTGGCTCCTCTTGTTACTGGATAGGATCCAGATTCCCTGTCTCGGGACATAAGTACTGGATTATCTTACCTCTCTAGCCAGCCTCCCAGCACCTCCCACAGCCATGATGCTTCTGCCAGAATTCCAGGACCCCAGGCTCCTCACCTCCAGATTTCTCCCTGAACCCCTTAGCATCTCCCTTCACTGGCACACAAGCACTCATTCTCTAGCTAGCGAAAGTCTATGCATCCCCAAGAACAGTCAAATGCTATCTCCTTGGAGAAGTCTACCCACCCACCCCAACCCGCAACAAAGTGGTTGCTTCGTTATAGCTGCCACTGGGCACTGCTGTGATTGATCTACTTGTGATTGATCTCCTGAAGGCAGGGCTCCATCCCTTGGAGTAGTTCAGTATAGATTTGCTGATGCAAAGTCAGACCTCAGTCTCAAGAAAGTAAGTCTAATAAGACTTCCTTAGGGCTTCCCTGGTGGCTCAGTGGTATAGAATCTGCCTGCCAATGCAGAAGACATGGGTTCAGTCCCTGGTCTGGGAAGATCCCACATGCCGTGGAGCAACTAAGCTCATGAACAACAACTACTGAGCCTGTGTTCTAGAGCCGAGAGCAGCAACTGCTGAGCCCATGTGCTGCAGCTACTGAAGCCTGCGCGTCCAGAGCCTGTGCTCCCCAACAAGGGAAGCCTCGATGAGAAGCCCATATACCACAACTAGAGAGTAGCCCTCGCTCACTGCAATAGAGAAAAACCACACAGCAAGGAAGGCCCAGCCCAGACAAAAACATAAAAATTATTTAAAAACACCTCCCTATTTTTAAAATATTTTATTTATTAATTTATTCAGCTGCACCAGGTCTTCATTGCAACATGCAGAATCTTTAATTGAGGCATACAAGCTCTTAGTTGCAGCTTCTGGAATCTAGTTCTCTGACTAGGAGTTGGACCTGAGCACCCTGCCTTGGGAAGGTGGAGTCTAGTCTTAGCCATTGGACCACCAAGAGTTCCCTAATTATTAAGGCAAGTTATTAAGCAATTACAAATTGAGAATAGTACAAATACCCCCCCCCAGTAGGTTGACAAAAGAGTAAATAACATTGCATATATAAAGTGCTCACAACAACGTCTGCCACTTAATAACTGTTCAGCGATACCTGTCCTGTGTATTGTTCATTCTTACTGGAGTACAGATGGTTGCAATGTATCCTGCATTTGTGTGCCTCAAACAGACACATATTTAAGGTATAAACACTAAATGAGAGTCAGAGGCCTCACTTCCAGCCCTGGATGTGTTTTTCACTAGCGCCAGGTCCTTAGGCAATTCTCTCTGTCTCACTGGGCTTCTGTATCTTCATGTTCAAATTGAAGAAACCACTTTAAATCCCCTTCAGGTCTGATTTGCCGTGGTGCTGTGATTCCCATTCTCTTGGAGAACCTTCAAGATTCTAGGATATCCACGTAAAGAAAGAAAAAACCAGGGGCTTCCCTGGTGACTCAACGGTAAAGAATCCTCCTGCCAGCGCAGGATATGGGTTCGATCCCTGATCCAGGAAGATCTCCCATGCCTCAGAGCAACTAAGCCCATGTGCCACAATTACTGAGCCTGTGCTCTAGAGCCCAGGAGCCGCAGCTACTGAGCCTGCATGCCCCAGAGCCTGCATCTGCAACTAGAAGCCAACGCAATAAGAAGCCTGAGCACCTCAATGAAGATTTAGCCCTCATTCACTGCAACTAGAGAAAAGCCCACGTAGCAGTGAAGACCTGGCACAGCCAAAAATAAATTAATTAATTTTTTTAAAAAGGAGAAAAACCAGGATCCAAAGTTAAATTAACAAAATGAAATAAAACTAAAGCAGAAGTTTCGAGACAGAGAGAATGCACAAAACTTCACCAGCACACCTGTTTTGGTCTGGCAGTTTGCTTGGGCCACAGTCAAGAGCTGTGGCTCTCCCTGAACTGGTGTGCTATCCTAGCCACGGTCCATGATGCCCGGGGATTCCCCGCAGGCTCTAGGAGACCAGCAGCCACCAGTTGGTAACAAGACATACCAGAAGGCACAGATTTGTCTAGGTCAGGTCCTTGAGATGAACAACTGCCCGGCTAGCTAGCTGGCTGAAAGTGAAAGTGAAAGTAAAGTAGCTCAGTTGTGTCTGACTCTTTGTGACCCCATGGCTTGTAGCCTGGCAGGCTCCTCCATCCATGGGATTTTCTAGGCAAGGGTATTGGAGTGAGCTGCCATTTCCTTCTCCAGGAGAAGAAATCTTCCAAAGCAAGCTTTGGGAGCCAGCTCCAAATGCAGGGTCTATCACATCCCTTAATTCAGGCTTTGCTGAGGAATTCACTCTAGAGTCAGGGGTGGGGTGAGGGCAAGTAGAGAGTGGAGCGGGGTGGAATTAACAAGGAAAGCAAAACAGATGTCAGACTAGTTTTCCAAAGCTTGTAAAATGCATGTTTGTATTTGAGTATATAGATGACTCTGTCCTTATTCCTGGGGCTCTAAATTGGTCTCCTTGGTTCTAATGAGCTCAGGTCTATAGAGGTGATGTTTGTATGAGTGACTTCCTCCAACAGAACTGTTTAAACTCTACAAAGCCCCCTGGAGGACTTAGTGTAGGGGCTGATGGGGGAGAGACAGGGTGGGTTACGTCTGAGACTATAAACTGATACAGCCTGTCCTCTCCACACTCATGCAAATGGCACTCAGAAATCCAATGTCCTTCCTTCCAGGATCTTAGGAAAAGTTAGGGCTCTCCACTTCCTCAGCTCCCTCCCTCATGAATTCCCAAGACAGACTTGAGCGCTCTCCGCTGAGGGGGCTGCCCTGATCTTTGCATCTTCCCTTTCATGAACTCTCCATCAGGTGTCAGTCCTAGGTTTTGGGTCTACTTGGTGCTAATAGTGCCCAGAAATGATCCCAACCCCACACTGGGTCTCTCCTCTTGCCTTTTCCAGGCATGCCTGTGTGTTTTGCACTGGACAACCTTAAGAGGGTGAACTCAGCAAAGGCCAGTGACGCCACCACCCTGTCCCTCCTCTGCCGCTTCTCCAGGGTGTCCTGGGGCCAAGAGAAACCACCCTCTGAAGATGTTCCATGGCCGCAGGTGTTACCGGCTTGGACCGGGTACACAGCCCATTTCCAGGAATCCATTTAGAAAGGCAGGAACAAAGAGGAAGCTTTGTTTCATCTTGGGGAGAGGGGAAAAAAAAATGTATAAAACCATAACCCTCTGGCATACAAATGTCAATTCCAAGACTTGCTTTTTGTTGTCAGAGGTCTACACGCTGTATCAGATGGGCAGCCTTCTGGGGTCACTTCAGAGGATGCAGTGATACCAGCCTTCACCAGCACCAAGACTGGCTTCTAAAAATAGCCAGCCTCCACATGGCTAGGAGCAGGGCCGGAAATCCTCAGCACTCTGCATAATAGAAGCCAGGCTGGCTCCACCAATAACAGATTAGACCTGGGCCAAGCCAATTAGGGAGGAATTCATAAGTTGATTTTCAACAAAATCTTTACAAAGCCTGCTGGCAAGTGCTCCAGAGACACCTAGTTGAAAGCACAGAGACTGGACAGCCTCGTAAGCACAGACCCCATTGGTTTTCTCTTCTCAATCCCCAGCAACCATTCTCCCTTGAAAATATGCAACTACCTCCCTGTGCTGCCTGATGCAATTAAAATCTTGGCCTTGATTACCTGGGCTTAGGTTAAAATAACAAGAAGGAGTCGATTACACTCGACATTGTCCCGGAAGGACATTTCAGGATGATCCCTGGCTTAAGGAAGAAATAGTGTATCAAATGGGATAGAGTGGACCAGCCAGGACTGGTGGAAAAGCTCTTGATGGAACACAAGTTGTTTTTCATTTACTCAAAACTCTTCAGTGAACATATCCACCCTTCCATTACACATGCACACACATCCTCACACACGATACCGCCCAGATCTTTGGTACGGCATTCAAGACCTTTGAGATATGACCCTGAGTTAGTTTTGCAGACGCACGTGCTCCCCACCCACACTCTGAGCTGACACTGAGCCACGGCGCTTGGAGACTGAATCTGCCAGCTTTCCAAGCCTTTCAAAACCATCCAGGCTTCCCTACACTCACCACATTCCCCATATTCTTGAGCCTCTTGCATGCCATGGCACTCTATCATTTTCTTCCTCTTCTTATCTGTTGGATGGATTACAGTTTCTATTTTAGGTTTCACTGAACCTCCTCTGTGAAGGGTCTCCCCCTCCCCATCCCTCCTCCAGGCAGAACTGGGAGCCCGGGCACCTCTCCTCCCCACTCCCATCATGCCCTGCACACATCCCTCTCCCTGTTTATCTGACTTGCGCCCTGAACCACAAGCTCCTTTGAGATCATGGACATTTTTGACACTCTGAGGCCCCACCATTTTGTGTGGCGTCCTTCCTGTAGTAGATGCTGAGTGGTTATATTGTTTCGTGAATATGAACTTAATGTCACCAGCTGTAAATACAAAACAAACACGCAAAGAGGCAGACGACTGAAATGTGTGGATGGAAATCACTGTGCTTAGTGACGGGGAGGGAGAGGGGGCCGTGAGGTTTTCACGTGGTTCTGACATATCCACACGGACAGCCTCAGCCCTGTCACACACACAGAAGGCTTTGAAGAAAGTCGGTTGTAAAAGCCATCAGTTAGGAGAGTCTAATTCTAAAGAAAATAACTAGCTTTCTAAAACAGTTTCTATAACTTAGTAATTGTATAATATAGTCAGTTTAAAGGGACTAAAAGCTGAAAGTTTAAGAATTTTCCCTGTTGAGATTTCACTGGAGGTCCAGTGGTTAAGACTCTGTGCTTCCAATGCAGTGTCTGGTTCTAACCCTGGTGGAGGAACTAAGATCCCACATATGGTGAGGCTGGGGGAAAAAAAAAAAAATTCTCCCCATCATGAGCCTCTAATAAGCAATGGAAGGGAAGGACTCAGAAATATGTTGGCATGAGTCTGTCTCCTCACTCAGGAGGTGGTCGGAAAAGATTCAGCTAGAAGCAGCCCATGAATATAAACACTTAGGTAAAAATAAAGCATGGAAAGTCCTCACTGTTTCTTTCATTAGCCTGCATCTCCAGCCAGTGTCCAGTGACTCCCTTCTCCTAAGGACAAGGGGAGACAACTGTGCTTGGCACTCAGGGTGTGGTGTAAAAGAGATTTGTAAGTGTTGATGGACCACACAAACAGAAAGAGTTAGCAGAAGGCACATGAGCGGCTTTCTTGGAATGGACCTCTATCGCTTAGGAAAATAGTAAAAGTCTTGACAGTAGAAGCATAAGGAGGCTCTCAGTGTCCATCATCCATTACTTATTCATTCATCCACTCATTCATCAAACAAGCATCTACTGGGCACAGTCTAGATACAGAGCACCATGCTCACTGCTAAGGAAGCAAAGATGAACAGATTACTGTGTCATGTCTGACTCTTTGCAACCCCATGGACTGCAGCATGCCAGGCTACCCTGTCCTTCACAATCTCCTGGAGTTTGCTCAAACTCATGTCCATTGAGTCAGCGATGCCATCCAACAATCTCATCCTCTGTTTCCCCCTTCTACTTTTGCCTTCAATCTTTCCCAGCATCAGTCTTTACCAATGAATCAGCTCTTCACATCAGGTGACCAAAGTATTGCAGCTTCAGTTTCAGCAACAGTCCTTCCGATGAATATTCAGGGTTGATTTCCTTTAGTACTGACTGGTTTGATCTCTTTGCAGTCCAAGGGACTCTCAAGAGTCTTCTTCACCACAATTCAAAAGCATCAATTCTTTGGTACTCAGCCTTCTTTACGGTTCAGCTCTCAATATATATATATTTCCACATATAATGGATTGGACTCAATTCAGAAACCCTGGAAGTTGTAACAGGAAAGACCAGCCTTGAAGTCATGGCTTAAGTATTAAGAATCTATTGCCTACAAATCAACACAGCAGCAGGATATAGATCAGCAAGGACACGTTTTTTTCATTTCTTTGTGGTTAAGAGAGACTCAGTCCCCACTGTTCCTCATAACTCGTGAATTGTGAAATAGTAATTCCTCTGGATGAAGATGGAAGCACCAATGGCTCTCTGAGAGTTCTGCTCCTCATGAACTCAGAGTCTGGCTATAACAGTCGATCTCAGGTTGATGGTAGATACGGACCAGTCCATAAGCATCCCTCTTGGCCACCCCGGAAATAGAGCTTAGGATTGTGGGAGTCTTCAGATGTGAACTCTGCTGATGGCCACAGAAAAAGGCAGAAAATTTGGTTCTCAGCCACAGGGGGCTTAAAGGCCTGGAGACTGGTCTTCTGGAAAAATCTTCCCATTTCTCCTATCTTCTATGAGGAAAAACTCCAGACCCTGAGAGGTCATGGAGCTTCAATCAACATTTCCTAAACACCCACCATGTGCAGGCAGCTTGCTCTCCTGTTCATAAAGTAATCTCTGGTATTAAGTATTATTATTTCTACTGTACAAGTGAGAAAACAGACTCAAAGAGGTGAAATAATTTTCCCAAGGCCACACACCTAGAAACTGAAGCTGGGAAACAAAGATAGTTTCTGATGCCAACGGAGTTCAAGGTCCTTTCACTGCACAGAAATGTAAATATTCAACCCTAAAGTTACAGCATTCCTCCCCCTGTACTCCCCACCTCGGTCACTCTGAAGCATCTTAGGTTTCCTTTCAGGGAGCTTCTCCAATCTGATTTCTAATCTTTTTGTCAGAGAATGAACTTTTATGAACACCAGCATCCCGATCAGTCTATAAAGGTGTTTTCCCTTCCCAGGGTGTCTTCACCACATATGCGTGTCTTCTGCAGGGGCACGCTGCAGCTGAACTTGACATTTTCTGTGCCATTGCTCCATCTGCCATGCATTCATGGCACCTAAAAAATCTTACATCAGCTTCTTAAAATTAGAGAGCATTGAGTTTCCAAGCTCTATCAATTCACTTCTGATTTTCAGAGAACCACTTGGTGAATTTCCAGCCAATGTTTCTTGAGTAAACAAATGAAAAGCTTGGCTGACTCGCTCTTGCTGACTTTTTTCATCTCCAAAGTGGGAAGTGAAGGCCAGTTACCCATGCGTCCTTCCTCCACTCCCTCATCCATTTATCCATCATCTATCTTCCCACCTACCCATCTGGGCAGGGGTGATGCAGTCAGTGAGGTGGAAAAGCAATGAAAATAGTAAAGCCTGAGAGAAATTCCCAAGCAACAAATCCCCGAGGATCTTTATTTGCTTTATCCCTTTGTCCTTACATCTTCTTAGAGGGTGAGGGCAAAGTCAATGAAAAGAACACATATGTAAGTGTATGGAGTTTTGGGGAAAAGGAAATAAGGACCAGACAAAGGAGGGAGACACATATACACAGCCTCTAAGGACCCACACCTGGGCTGCGAGTGCACTCTTAGCTTGGCTGACAGCAAGAAGAGAAATGGGAACACAAGCAAGTTCTCAGTATCTTAACCTAAAATACTGCCTCCATTCACTCCCTCCCTCCCTCCCTCATTCATTTCTCAAGCATAACT
>SJYV01009496.1:0-15433 GCA_006410875.1 Neotragus pygmaeus | reverse complement strand
CCAAAAGTCTGCCACTGTTTCCACCGTTTCTCCATCTATTTGCCATGAAGTGATGGGACTGGATGCCATGATCTTTGTTTTCTGAATGTTGAGCTTCAAGCCAAATTTTGCACTCTCCTATTTCATTTTTATCAAAGGGCTCTTTAGTTCTTCTTCACTTTCTGCCATAAGGGTGGTGTCATCTGCATATCTGAGGTTATTGCTATTTCTCCCAGCAATCTTGATTCCAGCTTGTGCTTCTTATAGCCCAGTATTTCCCATGATGTACTCTGCATAGAAGTTAAATAAGCAGGGTGACAATATATAGACTTGATGTACTCATTTTCCTATTTTGAACCAGTCTGTTGTTCCACATCCAGTTCTAACTGTTGCTTCCTGGCCTCCATACAGATTTCTCAAGAGACAGGTCAGGTGGTTTTGTATTCCCATCTCTTTCAGAATTTTACACAGTTTATTGTGAGCCACACAGTCAAAGTCTTTGGCATAGTCAATAAAGCAGAAGTAGATGTTTTTCTGGAACTTTTGCTTTTTCCATGATCCAGTAGATATTGGCAATTTGATCTCTGGTTCCTCTGCCTTTTCTAAAACCAGNTCCAGTCAAAGGCTTTGGCATAGTAAATAAAGCAGATGTTTTTCTGGAACTCTCTTAGTTTTTCCATGATCCAGTGGATGTTGGCAATTTGATCTCTGGTTCCTCTGCCTTTTCTAAAACCAGCTTGAACATCAGGGAGTTCACGGTTCACATATTGCTGGGGTTATTTTAAAACATGTTGCTTTATTTTCAAGTATTTGAGTAATTTTTAGATACCTAATTGAGTTCTAATTTAGTGCCATTGTAGTGAGAGAACATCTGTGAATTTTTGACCCTTTAGGATTTACTGAGACAATGTGTGTCTTTTTTGGTGAATGTTCCATGTTTACTGGAGAAGCATGTGATTTCAGAGGACCTCAATCTATGGGTATCTTTTACAGCCATTGTTGGTGGTGTATCTCTCAAGCAGTTAATTTGTTTTTCTTCCAACTTGTAAAATTGGAATTTTTTGGTAAAATTTCTGTCCTGGCATCAGTTTTCTTGATAATTTCTTGGTTTGTGGGTTCCTGGATCATGCTGCAGATTACAAACCTATGTGAGGTGCAGGCAATTTTTTTAAGTTCTTAGGGGAGACTTTTTCTGTTTGTCCGTTGTATAAGCAGATATTTCATACTTCCTGTGTTTTCCCTTGTCAGTAGATGAAATATTTGTAGTTTACGTTTTCACTGAAGATACAGTTTTCAGTATCTTGGNCCAGTCTGTGTGCCACAGTCACCCTTCTCCGTGTTCCAGACTGTGTTCCGTGGTTGGCTAGCAACAAGTTCCAGGCTGTGTGCCTTGGTCACCTGTGACAAGGTCAGGCCTGTTTGCTGTAGTCAGCCTTCGCCGAGGTCCGGGCTGTGTTCTGCCGTCGGCTAGAGATGAATTACGGGTTCTGTGCCGTGGTCACCCTGCACAGATTTCTGGGCTCTGTGCTGCGGTCAAACTTCACAGAGGTTCGAGCTGTGTGCCCTGGTAGCCCTGTGCCAATGTTCGGGCTGTGTGACGCAGTCGTCCTGTGCCGAGGTCTGGGCTGTGATCCGCGGTCGGCTGGCGACGATTTCCGAGTTGTGTGTCACAGTCGCCCTTCACTGAATTTCAGGCTGTGTGCTGCCATCGCCCTGTGCCGAGGTTCGGGCTGGGTGCCATGTTAGCCTTGCACCGAGGTCAGGGTTGTGTGCTGCGGTAGCATTGTGATGAGGTCTGGGCTGTGTGCCACAGTTGCCCTGTGCAGATGTCCAGTCTGTGTGCCATGGTCACCATCTCCCGAAGTCCGGGCTGTGTGCCACAGTCGCTCTGTGCCGAGGTCCGGCCTGTGTTCCACCCTCGGCTTGCGACCTGTTCCCGGCTCTGTGTTGTGGTTCCTCTTTGCCAAGGTCCGAGTGGTGTGCTGTGGTAGCCTTCTCCAGAGGTCCGGGCTGTGTGCCGTGGTCACCCTGTGCTCAGGTCCGGGCTGTGTGCTGTGATCGTCCTGAGCTGATGTCCGGCCTGTGTTCTGCAGTCGCCCTGCGCCAAGGTCCGTTCTGTGTGCCACAGTTGCCCCGCGCCGAGGTCCACGCTGTGTGCCATGGTAGCCTTGTGCCANAACTCCGGGAGTTGGTGATGGACAGGGAGACCTGGCGTGCTGCAATTCATGAGGTCGCAAAGAGTCAGACACGACTGAGCAACTGAACTGAACTGAACTGAATAGTGTATGTACATCAGTCCCAATCTTCCAATTCATCCCACCTCCCACCTTTCTCCCTTGGTATCCACACGTTTGTTTGCTATGTCTGTGTCTCTATTTCTGCTTTACAAATAAGATAATCTATACCATTTTTCTAGATGCCACATGTATGCATTAATACATATTTTTTTCTGTTTCTGACTTCACTGTGTATAACAGTCTCTAGGTCCATCCGTGTCTCTACAAATAACCCTATTTCATTTCTTTTTATAGCTAAGTAATATTCCATCATATATATACACCACATCTTCTTTATCCATTCCTCTGGACCATGTTTTTGCCTCTTTGTTAGTTTCCNTCTGTTTCTGACTTCACTGTGTATAACAGTCTCTAGGTCCATCCGTGTCTCTACAAATAACCCTATTTCATTTCTTTTTATAGCTAAGTAATATTCCATCATATATATACACCACATCTTCTTTATCCATTCCTCTGGACCATGTTTTTGCCTCTTTGTTAGTTTCCCATTGCTTGTAATGTAGGTGCTTAAAATGTATTTGTCAAACTGTTGATCTTTTTATTTTATTTTATTTTATTTTATTTCTTTCTTCAAGTCTCATTTGACACTCATTCCCTAAGGAATTAATATATGAACAATCCTTTAGTGTCCTAGTCTAAACCTGCTGGTCTTGCTGTAGTTAGATAATTCCTAACCCTGAACTAAACCTTTTCTTTGTATGACACCGTATCTGCTATAATCATGAGGCAAAGTTCAAGGCTAGTCACTACCTCCCTCAGAAATTACTTAATTACAGGTAATACAGAGTTTAAAGAATTAAATTAGATCAACCTGCAAAATGATCTTTCTGACACTTCCAAACACCAAGCTTGTACTTCTAATGGGCGTGTCTGAGGTCAGGCGGAAATAGGAGCAAGGCATAGGAAGTCCATGGAGGCCAGTACTGTAGGGAGCTAGATCTGTGGGGAGCTGCACTTGGGGCCAGGGCTGAGGAAAAAGTTGAACTGGCATGTAGACCCTCTCAGCCAACCCCATGGGGAGCTCTAGAGCAGGGGTGGCCCTTCTGAGTTGTCTTAAATCAGAGTGAGGCAACAGGGGCCTCCTGATACCCACTGCTCACTGGCCAGTGGTTGAGCACGGGCTGCACCCAGGAAGGGAACATTGCTTAGGATGGGAAAGCAACTCAACTGTGGGTAATTCTCAGAAAATGACTGAACAGGGCGCCAACACCAGTGAGCACTGCCAGCAGCCAGCAGGGTACATCCTCCAACTCAGAAGCAGGGATTCTGGGCTGACCCCAGAGCCCCCACCGCGGGGTGGGGGTGGGGGAGTCATCTCAGAGCGGAGTGCCAGGAAAATAGACACAGAGCCACGTGACCATCCCCATGCAAGTAAATTCCTATTGTTACCCAGGAGCCCTGACGTTCAGAGGAAGTAAGGGCTTCTCTAGTGGCTCAGACGGTAAAGCGTCTGTCTACAGTACAGGAGACCCAGTTTCGATCCCTGGGTTGGGAAGATCCCCTGGAGAAGGAAGTGGCAGCCCACTCCAGTATTCTTGCCTGGCAAATCCCATGGACCGCGGAGCCTGGTAGATTACCGTCCATGGGGTCACAAAGAGTCGAACACTTCACTCACTCACTCACTTCACTCACTCACTCAATGACTCAAACAGCCCAAGTTTGTGTGGTCTCAGGATGTTTCTAAAAGAAGCACAGCCACCACCACTCTCCCTGTCCTTCGAGGTGTTTCCCCCACAGTTGTTTCCTCATTTCGAAGCCCCCAGAGACAGGGAGGCAGGAAGCTGTTATGATAAAACCAGGAAGCCTGGGCTCAAGAGTCAAGAACCGTCTCAGGACCTCCAAAGATGCCCCAAGGTTGGAGATGGGCCTGTGTAATTCTTAGAAACCAGTCCCTCACCAAACTGCCAGTCATGGAAGAGTTTCAAAGGCAGCAGTGGACATAAATCCAATTACANGTATGTGATCTATCCTGGAAAAGGTTCCGTGAGCACTTGAGAAAAAGGTGAAGTTCATTGTTTGGGGGTGAAATGTCCTATAGATATCCTGTCTCTTATACACATCTACTGCCAGTCATGGAAGAGTTTCAAAGGCAGCAGTGGACATAAATCCAATTACACAAGCTTATTTACCAGGCTGAATTAGCTCATGTCTGCAAAGCACTTTGAGCAATTTGGATAGACTTCCTAAATTGTTTACCTAAAGTATTACCTCACCTTTAAGTCAATTTCCTAGACGTAGGATGGATGAAACAGAACCTCCATTAGAAAATAATCTTCTCATAAGTTTTTCCAACTTCTAATATGTACTGTCATCAGCCGTTTAATGTAAAGGTCTGCTTGTTGAGGCAAGGCCATTATTTTTCACATATTTTCCTACATTTTCATTTACTGCCTTTCAAGAATAGATTATGCTTTTTGTGCTAAGAAATTATACCTTGGTATACACCATATTTAAGTGAATACTTTCAGGCTAAAAGAATCAGTCATATTTTCAACATAAGGTAGCCAGATGTCTTAATTGTATGTATGTATGTGCATGTTTTAGCAAGTTTTATATTAAAGTCCCAGCTCCCTGGCTACAAATAACTCCAGTGTCCTCTAGGATCCCTGGCAAAAGAAGGCTTTGGGGGGCACAAACAGTGAGTCAGTTTCAGATACGTATAGAATATTCTAGTGCATAATGTCACCACAGAGGTCAATTTTTTTAAAAAGCTGGTTCCAAGGAAATTTGATTCTTGCTACTCTGGCTGCTGCTACAGCTTCAGTAAACAGAGGGGAAGGTGGTTTCTCCTCCTCTCCACTCATGTGTAACCGATAGCAGTTTCATAATTCTAGACTGTTTGTGAGTGGGCTGGTTTGGGGGGATGGGAAATATGGCTTGGTAGGTAGTCTAGCCTTTTCGTTCTCAATGTACGGTAAGAGACCCTGTATAAGAGCCCCTGTGAGGAGCTGATGGTGGGGTGCATGTTCGCTGCCTTTTGGCGCCCTGGGCCAGCAAGACCAACCCAGACACCTATTACATGGAGTTTCTATTTTCTATAGCCACTCCTGGTCCTGTTTCTATATCATTCAGGTTTCATAGTCGGAAACAACAGAAACCTCTCTTGTTAGTTCAGCATAGGGAAGAGGGGAGAATGTTCACATGTTCTCCCATAGGGCTGCAGTCTCCCAGCAGAACTGCCCCAATGGAGACATTGCTGCCGCCATGCCTCATGACAGGCCGCTCCTGTCACATCAGTGATGCAGGGCACTGGACGTGACTGCTAGGAACTTGACGTTGATGCTTCTGGAGGCTGAGTGTATCTATTGCTGCCTGTGTCAGAGTAACTCAAGCAGTACCTACTTCTTTGAGTCACCACCTTTTCATTCATTTTATTTATTCATTCATTTTTAATTAATTTTTTTTTCATTTTGGTCGTGCTGTGTGGCTTAACAAGATCTTAGTTCCCTGATCAAGAATTGAACCCAGGGCCACGACCATGAGAACATCTAATCACTAGATCACCAGGGAAGTCCCCATTTATTTTTAGTTTTAAAACTTTATTGATATTGAGGTTAGATTTATGGCCCAGGATGTGATCTATCCTGGAAAAGGTTCCGTGAGCACTTGAGAAAAAGGTGAAGTTCATTGTTTGGGGGTGAAATGTCCTATAGATATCAATTAAGTCTAACTGGTCTATTGTATCATTTAAAGTTTGCGTTTCTTTGTTAATTTTTTGTTTAGTTGATCTGTCCATAGGTGTGAGTGGGGTATTAAAGTCTCCCACTATTATTGTGTTATTGTTAATTTCCCCTTTCATGCTTGTTAGCATTTGTCTTACATATTGAGGTGCTCCTATGTTGGGTGCATGTATATTTATAATTGTTATATCTTCTTCTTGGATTGATCCTTTAATCATTATGTAGTGGCCTTCTTTGTCTCTTTTCACAGCCTTAGTTTTAAAGTCTAGTTTATCGGATATAAGTATGGCCACTCCTGCTTTTTTTTGGTCTCTGTTTGCATGGAATATCTTTTTCCAGCCCTTCACTTTCAGTCTGTATGTGTCCGTTGTTTTGAGGTGGGTCTCTTGTAGGCAGCATATATAGGGATCTTGTTTTTGTATCCATTCAGCCAGTCTTTGCNCACTCCAGTATTCTGACCTGGAGAATTCCATAGACTGTATAGTCCATGTGACCGTGAAGAGTTGGACAAGACTGAGTGACTTTCACTTTCACTTTTCACTTTTGGATTCATTTTGACTTAGGATGAGCAGTTATGGATTGACTGGAATAAAGTTAAGAAACCTGTTTTCCTTCAGTGTTGCTCAAGGTTTGGCTCAGTTTTAGTTCTTGATTGATTTTGATTTGAGAATTGGTTTTTATATGGAAACAACATTTTGGTATACTTTTGGGAGAGCTTAGCAGATTCTTGGAAGCATAATACAATGGCCTAAAATTGAGTTTTATCACTAAAAATGACTTCTCTTCTATGAAGGTTTTTTTCTTTTTCTTTGTGTTATACTTTGTGATATTTAACTAGAACAGAATCTTATGCCTTTGTGAACAGGAGTGTATAATAAATTACCAGGTTTGTTTTCCTTAGGTTACTCCTCCATTTTACCTCTAGGATTAGCTGAATGTAAACCAAATTCTAATGATAAGAGAGTGGACTATGGGACACTCCAGTGGTTTTAAATATCACCTGTATTCTAATATCTTAGTCTAGCCTGGCTGCTATGACAAAATATCGTAGATTAGGCTGCTTATAAGCAATAGGAGTTTGTTTCTCACAGTTCTAGAGGCTGGAAAGTCCACGATCAAGGTGCTAGCAGGTTCTGTGTCTGGTGAGGGCCCACTTTCTGGTTGTTAGATACTGTCTTTTCTCTGTATACCACGTGATGGGAGAAAGGACCAATCCTCTGGGACCTCTTTTAAGGGCACAAATCCCATCCCCGAGGGCTCTGCCGTTAAGACTTGGTCACCTTCCAAAAGCCTCATATCTTAATGCTATCACCTTGGGGATGAGGATTTCAACTCACAAATTCTTAGGAAACACAGATATTCAGTCCATAACGATTAATGTTTTCTGAATGTATATAGTCTAGTCCTGACCTGGACTCTTGAGTCATATATCCAACTCTATTTGATAACTGTCTCTCTCAGCTTCCTTTCTCCAACCCANGTAGCAACAAAGACCCATCACAGCCAAAAAAATAAAATAAATAAATAAATCTTAAAAAAAAAACCAAACACATTTATTCATCAAAAATATCTGGTACTCATTAAGTAGTTGGCCCCCATCCCAGCTTCCCTGCTTTCTGTCTCTGTGGATTTGTCTACTATAGATACATTACATAAAATAAATCATACAACATATGACCTTTCTGTATCTGGCTTTTCATTTAGTATAAGGTTTTCAAGCCTTTTTCTAGTTGTAGCAAGTATCAGTACACTGCTACTTTCTTATGGCTGAATAATATTTCACTGTATGTATATGCCACAATTTGATTATCCATTTATCTGCTGATGAGCATTTGGGTTGTTTACACCTTTTGGCTCTCATGAATAATGCTATAAACATAGTATACAAACTTCCTTGTGGACATACTTGTTCATTTGTCTTGGGTATATACCTAGGAGTGAAATTTCTGGGTCTTATGGTAATTCTATGTTTAACTTTCAAAGAGTTGAACTCTTTTTCATAGTGACCATACCATTTTACATTCCCACCAGCAATGTATGAGTGTTCCTATTTCTCCATATCCTTATCAACACTTATAATTTTCCATATTTTTGACTATAGCATCTACCTGTTGTGAATTTTGCTGTGGTTTTAACTTACATTTCCTTAATGACCAATGCTGTTGAACATCTTTTCATGTGCTTGTTGACTGTCTATATATCTTCTTTAGAGAAATGGCTATTTAAGCCCTTCACCTATTTTTTTTTTAATGTTCATGTATTTAGGCTGAGAAGCTGTGGTGGCTTCTCTTGTTGGGGAGCACGGGCTCTCAGCCATACAGGTTTCAGTATTTGTGGTGCATGGGCGTTAATTGCCCTGCAGCATGTGGGATCTTCTTGGACCAGGGGTTGAACTGGTATCCCTTGCATTGCAAGGTGGATTCTTAACCACTGGATCATCAGGGCAATCCCTTTTACTCATTTTTAAATTCAGCTGTCTTCTTGCTGTTGAACTAAGAAAAATCTTATTTTTCCTTATTTTCTAAAATTAAGGAGAATATAATATGTTAAAAAAATTTTTTTTAATGCATTTTGAAAGCCTAAATAGGTAACATTCTTCCTTAGTTTAAACTGTTTTACAAAAAATTAAGGTTAGACATAAGAATAAGTCTTCCTCATGTCTGACACCACAGTAGATTTTTAATAGAACAATCATCATTAAATATGCATAATAATAGTACTATGCTACACTAAATGTAAAATAACACCAGTAATTCATCATTACCCCTGGTAACCTCAATCAAAAGCAGTCACCAAGTTTCAGTTCAGTCGCTTAGTTGTGTCTGACTCTTTGTGACCCCATGGACTGCAGCACACTGGGCTTCCCTGTCCATCACCAACTCCTGTAGCTACTCAAACTCATGTNACCAGATCACCTGACCTGCCTCCTGAGAAATCTGTATACAGGTCAAGAAGCAACAGTTAGAACTGGACATAGACTGGTTCCAAATCAGGAAAGGAATATGTCAAGGCTCTATACTGTCACCCTGCTTATTTAACTTATATGCAGAGTACATCAAGCAAAATGCCAGGCTGGATGAAGCACAAGCTGGAATCAAGACTGCAGGGAGAAATATCAATAACCACAGATATATAGATGAAACCACCCTTCTGGCAGAAAGTGAAGAAGAACTAAAGACCCTCTTGAGGAAAGTGAAAGAAGAGAGTAAAAGGTTGGCTTAAAACTC
Organism: Neotragus pygmaeus; assembly: GCA_006410875.1. NCBI lineage: Eukaryota > Metazoa > Chordata > Mammalia > Artiodactyla > Bovidae > Neotragus > Neotragus pygmaeus. The sequence goes on along the minus strand of SJYV01009496.1, from coordinate 6,250 downwards.
AACATTCAGAAAACTAAGATCATAGCACCGGTCCCATCACTTCTTGGCAAAATAGATGGGGAAACAGTGAGAGACTTTATTTTGGGGAGTTCCAAAATCACTGCAGATGGTGACTGCAACCATGAAATTAAAAGACGCTTGCTCCTTGGAAGAAAGGCTATGACCAACCTAGACAGCATATTAAAAAAGCAGAGACATTACTTTGCCAGCAAAAATCTATCTAGTCAAAGCTATGGTTTTTCCAATAGTCATGTATGGATGTGAGAGTTGGACTATAAAGAAAGNCGATGAGAAAGGTTTGTTCTGATCTGGAGCCGTCTAGCCCACCAGAGTGTAATCAACTTGGGAGCTGACCAAATTGGATCTCTAAGAATAGCTCTGCGTTCACTCTAGGCAGCCACAGAGTAACTGAACTGGGCTTTGAGTGAATAGGTAGTGATTCCTCAGGGACTTGTGTCTGGGCATGTGCAATGGGTTATTTTTAGTTATTTACCATAAAAGAATTTGCTGAATTGTTTGTGTGTGTGCCTTTTAAAAATGCCAGCACATTTTGCTTCTTGGAGTTGAGGGTATGCTTATTCAATTGAAGATGGCACCAAGTGAAGCTAGTGTTAATCTAATAGTGTAGAATTAGAATTTATTGTGATGTTGAAAAGGCAGGGAAAAGGCTAGCTAAAAGTTAGATAATTTCACTAGGAATGCACCAAAAGTAACCCATACAAGAGCCAGACAGAGCCTATGAAAACCTAAGGACTATTGATTTGATTAAATATATTTAGTTTGAGGAGAGGACAGGGTCATGAGAAGGCTAGTAAATGCTACTGGGGTTTATCTGCACTGGTGAATAAGACCTTTCATAAGTAGAATTTTTTTCCTGGTTCTGTCCCTCTCTTTTAAAAAACATTTTTTTTTTAACTGTGGTAAAACACACAAACAAAATTTACCATCTTAACCATTTCAAAATGTACAGTTTAGTGGTATTAAATACACTCATGATATTGTACAATCATAGACATCATTTAACTCTTTTTACTTTTTAAAACAGTAATTCTGTATGTATTGAACAATGACTCCTCTCACCCTACAACCCTTGGAAATCATAATTCTGCTTTCTGTCTCTGTGATTCTGAGCACTCTAAGTATGTTATGTAAGTGGAATCTTGTGGTATTTGTCTTTTTGTGATTGGCTTAATTCATTTAGCATAATGTCATCAAAGTTCAACTATGTTATAGCATATGTCAGACTTTTCTTCCTTTTTAAGGCTATATAATATTCCCTTGTATACACCACATTTTGCTTATCCACTCATTTGTTAATGGACCCTTGAGTTGTATCACATTTTAGCTATTGTGAGTAAAGCCTCTATGAATCTGAGTGTATGAATATCTCCTCAGGCCTTGCTTTCCATTCTTATGGGCATATGCTCAGAAGTGGAATTTCTGATCATCTGATAATTCTATCTGTAATTTTTGTAGCAACTGGCATACTGTTTTTCATATGGTCTGTACCATTTTATGTCTTAACCAACGGTGCCCAAATGTTCCAGTTTCTCTGCATCTGTATCAACTGTTGCCATTTTCTGTTTTTAATGGGTTTGAGTGATGGCATACAAGAGTTTTGATTTGCATTTGATGCAATTTAGCAGCAGCAGCAATGATTAATGAGACTGAGCATGTTTTCCTGTGCTTGTTGGATATTTGTATATCTTCTTTGGAGAAATGTCTATTCAAGTCCTTTCTCTACTTTGAATTGGTTTTTGGTTGTTGTTGAGTTTCAGGAGACCTCTGTAGATTCTGTATATTAATCACTTATCAGATAAATGATTTGCAAATGTTTTCTCCCATTCTGGGATTCCCTTTTTACTCTGTTTTTTGATGGACAAAATCTTAAATTTTAATGAAGTCCTATTTGTCTTTTTTTTCTTTTATAGCTTGCTTTTTGATGTCATATCCAAAAATCACTGTCAGATCCAATGTTGTGCAGGTTTGCCCTATGTTGTAGTCTAAGAAGTTTACAATTTTAGATCTTATATTCAGGTTTTTGGTTGATTTAATTTAATTTTTGCATGTGGTATTAACTAAGGGTCCAACATCATTCTCTTGCATATGGATGTCCAATTTTCTTAGCACTGTTTGTTGAAAAGAATATACTATGCTTGTGGCAGGGTCTCGGCACTCTTGTCGAAAACCATTCGACTATATACGTAAGAGTTTATTTCTGGGCTCTCTATTCTATTCCTTNCTTCACAGCCCCTCCATTTCCATCATCTACCCACCTTGTGGTCCCCATTTCCCACGGTCCCCACCCCACTGCCTCTGAGCCTCTGAAGCCTGGCTTTCTGCTCCCAAGGAAGTTCAGGACCAGGTCCACAGCCCTGCCTCCATCCCAGCCTGCAAGGGCTCAGACCCTCTCAGCTCTTAAGCCCCTCACTTCAGCAAGCCCAATCAGGCTCCAAAACATTGCTTGGCGCCCCCTTTCCTGAGTTCTAAGCCACACACAGGATTACCAGACTGGTCTCTTGACAACACCACCTACCCTTCCGGCCACTGCGCCTAGCACTCCACGCCACCGCCTCTGTCTCAACCTCTGAGTCATGTTGATGTATGGCAAAAACCATCACATATTGTAAAGTAATCATCCTCTGATTAAAATAAATAAAAGATTTTTTTTAATCCAGCAAAAACAATAAAAATAGAAACTGAAGCTATCGGGCCTGATTTCCTAATCATCCGTCTCAAAAATAATCTATCAATACTTCTTCATCTGCCACATGTGGTTATTTTCCTTTATTTTCAGACCAGCAGGTCCCTACGTGAGCTCCAGGACAACTCTTCCATCTTTGTACTAGGTCCTAAAACCTACTCATCCTCATCAGGTCAGTGCTCCATGCCTTAGATGCTCCAAAATCCAAGGGGAAAAACTCCCTGAGAGAGCACGCACAGCGGCCACCTCTTCCCTCCTTCTAGCCACTCCTGAGCCCAGAAGGTTCGCATGTCAGAGGCGGGTGCATACAGCAGGCCCACCTGCCGCAGCACCAGCAGTCACCCCGTTAGCCTCACCAGTTCTGCATGCGAAAAGCAGAAAGAATGGCAGGCACATCGTGCTTTAGCAAGGTTCTGATAATGCCTGGTTTTACAGACCTGTTCATTTTTATCTGGCAAAGAAAGGCTCATTTTGACATCCGACTTCATTCTCCGCAGTAGGTATGGATTTATGGTATCTCGTAAGACACACGCGCACTTATAAGCAGTTTTAACCTTTAGAAAGAGAAAAGGGGAACCAGTTACTCTGCCTTAGGAATGCATTTGCTCTACCTCGCAACTGATTCTAAAGTTTAAATTCTTTTTAAAAAAGAATGATCAGTGGTTGTACAAAACTACTAGAAAATGGTTTGGAAAAATTTAAGTTCCATACACTCCAGGATGCAATAGCTTTCATACGATGATCAGTAAAAACAAATAAACAAACAAACAAAACTTCTCATTAACCAAAAATGTACAAAAGGGCAACCAGGAAATTTTGTGCCCTCTTCCACCTCTATTTAATTACTGTTATATACTTAAACCCTAAAGTAGAGATTTATTCAGTGCTTGACCCCACCCCCCCACAGGGAAAAAACTGCTTTCAAACAAATCTCAGTTTATAAGCTCGTATTCTCCAATGGCCACAAAGGGGCTGCTACTTCACAAAACTGAAGATCAAACACTAACTCTAGGGAAACGCTGCAGCAAGGCAAACAGCAGATAATAAGCAGAGATTACTGTCCACAGGAGATTCGGAGCATAAATGCAAGGAAAGCCCTATGATCCCAGAAATGAAAGGTCACTGCAGCCTAAAATGCAGCATATGGCTCTGTAATGGAGCTGGGCCACAGGAGATGGGCATTAGCAGCCCAGAGAAAAACAAAGACCCACAGCACAGGAAACCACACCCCCTGCCATTTACTTAAAGGCAAACAAAGACTTCAATAAATTATTGATACTTAAAAAAATCTACACAGGCTTAACAACCTACTGTATACTAGGTAATGGAACAAGAAAATCTCCAACCAAAGCTTAAACAAGTTACCGGCAAAGTGAGTAATAATAAGAGCTTGACCATAATATATTAATACAGAAAAATTCATGTTAAAAAATTAACATGGTAGAAAAGAAAACACTTCAAAACATCCTAAGAACACCTCACTCAAGTCTGTATGTGTGCTAAGCCGATTCAGTCATGTCCAGCCCTTAGAAACGCTATGGATTGTAGCCCGCAGGTTCCTCTGTCCATGGGATTCTCCAGGCAAGAATACTGGAGTGGGTTACCATACCCTCCTCCAGAGCATCTTCCCGACCCAGGGATCGAACCTGTTTCTCTTACGTCTCCTGCATTGGCAGGTGAGTTGTTTACCGTCTGAGCTACCCAAAAATGGCAACTATGGCATCAGCGACTCAATGGACATGAGTTTGAGCAAGCTCCAGGAGTTGGTGATGGACAGGGAAGCCCGGCGTGTTGCAGTCCATGGAGTCACAAAGAGTCGGACACGACTGAGTGACTGAACTGATGATCTTAAACAAAAAGGAGCAGTAAATAATAGCAACACCCTTGCTCGCAAGAACTTTACAATCTAAAAAGGAAAAAAAGACAAGTGTACAAACTTCTGAAACAAAGACTTCAAGGAAGAAACAAGACTATATTTCAGCTCAGTTCAGTTCAGTCGCTCAGTCGTGTCCGACTCTTTGCGACCCCATGAATCTCAGCACGCCANTGGGTGGGCAGGCTTACAGATCATCAGGATGAGACCTTTGGGGGTGATGGACATATTCGCTATCTTTGATTGTGGTGATGATTCATGAATGTATAGATAGATTGAGGCTTTTTGATTTACTGTAAATATATGCAGTTTATAATATTTCTTTTTAAAAATAATGTTTTTATTATTTGGCTGCACCGAGTCTTAGTTGTGGCATGAGAGATCTTTTTTTTCTTTTAGTTATGGCGTGAGGGATTTGGATGTGAACTTTCATTGCAGCGTGGGAGATCTAGTTCCCTGATCAGGGATCAAACCCGAGTCCCCTGCATTGAGGGCTTGGAGTCTTAGCCACTGGACCACCAAGGAAGCCCTAGTTTGTGTATTTCTTGCTTGGAAAATTAATTCCATGAACTGAGGAGGCTGGCAGGCTACAGTCCATGGGGTCACAAAGAGTCAGACACAACTGAGCAACTAACACTTTCACTTTCACTTTATGATATTTCAGTTATACTTCAATAAATGTGTTTAAAATAATTCTTTCAGCAGATAATAGATAAATTATAATAATGAGGGGAAGGTTTATTGTGCATTTAACATGTACCTGATATTGTATCAGGTGTTCCACAGATATCATCTCTTTTCTTTAATTGAAGTAGAGTTGATTTACAATGTTGTATTAGTTTCAGGTTTACAGCACAGTGATTCATTTATACATCTATAAATACACACACACACATGTATATACACATGCATACATATATTCTTTTTCAGATTCTTTTCCCTTATAGGTTATAAAAGATGTTGGGTATAGTTCCCTGTGCTATTCAGTAGGTCTTTGTTGGTTATGTAGTTTATATATAGTAGTGTGTGTATGTTAATCTCAACCTCTTAATTTATTCCAACCCCCACCCCCGTTTCTTGTTTGGTAATCATGAGTGTCTTTTATAAGTCTTATAAATACAGTCTTTGGTATCATTTTTTGAAATCAACATATAACAATATCGTATGATATTTGTCTTTCTCTGACTTTCACTCAGTGTGACAATCTCTAGGTCCATCCATGTTGCTGCAATTAGGGCACATTATTTCATTCTTTTCTTTGGCTGAGTAGCATTACATTGTGTGTATATATATATACAACATCTTCTTTATCCATTCCTCTATTGATGGCCATTTAGGTTGCTGCCATGTCTTGGCTCCTGTAAATAATGCTGCAGTGAACATTGGGATGCATATATCTTTTTGAATTATGGTTTTCTCCAGATATATGTCCAGGAGTGGGGTTGTTGAATCTCTTTAGATTCTCATAATTACCCTTTGAATTCAGAACTTTTATCATTCCCATTTTTCACAGATGAGAAAATGGAGGTTTAAAGGACATATTCAAAGTCACACAGCTAGAAAGTGGCTAAGAATAAGAGTCAACAAACTATAGTTCATGGACCAAATCTGGAGAAGGCAATGGCACCCCACTCCAGTACTCTTGCCTGGAAAATCCCATGGATGGAGGAGCC
>SJYV01009487.1:0-10669 GCA_006410875.1 Neotragus pygmaeus | reverse complement strand
ACATGACTCACTCAAGTCACAGAGTAAGTTCATTATTGAGTCATGAAGAGAACAACAACAAGCAATCCAAATGCACAGTGAGTGTTAAAAATAAATGATATAGTAGGATAAACAGCTTTGGCTGGGCATGTGTTCTCTTCATGGCTCACGCTGTGACTTGAATGAGTCATGCTATCTTTCTTGCCCTTAATTTCCTTGTCTGCAAGATGAGATGATTTCCGAGGTCTAACATCCTCATACCATGGCTTTCGTACTTTACTTCGGGACAATATTTCTTCTGTTCATCTACCAAAGGACAAACTTTGGTATTTTGATTGCCATACTATTTACTTTATTCAAGCACATGGTGATTCTCAAACTGATTTATATTGTGGAAGAACATTAACATTCTCAAGGAAAAGATTTGGCCAGAGGAAAATATTCAAAGACTTATGTAAGGAAATCAAATAAAATAACACTTGAGAGAACATTTTTTCATGTAATGAGAGAATCCAGACTGTGAAATACTAAAAGGGGGTAACTCTCTACAGGGCAGCATGATGATAGATGGGATAAGAGTTAGAACAGCCAGATTCACTACTTATTTAGAACATAGCTTAAAGTAAAACTGAATTTCTCAGGTGCTAAATGTATTTTACGTTTATATTTCTGGAAAAATGCACTGATTGACCCTGAGAGGACTTGATGGTTAGAATCAATTTCAAGTTCTCTTCTCATAAAAATACACCTAAAAATACAAGCATATAGAAAGCATTGCATGCAGATCAATATACCTATAATTTTGTAAAATAAATTAGAATTATTTTAAGGATAGACACTCCATGATCTATGCTGCCAGTGTTAGGAACATCATCACTTGTGTTAAAAATTTTGAAAAAAATAATTGAACGCCTTGAAAGAGCTGTATTATCTCTAATATATTCCCCAGGAAAGAACATGGTGGATGAATCAGAATGCTTGTCAGTTGTCCAGTGCTTGAAGTCAACAGTCAATGCTGTTTGCTCCACTACATCCAATGATGGCAAGAGGAAATGGTTAATGGGGAATACTGCATGACTGGAAAGAAAGCAACACTGTTTGACCTCCTAATGTGCTTTGGTTACCTCACTCAAGGTTATTCAAACTGGAAATACTATAACAAATGTAATAATAAAGGAACTGAAATCCAAGGTAAGTGAGGAGATAGGGTGTACCTGACTTCTTGAAGGGAACTCAAATTTCTAGGCCCAGATAAATTGGTTCCCACTCTGAGAGAATAGCTTATGAACTATGAAAGACAGGTTTAGATGCTTAAGATCATGGAGAAGTTTAAAGGACTGAGAAATAGTGAAAACATCTTCTCATTGCCTCCCATCAAGCAAAAAACATTCAAAGCTATATACACTCAGGACAAGGTTACCCAGTGAAATAGGAATGGCTTCAATTCTCAGTTATACCACTGAGGCTTAGAAGAAATTACTTTCCTTTCTGAGCCTTGGCTTTCTCAATTATAAAATAAAAATAAAATCTTGATCTTGTGGTTATGCTGTAAAGATAGAAGATAATACATGAAAATGCCCAGCAGAAAGCTTGGTACACCATGGGCATTCAACAAATAACAGTTCTTCTATTATTAAAACAATCTGTGCCTCAGGCCTGATAGTTTTTGTACACATTATTGTGTTTCTGGGAGGCCTGAAAAAAAAATTTATTGAGACGATACATTGTAAAATCACCAACCTGGATAAACCCTGTGACTGAGTTGAATAATTATCTTCTGAAGTTCCTCAGAAGATAATTGGAGTCAGACTAGATTTTTTACTTCCAAAAGACAGACATTTTGTAAGAGGTGTTTCTTTAAAGTAGTGCTAAACTATTTAATGATTTGGGTTTTCTCTGTAACTAGAAAAACACCTAGGGTGCTTTGTTTAAAAGGAAACAAGGGTTAGTTTTGTTTCATCTTCTAGTTGACCACATGACCTTTTTGGCAACCTTTTTTGGAGTTGGACAAGAAGCAGTACACCTATGTGTCCTCTATCCCGTGGGATGGTGCCCATTAGTGATGATATATGTGTATATTTTGGAAGGTGAATTGGGAGGAAATATAAAATAAAGATGTAAAATACTACTTGCAATAAGCTCCCTTTGAAGTTGTAAGGCATAAAGTCTGGATGACATAGTACAAGAAGTGTGTTCACAGCATAAAATAGATGTGATTGGAAACATACTGTGTTTTTCTTGTTTCCTCTGAAGTTGAGCTTTAGAATTTGGGGTCCAGTGCTGGAAATTTCCTTGCTTCTGAAATGTAGGTACCTTTTTTATTGTACAAAATAGATATTCAATATAAATGTGCATTTGATGCATATACGAATGAATGAAGAATGTATTTTCTAATCTGGCACAAAAATATGTAGTATGTATACACAGTTGTGCTGCCTCAATTGACAGCACTATTTAATAACCAAAGCTAGTGAACTGTCAACATATCTTGAAATAAGAATATTGACAATGTAGATATAGTGAAAGTGAAGCTGCTCAATCATGTCCGACTCTTTGCGACCCCATGGACTGTAGCCTAGCAGCCTCCTCTGTCCATGGGATTTTCCAGGCAAGAATACTGTAGTGGGTTGCCATTTCTTTCTCCAAGAGATCTTCCCGACCCAGGGATGTAAACTGCATGTCCTGTGTCTCTCAGGCTACAGTTTATGGTGTCGCAAAGATTCGGACACGACTGAGCGACTTCACTTTCACTTTATCTACATTGTCAATATCCTTACTTCTAGATATGTTGACAGTTTACTAGTTTTGATCATTAAATAGTGCTTCCAACTGAGGCAGCACAATTGTGTGACAATGTAGATAAGTTGTCCCTAAATGAAGGTAAGCAAAACACACGTTGAAATATTTATTTTATCTTAAATATTTATTTACTTATTTACTTTATTTATTTTGGCCGTGGTGGGTCTTCATTGTTATGTGCAGGCTTTCTCTAGTTGTGGTGAGCAGGGCCTACTCAACTCTTCATTGCGATGTGTGGGCTTCTCATTGCAGTGGCTTTTCTTATTGTGGAGCACAGGCCCTGGGTGCATGGGCTTCAGTGATTGCCACACATGGGCTCAGTAGTTGAGCTCACAGGCTCTAGAGTGCTGGCTCAATAGTTGTGGCCCATGGGCTTAGTTGCTCCACGGCATGTGGGATCCTCCTGGACCATGGGGTTCAAGTCTGTGTTCTTTGCATTGCAAGGTGGGTTCCCAACAACTGGATTGCCAGGGAAGCCCTGAAATATTTCTTAGAATACACTCAAATTCAAGCCATGAGAATCTGGCATCCATGTCTTGAGAAAGACAAACTATTCCTGCTTGCCAATAACTGGTTTTGTAGAAATTCAGTTAATATCTCTGAACTGGCACTAGTGATTAAGAACCCGCCTGCCAATGCAGGAGACATAAGAGACACAGTTTCGATCCCTAGGTCGGGAAGATCCTCTGGAGAAGGGTATGGCAACCCACTCCAGTATTCTTGCCTGAAGAATCCCATGGACAGAGGAGCCTGGGGGACTACAGTCCATAGGGTCACACAGAGTCAGACACAACTGAAGCGACTTAGCATGCATGCATGCAGGTTCCTTATCTGTAAAATCAGAAGAGACCACCATCTCATCCTTAAATTCTCTTCTAGCACTCTTTACAATTCTATATATAAAATTAAACATATATGATTTATGTTTTTATACATGTATATATATATATAACTCCCCAAAGCAATAAAGATGTCAGCTGACATTTCTTAAAAAATATATTTATATATATATTGACCAGAGTTAAAGGTTCTAATGGTCTGAATGACTACAAACAATGCTGCTTCTATGAAAGTATTCTATTTGCTGAATAAATATTGACATAAATTGGAAAATGGTTTGGGGCCTCTTTTGTGTGGTCTCTCAGCAATACTAGAATCACAATAACAATGGTATCTTAATAAAACATTGGACATATTCATTAGTTATATAATGTCTAAAAGACAAAATATCAAGAGTAAGGAATCATATACTTCCTAAACATGAAAGTAAATGCAGGAAATATGTTTCAAACTCTGCATTTTGCAAAGAGGCTGAGGTTGGGAACATTTCAGTGTTATACATGACACATATTTGAAAATGCTTCTTATCTACAGAAATTTTGAAAGAAAACATCACACAGGTAATGGGTACAGTTTTCATTCAAGGAAACATGTCATAAGTTATCATATAGGGATTATAAATCCTTTAAAGCTCTGTACATTTTGTTTATGGGTTTTTTTTTAATTTTTAACTCTTATTTATTTAGTTTTGGCTGCACTGGGTCTTCATTGTTGTGCACAGGTTTTTTCTAATTGCAGCAAGCAGAGGCTTCTCATTGCCATAGCTTCTCCAGTTGTGGAGCACAGGTTCTAGGTGCCTGGGCTTCAGCAGTTGCAGTGTGTGGCTCTAGGGCACATGGGCTTCAGTAGTTGCAGCACACAGGCTCAGTAGTTACGACTCTTAGGCCCCAGAGTATGGGCTCAGTAGTTGTGGCCCATGGGCTTAGTTGTTCTGAGGCATGTGGAATCTTCCTGGACCAGGGATCCAACCCATGTCTCCTGCATAGGCAGGCTGATTCCTATCCATTGCACCACTAGGGAATATCCTGTACATTTTCATTTAATATGCAAAGGGCATTAACCATACTTACATTCCAAAATATTTCTTATTTTAATATTCAAATGTATTTATTATTAATATGTGCAATGATTCCACTGTGCATGAATTGATAATTGTTACAAAAATTCAAGCTCACAGCTTACCAAAGTCTTATTTCTTCCTGTGATGGGAGCAGAGTGGTAGGCTATGGGACAAAAATTTCAAATTCTTGAATCTGTCTAAAAATATGCAATCGGAAATATAATTTTTTGGGTTCTCTGAAAATGTGTGAGCATAGTATCACCAATAAAATAATTGTAAAGACATGATTTATATGGATATTTTTATTTATACCTTTATCTTTCACTATCAACCACCTCGTATTTTTGCCCATTAACCAGCCAACAATAAAAACTGATACTTTGAAAATGTGTTGCCTCTCTTATTTACATTATTTATTTTTAATTAAAGTGTCTCTTTTTACTGACACATGCATTCATCTTACATGGTAACCAATAACAAACTCGTCCCATTGAGATGGTTCACAGAGAGAAGGCTTTTCCCCTGAAATATACCTATGAACTATTCAGCCCTCTCTTATTTTTCTTTTAAAATCATATCAAAAATAGTCTTTTGGGAGAAGCCAATTAGCTCAGGTACAGAGAATGAGCACCTCATTAAAATGTTCCTGGTAATAATCATGCTGAAATGCCTCAAGTATAAGTAGATGGTACAGATGGGTAATTTAAATATGCATACACTGCTGCCTTTATGTTGCTCTGCCCTACTTAAACTACCATTCATTTGAGTTAATGCCATAGCATATCTATCCTTCTCTACATTGCATCCAGCGTTCAGACTGATAATTATTCCTCTGTGCTGTATCATGGATGAAAGATTCAACAGGGATTTTTTTTTTCCAGTGCCAGTCTTAATAACATGCAACTGAAATTCCTCACTCACCATTACACCTAGGGAGTGTGGGTGTTCTCGCTTAGATAATCTCACTAACACTGCCATAGAATCTCTTTTTAGCCCATAAAACATCTGGCCTGCCTGTGGATTACCACGGTTCCAAACTCACAAATAAACCTGGTGCATTCTCTGCTTGCTAGATCATGTCAGATTTCAGTAAATTATCATCTTGTGACATGTCATTTCAGGCTACCCAACAGCAATTAAATCCCAAACAAACTAGTGCACAAAAGGAAATTAGCTTAACTCTTACAACATGCTGAATTCCTCAGAGTAGCATTTACAAATAGGTACAAGGTGATGACATGAGTGTACAATAATGTGAAGCTTAATATGCGTTTAAATCAGTTTGCTCATGTAGTTCATTCCATGCTTTTCTTAATAAGAAATAGAAAAAATTGAGGTAGCACATTACTTATTTAAGAAATTATGGGATACTTTTGGTTGTTTATTTTTCTTCTCATAGCACAAAGAGAAAATCATCTTAGCTCTCTTGATATTTGTTCTTTGCAGTCTCTAGAATTCTGACTGTGAACCAAAATGGTGAAATAATTAACATGCACATTTTTGTCGTACACAGTCTCACATTTTATTAAATTAGTGTAAGTCTGGTGCTTGGGTTGCAGTATTTGTCTCTCTGGAAAATTTATTTCTTTTCCTCTAGTTTCCTTCCTTCTTTGATACTTTTTCTAATGTTAATATACATTTATATTTAGACCTCAGGTTTTCATCCAAGGTTGAACAGATGTTAGTTAAAATTTTTATTATTTTAATTCTTGTGAGGAGAAGTGGGGCAGGAAGTGGAGGGTAAGGCTTAGAAAAAACTGAAAAATGGAAGGAAAGAAGATTCAATTGCTGAAGTGCTTATTGAACATCATGTCTTGCAGCAGTGTGATACTGATCCACAAATGTAATTATGACTGTTAGTATGGCAGGAAGGAGAGAACAGCTGAGGTATTCAGGTAGCAAAAGAAGCAAGATTGACGGTCATAGAAGAAAGAAATTACTTAAGCCTAGGAACACATAAAGATAATTTTTCAGATATTTAATTTCAAAACAATTTAACCATGTTCATCAAATGCTTTAATACAAACATTTTATATACTCTTGGAAAATATCTGAGGTCTAGGAGTTTGTCTTTCCAAATAAAAGCGAATGGATTGCAGGTCAAAAGATAATTTATATTTAATAAGTTGTTGGAAACTTAAGATTCATTTCCCCCAGAAAAGTACAGTTATAAGTAGTTAAGTTCTCACAGTGAGTGCTGAAAGTTGGACTCACTGGGAAATGGACTTTAGGGCATAAATGTGCTTCTAGAAGCTTATCGAGCCATAGGATGAGCATCTGTGGGAGAGGAGTGAGGGAAGCCGGACTGGGCATGGAGAGGTTGAATTGTGTGCAGTCACAACGATGACCTCAGCCCATCCCACGGGGAGCTCTGAAGCTGGAATGGCTTTCCAGAATCATCTCAAATTAAGACAAGGGGGTAGGGGTTTTATATTTACATACTTCCAGTCATGAGACACAAAACAATCTTGGGGAAAGGGAATAATTTGAGTGAAATAATCTTTGTTCAAGGCCAAATGCCAAAGAGGGACTCCACTGGAAGCCATCAGTTGGCCAACACTGTTGGAAGCTGGGGAAATGGGTGTTTCAGTTCTGAAATGGTGAAAGAGATTAACTGGGTTGCTGACTACAACATCCACCATACTAACCCATGAAAGCCTGTTTCATCCTTAACACACTTGAGTTACCAGCCCAATGATACCACCCTTGATACAGGTGGGTTGTGTAACAAAAATAGGAGCTAGCACTAAGCAAAATGTCAAAGACAACAAAGGTTGTCATTGTCACCCTTCCATTGTCTTCTACCTACCCCTTTTTCATGATCACCTGGTGACTTATTCCTCAGACTGTAGGTTTTACACGTTGTCCCCAGCTACCTATCTCCCATCCCTACCCACATTGCAGCATTCCACCTTTGTTTTTTACCTCCCACGAAGTTATTTACTTTTTATTGGCCTATAGTTGCTTTACAATATTGTGTCAGTTTCAGTTTTACAGCAAAGTCATTCAGCATTTTCACTTTTTTTTTCTTTGGCAGTGCCTTGTGGCTTGTGGAAATTTTAGTTTCCCGACCAGGGATTGAACCTGGGTCCACACCACTGGCAGGGAAAGCATGGAGTTCTAACCACTGGGCCACCAGAAGACTTCCAGCATTTTCATTTTAAAGAGAAGCTGTGGGAAACTTGAATGAATTCCCAACTGGAAGAATTTCAGGTAGTATAACTAAGTGAAATGAAGTTAATGGATTTAGGAGCAAGACGTTATCTGCTATAGAGCTATCTCTCTTAAACTGACCAACAATAGAGAAGTACACTTTGATATCTTCTAAGAAGACCACTTAAACTGCTATAGAAATATGGCTGATCTTTCTCTCAAATCCTTAAGAAAAGAGAATCCTTTCATTGATAAACTTGTGGTTAAGAATCTCTATAGATACTGATAGTATTTTATCCTTCACCAGAATCATCTTGATTTTTATACAAAGCTCTATGTTTTCCATTACAAAAATATATTCCAGCAAGTTCAATATCAGACTGCACTACACTACAGCCAATGGGGTCCAAAAGGGTCAGACACGACTGAGTGACTTCACTTTCACCTTCACACTAGTGTTAGTAATTCATCAACAAGAAGTTAGATGACAATTATCTTGTAGACTTAATTTAAAATGTTGTTGAGGAAATTAACCTTTCAGCTTCCTTCTTCAATTTTCCAACATGTAAAAATACAAGAGATTAATTTCCAGGGTTTCATATGTGCTTTTTTGTTAATAAGTTTCAGTGAGATTATAAGAATTATAAAATCAACCAAAATAACTTTTAATTAATATTTACCTGCAGGGTCCTTCAGACTGGCATCTTTTTGTACCATTGTGCATCTTTTTGGTTTAAAAATCATTGCACAATTTTATGTATTTCAGGATATGGCAAGAGTAGCAAAATCTCATAGTAAAATTCATTCATTGTTTCATCTAATACACATTTATTAAGTGTTTATGTAGTCTTTGGGTACCTGTCATTATTAGGACAACCCTATTCTAGATGTAGTTACATAAAGCAATAAGCTGGGTGGCTGGGCTTACTAAATAAAGACAATAGCATTTAGAAAAAAAAACTTAGAAAAAACAAATATTTAATAAAAACTAAGGCAATTCTCTAGGTAAACTATATACAGGCTTTTCTGGCATAGAAACAACTAATTTCAAAGGTCTTCTATGAGTATAGTCAATACAGATAACTTTTCTCTAGCCATAAATGCTGAGAGTCAAAACATAAATCTGCTTCGCTGTCACCTTCCTTTCTTTTGAGTTGTAAACACTGAGTGCTTCGTATGCAGGATAATTTTATTTACCAGTCACTATAGGAAAGGTGCCCAGGCTCTATTAGATTTTCAAGGACCCCCAAAATCTGTTTGTGACATTAAAAACTCTTGGCACCCAATTAAGGAGAAATAATTGTACATCAAGATCATTAAATGCTTAATTAAATGTTCAAAAAATGGACATTAAGTCAACTTCATTAATTGTTAAAGTTAGTACTCATAAAATTTTAATTGCATTTGAAAAAAATTTATGGATTAGGTCTTCTCATTTAAAATGGGAGAATCTCCAGGTATGTATAATGATTGCACAGAAATCACTGTCAATCACAAATCAATGAATTATTTGCACACAAATAATTTCAAAGCAAAATTACTTTAAAATTCCTTTAAAATTTAGAGTGTTTGAGTCCCATAAATGGTATTAAAATGATTATACATATGGGGTTAACCAAGAAGTTAGGAGCTTCCCAGGTGGTGCTAATGGTAAAGAACCTACCTGCCAATGCAGGAGACAACGGTTTGATCCCTGGGTCGGGAAGATCCCTTGGAGGAGGGCATGGCAACTCATTTCAGTATTCTTGCCTGGAGAATCCCATGGACAGAGGAGCCTGGTGAGCTATGGTCCATAACGTTGCAAAGAGTCAGACATGACTGAAGCGACTTAGCACCCATGGCAAAAGGTTCATTTGAGTCTTTCTGTAAGATGTTATGGAAAATCCCCAATGAACTTTTTGGCCATCCCAGTACACGTGCAAGCCTCTGTTCTAAATACCTTGCATAGATTATCTAAATTGATTGTAGCTGCTTCAATTCAATTCAATTCAATGAAACTTTCTGAATACCTGGTAAGACTGCTGAACAAGGTCTCAAAGTGTATACATTGACATACATTGATCTTTGTAATTTCTTTTCTATTCAACAGTAGTGTATTATCTATGCTGTGTCTGACACTGTGCTAGTTATTTTGGATACAGAAATAAGATGGTTATGTACCCTACTCTCAAGGAGCTCAAAGGTCAACAAGAAATTCAGACAAATAAGTAAAAAATGTATATGAGAATATGATAAGTGCTACTGTATAGATAAGCATGGTTGATCTATGATATTATCTTCTTCTGGATTTGGAGGAATAAAATTGGTTTTATGGAGGAAGATACTTCTAAAATCAAAATTAGTAGGATAAATTGAAGGTAGTCAAGGAAATTGGGTGGAAAGAACCTTGCAATTTCCAAGAAGAAGGAGGAAGAGCATATGCCAGTCACAGGGCAAGAGAGAAAATGGCACATGGAGATAATTAAATTATTAGCAATAAGATGTGCTTCTGTATCCTCTGAATAAGTCCAAAGAGTACTGACCATATGGCCAAAAGCAGACAGAAATCCCTGACAACCCATCAAAAGATTTTTGCATCAAAAACTGCCTTTGATCCAACAGAATCAAGCCTGTTAAAAGAAAAGCTGTCAAAATGTGCATTAGACAACCAATTTCTATATAAAGAAGCTAACATCCCCACCTATATCTCCAAATTTATGCCTTCTCAAAATGTCAGCTGTTGTGTAAACATGACCTTTGAAGGAAGCAATTTGACTAATGATTTCAAATCATTTAGTGAAACCATGATACAGCTGCAGCATCAGAAAGAAAGTGAATGGTCCATGCAGAGCCACTAAT
>SJYV01009480.1:0-11251 GCA_006410875.1 Neotragus pygmaeus | reverse complement strand
AAGACAGCGTTCTGAATGGGAGAAAACAACAGCAAATGAAGCAACTGACAAACAACTAATCTCAAAAATTTCACCTCTTTAAAACTTCAGTTATGTTTATCAGAAATTAAGAGCAAACTTTAAAAAAATAGGTCAAATATTAAACTTCAGGAGATTGAGAAAATAGGGTAAAGCCAAATAATTAAGATGAAAGGAGGAAATGATAAAAATAAGAATAAAAACTTTGTAGAGGTGAACAGGGTAATGTGATGTAGTTTAATAAGACAAAAACCTGATTCTTGACAAGGAAATAATAAATAAATGACCACTAAACATGAAATAAATATTTTTAAAAAGAAAAAAAAATCTACTAATAAGAGGGGAAAGACAACTAGGAATAGAGTAGGCATTTTTTAAAATAACATATGATTAAATAAGACATTAAGAGAGACAAAATGATCATATGCCAAATATTTTTGGAAAACTAAAATGATGCATTTCTGTGAAAAGTTATAAAGTGGTAAAATTGAAGCAAGAGAAGATTAATAGTCTAAATGATCTCAAGCCAATTAAAAAAATAAATTATAATGAGATTAAAAATCCTCTACTATGGCTACATTTTCTTCAGACTTTTGACTTCCTTCATTTAATCTTTGACTAAAATTGTTGTATGCCATTTAAAAGAAAAAAAGAAAATCTCCGAATTCTTTAAGAAGTGAAGTGAAGCGAAGTCACTCAGTCGTATCCTACTCTTTGCAAACACATGGACCTACCAGGCTCCTCCATCCATGGAATTTTCCAAGCAAGAATACTGAAGTGTATTGCTATTTCCGTATTAAAACTAGTCAATTCCCATGTAATTGGTTATACAGGACTGAGGGGAATTTCTGTGGTTATATCTTTTTTACATATTTATGCTATAGATATAAAGTTTTAGCAACAGTTGGTCTGTTTTAATGCTGTGCCAACTATCTTTGAATTGATTCTTAGTGTTTATTGGCACTTTGTGAAGAAAATATAACAGGGATGAACAAATTTGACTCCATACTGGATCTGTTCCTTTAACTTTTGTATTCCGTTACTTCTGCTACAAATGAATAATATCTGTAATCTGAAAAATATAGGATAGCACATTCTGAAGGCTCTGACNATTGGCACTTTGTGAAGAAAATATAACAGGGATGAACAAATTTGACTCCATACTGGATCTGTTCCTTTAACTTTTGTATTCCGTTACTTCTGCTACAAATGAATAATATCTGTAATCTGAAAAATATAGGATAGCACATTCTGAAGGCTCTGACCTTTAAAGGTGTAATACTTTTCCATTTATATACAAATAAAAAGTTGCAGAACAACAGCAAAAAAAAAAACAAAACAAAAAAAAACTCTTATTAGAGGTTTACAGGAATATTGTGACCTGACTCCAAGTGAATGACTGCAAGAACAAAGGATTCCAGCACCAAAAAGTTTGCAACAATGAACCACACTCCCAACACTTTTGGCATAAAAGAGGCCTGAATTCTAACTCTATTAGCATGGTTCTTTGGGACAGTAGTCCACCATCTTTTCAGTCTCCTGGCTTTCTAAATAAAGTTGCTATTCCTTTTACCAACTACTCGTCTGTTGATTTATTAACCTGTCATGCAGAAAACAGTACAAGCCTGGACTCTGTGTCAACAATACTAAAACTCGGTTAGAGAAAATATTTCATATTTTCTTTTTCTTAGATTAATTAACTTTAAAACTTTGATCTAGTTGAGAATGTAGTTGAACGTTAATATTTTGTGTAGACGTGATTTAGCAAAGAGACTAACTTAGAAGCTAAACTATAATACGATAAAGAGAACTTGCATTGACTTCAGCCGTGTTATCTGGCTACTGTTTAGGAAAGATAAAAATATGTGCAAATTAGATGCAATTGGAAATAAAGGAATTTAACAAAGATAAGTTAAGAATCCAATTTGGTTTAGTTTTTGGAAGGTGAAAATAATTTTTCAAGAAGTATTATAAAACTGGAGACTTGTTTTAAATTTTCTTGTCTTCTTTAAATTAATTTGGAATTGTGGAAAATGGAGTTTTACAAGAATTATGTAGTATCCCATTTCCTCATATTAATAATGAACAATAAAATTATAAAGTACATTTCATTTAAGATATAAGCTTAATGGCTTTCTAGTTGACTTTTCAAACTCTTCTGCAAAATTCTACATCAAACTTCTAATATAAATTGCTTTGTAGACTGTTACATTACATTAAAGGATAAGAATATTCTTTTCCTTTTAAAGTACTCTATTTTAAAATTTATTCTTAATCATGCTATTTATTACAATTTTATTTTATTAAATCATACATGCATAAATGCATGTTGCTTGTTAGTGTAGCTTCATTGGAAGATACATGGAACATCTAAATGGTAGTTACTATGTTGAGCTTAGTGACTGTAATGTTGTAACCCTCCAATAAATGTTAACTTCTACAAATTTCCTACCAACTTTGTAGAAAGCAAAATAATCACAAGAAAAATGCTATATTATATTTTTGATAAATTTATTTCCCAAAGACCAAGAAAATTACAAAATTTTATTTACCAAAGAAAATGTTTCTTGCAGCAAATTTGGGCAATTTACTTTTCCCCTTTCATTTGCTTCACCTTACCATTTCCAGTTCTAAACATCCAGAATAAATCTATTTAGATACACCCTATGTTCTATTGTCCAGCCAGATAAAAGTTTACCTGATTCTCCCAATAAATTCACACAGAAACACCAACTCCTCTTCTGGAAGTAACACAGCATTGATTCACAAGTTTGTAAACCATCAAATGCTGTACTACTCTTTTGGTTTACAGAACTAACTCCTCTCCAGGAGCATTATGTATTAAAAAATGTGGCAACTTGTTTACTTACTGGCTTTGTAATGTATGGATCTGTTATATAATAGGAGTTTAAAAGATAATGAAAGAAAATAAGATTAAAAAAAAAAAAAAGTCCAGAGCGGGGAAAAAAAGCGAAACATTACAAGACTAACAATAAAGCAAAATGAGATAAAAATCAATTTTATATTAACTTTGGATATGTAATACATGTAATTAATGTTATCTTGTAAACTTTTCACTGGTTATCTCAAATTAAATATTTTAGTATTATTCAAATTCTAATTCCTTCTTTTTTTTTTTTTTTTCATTTTTCATCATTTTTCATTTTGAATGGCAACTTCGACCTTTCTATTATGTTCTTGAGGATTGAAGAGTGGGCTCCCACTGCTCAACTTTCTCTTAGCAGTACTCTTCCCCCTTTCCTATAACTCCTCCACCTCAACTAAAGATGTCCATGAGATTAATGCCAAGAAAGAAGTTTTAATATTAACTGATTATCCATAACCCTTTTGAAGACCATCAAGATTAATTTGATTAATTTTATATAAAGTTGCTTTATATATCTCTCTATTTCAACTCCCATTAGAAATTCAATACTTGAGTCATTCTCATCTCTATATAGTTTTGTATAATTCTTAATTTAACCCAAGTTACATCCTACAAAATTAACACCAAACCTTCCATTATTTCTCTGAACTCTTTCAGAAGCAAAATTTCCCAAATCCACAATTTGTTTTCCTATGCTCTTGACATTTTACTTCTCTACACAAAAGATGGTCATTTAAAGTTAATATGTCCTGTGCAAACTGTAAGTGAACTCTGTTGCTGTTGTTTTTCTTCATCTCCCCTTCTTCACAATGATAGAGCATGGAGATGGACTAAAAGTCCTCCTTAATTGTTAACATTTGAGTATTTGTTTCTCCTGATATCTAAACTTCTCATCTTCTTGATACCAAACTATTTTACCCACTAGTTCCCATTGTTTCAGCCATATACCATTGCTTTTATCAGAAATTTTAACACCCGGATCACTTTTCCTTCCCTACCATTTATATTACCATTATTTTTGAAATATTCAGTCTCTGTCAATGGTTTCATTTAATATCATAATTTATATTCTTCCTTAAATGCTTTGTCTTTCAATCCATTCAGTGATTCAGTCCCATAATCAAGCACTAAGAAAACCTAATATGTGCAAACTCTTCAAAATTTAAGTTTCAAGCATATGAAACTCCAAATATCACATCTTAACGTTCCAACTCACTGTCTAAAGGATTACAACCTAACAACGTTGAATTCTACTGGGACTTCAAATGCAATGTCTTTACCATCCCTCCCTTTTCTCTTTCCCCTGCCACCCTTCACCCTCTACTCTGCCCCCAACTCTTCTTATGCTCTTACTTCCCTCACTAGCACTATTCTAGATACTGATTTAAATACATAAACAACTATGCTATCCCTTGCTATCTGGGAAACAATTTGGGCAAAGCACAAGTAAGGTTAAACATTTAAATTTCCACATTTTCTTTTTCTGTTCCAAGCATTTGAACGAGGTTGGTAAAACACACAGCCATGCAGATTCATTTCACAAACCTGCAATGGAATCTCAATGTTGATTGCCAATTAGTCTACATTTTCTCAGTCATTATAGTCTCCTACACTCCAATATTTCAGAAATGTTACTCTCTACTAAATCTTTAGTACCTTTCCCTAGAACACACTTTCAGCTGCTGGCTTCTCAATTTACTAATGAAATAGAAGCAATTATAAGAAAATGAATATGTTCTTACAGTTATTCCTAAACTACTGGATATTCATTTTCGTTTTCACATTTCAAAGTGATGACTTAGTCTTCAGATTTTTCTGCTCTGTACTTATCATTTTCTAATAGATATCACATGTATTCAAGCCCCTAAAAAGCAAGTATATCATGAGGACTGGGCTTCCACGGTGGCTCAGTGGTGAAGAATCCACCTGCAATGCCAAAGGTATTCAGTTTGATCCATGCCTGATCATTTGAGTTAAATTTGCCCATCCCAGTTCTTTTTAGTTCACTGATTCCTAAATTGTCAATGTTCACGCTTGCCATCTTTTGTTTGACCACTACCAATTTACCTTGATTCATGGACCTAACATTCCAGGTTCCTATGCAATATTGCTCTTTACAGCATCAGACTTTACTTTCATCACCAGTCCCATCCACAACTGGATGTTATTTTTGCTTGGATCCATCTCTTCATTCTTTTTGGAGTTATTTCTCCACTGTTTTCCTAGTAGCATATTAGGCACCTACCATCCTGGGGAGTTCATCTTGCAGTGTCCTATCTTTTTGCCTTTTCATACTTTTTATACTGTTCTCTGTATTTGTTGTTTTCAATTCCTTTCAGTCAAATTTCAGCCCACAAATCATGTAAGCATTATTTTATTTGTTTCTCTCACATCTGTGTTTAGTCCACTAGGGAACTGTATTCCATTTTCTTTTGATATACGTCCAGAATCTGATCATTTCTCATCTTATCTTCACCATAGCCAAGTTAGTTCCAAGAACTATCATCTCCTCTTATCTGTTTTAATTTTCCCTTTATATAGTCTTTCTATATAGAACAGAGCCATAATAAGCTTGTAAGTGTGTATTTACTCAAATCTTCCTAATGTTTCAATTTCAGGATAAAATGCAGTATCCTTACCCTGAGTAGGAAATGGATACCTATGCTAACTCTGTTTATCTTCTAAATCACCCACTTATTCACTTTATTTAAACTAATCTTTTTCCCTTCCCCTCACTTCCTGGGAAAGATCAAGGAGGCACCTACCTGTTTAGAGACTTCAACTCACTGTTACTTCTTGTGAAATGTTCTGACCCCAGATATCTATTTGACACAAACGCTTTCTCTGACATCAGCTCAGATATATTTTATTTCTTCAGAAATTCTAGGAGATAGCACCTAGAAATATTTGAAGTGTAGAGTAATACACTGAGCTTAATGATATTCATATATATATATATGAGACACACACACATATATATATATATAAAGAGATTAAAAGTAATCATCAAAATAAAAGCACACTAGCCCCATTTATTTTGGCGGGATAATTAATTATGTCTACAAATGGGTGAAATGTCAATGATATTGCTAAAGGAAAGGAGAAAGGATATTCAGAGCCTTCTGTCAGAGCATTACTCAGAAAAATACTGTTGTCAATAGCAATTTGGTAGGGTTTTTATTAGAGAACCATTTGGAAGTTTTTGTTGCTGCTGTTTTGTTTTGTTTTGTTTTTTTCTTATCTTTCTTCAAAGGATTTAAATAATGAGGCTACATATTTTTCAGAAAATCCTTCTATAGTCTAATAAAGCATCTTGGCATACAACAGTTTTCCTATAAAACCTTTTAAATTTTCTTTTACTCAATTTTCACTAGTTTATGTAAGATCCTTGCTCGTTAATTCAGTCAACATGTTTTATCTTCATCAATAAACATTCAATATTTTAGTTTTGAAGATGCCTTGCACATCTACTAAAATTTCCACATCCACTTCTTTCTGCTGTAATTTTAACATACAGTTCACTAAATTGCTGTAACTGCTTGTTTGTATTTAAGACTTTACCTTTTCCTGAGGTTATTCTCTTTTCTATCAAAAATTAAAGCAAGCATAAAAATATGCAGCCAAAAACCACCATAGGTTCCTTAACATACATAATATCTTCATTCATATATAATAACCACTGATTGGAAAGCTATCATTTAACATATTTGATTATTGATAAATATTTAACTGGGCTTCCTTGATAGCTCAGCCAGTAAAGAATCTACCTCCAATACAGGAGACCCAGGTTCAATTCCTGGGTTGGAAAGATCCCATGGAGAAAGAAATGGTAATCCACTCTAGTATTCTTGACCACAGAATTCCATAGACAGAGGTACTTGGCAGGTTATAGTCCACAGGCTTGCAAGAGTTCTACACTACTTAGTAACTAAACTATCACCACCACCAGATACCTAACTATCCCAGGGAAAAATGTAATTATTTCCATTATTCAGAAAATTTGAGTATTCAGTTTAATTGTTCATATATGACTGGAAATGTTATTATTCTTATGAAATGAGGAGAGAATTTGTATTTACTGGTATGTTTCTGATGGCTTGATTTTATTGCTATAAAATGAGAGAAACATCAAATGAAACAACTTTTGTAGGGATATTAAGAGAAATATATTGATGAGCAAAATTAAATGCAGCCCATTTTGAAAATGGTGGTTTAAATCTCTGACTCAGGTGGAATCATTACATTCAGTTTGGACTATTTATCTTGAGAGCTCAATAAAATTGTCTAAAATGATACAAGAGATATCAATGGATTTTCTGACCTTTTCAATTGATTCAGAGGATGCATGGTTTCATTAGGTAGAGTATTTGGCTGTTTAGGAGATGGCATATGATGACTATGATAGTGATTGAGGAGGAGGATGCAAATTTAGAGATCTTTTGAAAGTGAAAGAAGAGCAGCTCTAGTTTTTCAGAATTTACAATTAATTTATATTTTTCACCAATATGTTTTCATCTTATTAAGTAGAAAGTAGTGGGGTTAGGTGATTAGAGTAATCTAGTCTTTTGTTGCTATATAAAGTCACTTGGGGTGGGGGTGGGGTGTAACGGGAGATTGGGAGTGACATATGCCACTATTTGATGGATAATTAGTAAGAACCTACATTTACACAACAGAGAATTCTATTCAATACTCTTTAATGATGTATTTAGGAAAATAATCTTAAAAAGAGTGGATATATGTAGATGACTCACTGTGCTGTGAAGAAGAAACTAACACAAAATTGTAACTCAACTATGCTGTAGTAAAAATTAGTTTAAAAGAAGAAACACATTTAAAAAAATCATTTTCATATCTCAGTGGATCAAAAGTATATACATTTTTTTCACTCACATCATAATTCAATGTTATTGAGAAACTAGTTTGGCAGATATTTTCCAAGTGTTGTACTAGGGATTCATTTTCTATCTAACTTTTTAAACTGCAACGTTAAAGTGGTGGCTGAAGAAAATTTGGATGGAACAGGTGTTTTTATGGACCAAATTCAGAGGTGGAACACATTAATTAAAACCACATTACATTGAACAGAATGTTACAAGGACCTAACATAAATGCAAGTGAGGCCGTGAAAACTATTGATGCACTTGAAAAGAAGACATAGGATAAGCAATATAACTAGGATTTTCCAAAAGGCAGAGAAATGGATAATGATAGTTTTATTTCCCTTCATGTATATGTTCATATCTAATACCTGTAATAAATATCAAATTATTTTTATTTAGGAAAAAACTTTTTATCATACTCTAAACGAAGTCATAATATGTCTTTATGCCTGATTCACATGCAATTTTTGGAATAATAAAGGAATGCTGAAATCATTGAATATCATTTTAAATGAATAATGGTACTACTGTTTCTAATATATTTATATATTTTTATTTTATGTTGATATTTTATTAACTATTTTGTTGTGAAGATATTAAAAATATTAGTTCAATTACAGAATCCTGCTAGTGTGGCAGATTTTTAACTGGATCATTCCTTTGTTGCTCATAACAGAATAATGCTTATGGATTCAAAAGACATACCACAGTGATTGATAACTCAGTCTTTGGAGCCAAATTGTATAGGTCAAAGTCTCAGTTCCACTAGTTATTGGCTATATCAGACAAGGTCCCAGCAGGAAATAGAAATGGGGTAAATGCTAAAAACTGATTAAAAGGAGTTACAAAAAATGCTAAGAATATTATTTTATAAAATGTTGTTGAAGACTGATTAAATGGCAATCATGCCTTAGAAATTACAATTCTATTAGATATTTGTATGCTTAACTCCCTCAAAACCATTTTGCTTACATTTAAGCTAATTTGGGACAATTTCACCACTCCTGTGAAATTATTAGTTTTTATTACAGAATAAAGATTTGTCTGAAGGAGGATTGGGCCAATGTGTACAATCTCTGAATCTCATAATTTCAGGATCTCTCTCCTGTGACAGAGCCCCATTGTATGATGAGGGGAACATTTGAATCTTATCATGTCTTCCCATGGAAAACTGGGGAATGGAGAACTGAAACTAAGGAGTTCTATGAGTGATAAGCCATATGATCCAGAGGTTTTACGTTTCCGGTCAAGCTATTTATAAAAATGCAAGAACTTAATAGAGCTTTAAGGTATCATTAACAGCCACAAGAAAATATTCCTTGACCTATAGAAGAAGCAGACAAAGGGAGTGGTCAATGCAAAATCAAAAGAGTGGTGGCTGAAAATTAGGAGGTTGGGGATTTAAGAGTACATCACTATTTTGGGGCTTCCCAGGTGGCTCAGTAGTAAAGAACCTATCTGTCAATGCAGGAGACAGAGACACTTGTTTTGATCACTAATCACTGGGTTGGGAAGATTCCTTGGAGGAGGGTCTGTAGGGTCACAAAGAGTTGGACACAACTGAAGTGACTTAGCATAAATGCCTCATTATTTTTACTTTTTTTCTTTACAGTAATCTTTTTCATATCCTTCCTTTGGTGAAATACAAGTGGAAACCTGACCCCCAAAGAATTTTCTGATGCAGTTCATAAAAATTAGCTTTCTTTCCTGAGGCACAGAACATGGGTAGATACAGGAGAAGCTAATCTGGAAGAGCAAAGCAACTGAAACCCAGTTTCTGCACTTAAAAATGTCACATTTTATGTTTAAAACACAGTTTTATTGTACATGCAAACATCCAACTATGAAATATGGCTACATTTTTACCATCTGAAATTCCTAGAACTAAAATGCTCTTCTGTTCTAAAAGCTCATCATATCCTGTGTACCATTGAACTGTCATAGCTATCTGTTAACTTATCTCCCTAATTATTTCAAAATTATAATCTCTTTTAACAAAATCTCTCATAATTATTTTGAGTATATTTCCTAGTGTTATTCTCAATGTGGCACACTCTTAGGTTAGGTTAGGATAGAGTTTTGCATTATTTCTAATAA
The DNA here is from genome assembly GCA_006410875.1 of Neotragus pygmaeus. Lineage (NCBI taxonomy): Eukaryota > Metazoa > Chordata > Mammalia > Artiodactyla > Bovidae > Neotragus > Neotragus pygmaeus. The sequence goes on along the minus strand of SJYV01009480.1, from coordinate 1,366 downwards.
GTAGAACATAGATATTACTTCCTTGATCAGGTTGCATTACATAAGGCTCAGTATGTGCATATGGGAATGAAAAAGTGGCCCTTGCTGCCAAACTGTGAGATAACTTATGAGACAATGATATGACAAGCAATCATGATCGGGCCTTAAAGAGGTGACTCCTATAATTAGCAAGAAAATCCCTTATAACTGCAAGAGGAGGAATTCATCCAAGTCCTTGAATAACACTTGAAATAGATTCTTGACAGTCAATCTTCTTTATCATTCAACTCTCACATCCATTTATGACTACTGGAAAAACCATAGTTTTGACTAGATGGACCTTTGTTGGCAAAGTGATGTCTCTGCTTTTTCATATGCTGCTTAGGTTGGCCATAGATTTTCTTCCAAGGAGTAAGTGTCTTTTAATTTCATGGGTGCAGTCACCATCTGCAGTGATTCTGGAGCCCTTCCTCCAAAAAAAAAAAAAAAAGAAAGAAAGAAAGAAAGAAAGCAAAGAATAAAGTCTGTCACTGTTTCCATTGTTTCCCCATCTATTTGCCATGAAGTGATGGGACCATGATCTTCGTTTTCTGAATGTTGAGCTTTAAGCCAACTTTTTCACTCTCTTTTTTCACTTTCATCAAGAGGCTCTTTAGTTCTTCACTTTCTGCCATAAGGTTGGTGTCATCTGCATATCTGAGGTTATTGCTATTTCTCCTGGCAGTCTTGATTACAGCTTGTGCTTCATCCAGCCCAGTATGTCACATGATGTATTTTTTTTTTATATAAGTTAAATAAGCAGGGTGACAATATACAGCCTTGGTATATTCCTTTCTTGATTTGGAACTAGTCTGTTGTTCCATATACAGTTCTAATTGTTGTTTCTTGACCTGCATACAGATTTCTCAGGAGGCGAGTAAGGTGGTCTGGTATTCCCATCTCATTCAGAATTTTCCACAGTTTGTTGTGATCCAAACAGTCAAAGGTGTTGGCGTGCTCAATAAAGCAAAACAGATGTTTTCTTTTTTCTAGAACCCTCTTGCTTTTTTGATGATTCAGCAGATTTTGGCAACTTGATTTTTGGTTCCTCTGCCTTTTCTAAATTCAGTGTGAACTTCTGGAATTTCATGGTTCACATACTGTTGAAGCCCAGCTTGGAGAATTTTGAGCATTACTTTGCTAGTGTGTGAGAAGATTGCAGTTGTGAAGTAGTTTGAATATTCTTTGGCATTGCCTTCCTTTGGTATTGAAATGAAAACTGGACTTTTCCAGTCTTGTGGCCACTGTTGAGTTTTTCAGATTTGATGGCATATTGTGTGCAGCACTTTCACAGCATCATCTTTTAAGATTTGAAATAGCTCAACTAGAATTCCATCACCTCCACTAG
>SJYV01009475.1:0-26120 GCA_006410875.1 Neotragus pygmaeus | reverse complement strand
GCAGCACCCCCGTTGAGATGGGGAGGTGGTCACTTCCTCCCACCCATGGGGTGCACCTGTTTCCCGGGGCTTCGGTGAGGAGGCACTGGTTTGGCGGTCTGTGCACCTGCTCAGTTAGTGGTTAATCATCTGAGGGCCCGGGTGTGGCTTCCCCTTCCAGCCAAACTCCTGGGACCTTGTCCCTAAGGTGGCCCCCTTGGGGAAGACCCCTCTGCCTCCAAGCTCAGTGTGACCTGAGGCCCTGTCCCTCTACTTTATGAACCCCCAGCCTTCTTGGGGTTCCATATGTGCAGATGGCCTGGGTTATAGCTCTGTGTTGCTTACCTCACCTGGCACTCCATTTCTGTCCCTCGAGTGAGTACATTCTGCTGCCCCATGGAAAGGCTCTGTTGCAGTCAACACGAAGGAATGAAACACCATCATAGAACTGTGGTTGAAAATCCCACCACTGAAAGTCCCAAGCTACATAAATCCCAGCATGACCCTGACATCCCAACAAAACTTCTGTTGCCCATTTCCTTTCCAGTTCCTGTCCACAGGGCAGGTGGGTTTTTACAGTTATGCATCTTGCCTCTCTTTTTACCTTGAAAGTGAAAGTGAAGTCGCTCAGTCGTGTCCGACTCTTTGCGACCCCATGGACTGTAGCCCACCAGGCTCGTCAATCCATGGAATTTTCCAGGCAAGAGTACTGGAGTAGGTTGCCATTTCCTTCTCCAGAGGATCTTCTCAACCCAGGGATCAAACCCGGGTCTTATACACTGCTTTACCCTCTGAGCCATCAGAGGGCTCAGGGAATGAAAAATAGCCCCGCCTTGTGTCAGAAATCTGTAGACCAAGATGTGCAAAATGTTAGAGGAAAGTATAAAGATCTATATGTGATACATTATATGGATGGTATTTTGGCAGCTCATAAGGACAGAGCCTTGTTACAACAAATTTTATCTGAATTGATTGAGGCCTTGGAAAGCTGGGGTTTAAAGATAGCTCCAGATAAGATACAAGTAAATCCTTCTTTTTCTTATTTAGGGAGGGTATTAAATACCTGTACCGAGAGTCATGCCCCTTTGCAGCTGCGGAGAGATCGTTTACTAACTTTAAATGATTTCCAGAAATTATTAGGGGATATTAATTGGATACGCCCACATTTAAAACTGACTACTGCAGATTTAAAGCCTTTGTTTGATTGCTTAAAAAGCAATCCTAATCCCACTTCTAAGAGAAAGTTGACTAGTGAGGCAGAGTTGGCTCTTGTTAAAGTGGATGAAGCTTTAAATGATCAGTTAATTAGGCTTAATATTACCAGAGGATGGGATTTAGGTTGGAAATGAGATTGATCAGTTAGGAGGTGACCACCAGGTGGCACCAGAGCACCAGACATTCGACTCCAACCTCCAATGTCTGATCCCTGTCAGTGGCGCATTCCTGAAGTGCTTGTCTGTGGAGGTTCACTTTCAATTTTCCCTCCAGATGCTGTGTTACTCACAAATGCGCTGCCTACTTATTTTAGAAGAAGCTGGATGGTACTGGCGTGTACAGAAAGCAGAAAGTAACAGCGGCACACAGTGACACCTGCGAGCGTTGGCCCTGAGACTCGAGTGCACACTTTGCTGTTCGGTCCTTAGTCGTGTCCCTTTGTCCTTAGTCGGTCCCTTTGGGACCCCATGGACCGCAGCCCGCCAGGCTCCTCTGTTCTTGGGATTTCCCAGGCAAGAATATTGGAGTAGGTTGCCATTCCTTCTCCAAGGGATCTTCCTGACCCAGGGATCGAACCTGCGTCTCCTGCACGGCAGGCAGATTCTTTACCACTGAACCACCAGGGACGCCAACGACTTGACTACGTAACCTGCACCTTTGTATGAGTGTCCAGATATTCTCAGTAATCACTTCTCAGACCACTGCCCCCATTTAAAATTGTAAACCCACCCCTTCCCCACTCTGTCTGCACCCTCTCCTTGCTATACTTCTTTATCACTAGCTCATGTGCCATATATTTTACCGAATGCTTTTATTGTCAATTTCCCCCACTAGGCTGGACCAGGGGATTTCTGTCTGTTTTTTACTGCTTTATGCCCGATACCTAGAACAGTACCTGACACAGAGTAGACTGTCTACCAAATACTTGCTGAATGAACAAACGAATAAGAGTGACTGTGTCCTGAATCTGCGGGCATCTTTCTGTGTCTATAAATACTGCTCTGCTTGCCCAAGGCCGCTCTGCAGAGCATGAGCCAGAGCTCCTGTGGGGCTTCTTTCTTTTTTGAAGATTTTTTTTTTAAGTGTGGCACATATTTCAAGTTTTTTACTGAATTTGTTACAGTTTTTGCTTCTGTTTTTTTGTTTTAGTTTTTTAACTGAGAATCACGTGGGATCTTAACTCCCCAACCAGGAAGAGTTGGGGACAAAGTCTTAACATTGGAAGGCAAAGAGTTGGGGGGCAAAGTCTTTGCTTTGGAAGGCAGAGTCTTAACCACTGGACCTCCAGGGAAATCCGATGGGTGGCTTCTTTCTGTGTTAACAGGACTTCATCATTTCATGCAGCATTTCAGAACCGTATCCTATTTACTGACTGACTTTCATCCCTTTCTTCATGTCTTTTCCTATACACGTGTTTTAATTTTAAACATAGTTAAGTCTGCCAATAAATTCCTTTATTTTCTAACTTTTTATCGCCCTAGAGAGGACTTCTTCACGCCAGGATGATAATAATAAGCATAATGATTTGTGTTTCTTTTGGTATTTTTATGGCAGTTAATCTTTATCAAAACTGTATGGGCTTCTCAGGGAAGCCTGGTGCACTGCAGTCCCTGGGGTCACAAAGAGTGAGGGACCAAACTACAGCAACAGCAGACGGCTCAGTGGCAAAGAATCCTCCTGTCAACGTAGGAGACGTGGGTTCAATCCCTGGACCAGGAAGAACCCCTGGAGGAGGAAATGGCAACCCCCGCCAGTATTCTTGCCTGGAAAATTCCACGGACAGAGGTGGGCTACAGTCCTTGGGGTGACGAAGAGTCAGAAATGGCTGAGTGTGCACACACATTCTCATAAATGACACTGATCAAATTTTAAGCAAATTCCCTCTCAAGTGAATAGCAAATTGTCTTATCATTTATTGAATAATCCATTCTTCCCACTGTTTGAAATGCCATCTTGACGAGATATTAATTCTCATGTATCATTGATCCTATTTTCCTGACTAAGTTCTGTCCTGCTGACCATTTATCATCAATGGGCTTCCTAGAAGGACAGGTCCCTTTTCATTCTACTTTTTACTTTTTTTGAAAACTTCTTGGCTGCTTTTAATTATTCTCCAGATGAAGTTTTAAATCAACTTGTTGAATTCCAGAATGAATCCCCTTAGGATTTAGAATGAACTTGGATTTTATTTATAGATCAACTGGGGAGAATTGATGTCTTTACAATATCTTCTCCTTATTTGGAAGGAGTGAAATGTCTCTCCTTTGACTTGTCTTTTTTTGTCTAATAGTAAAGTTTCATAATTTGCTTCAAATGCTTTTTTACCTTCCTTTTACAGTTTATTTCTGTGTATTTTCTTCTTCAGTAGATCCTTGTACCCTTACATTTTCTAGCCAGTTATCGTTTGGAAAGAGGAGACAGTTGGCTTTGTGGCCATGTCTAATGCTCGTAGCTTTCTCTTGGATCTGATTCCATTTGCTTCAAACTTTCTAGGCACTTTTAATTTCTGGTTTGTCATTGTCACCGTTCCCTGTATTTCAATATTATTAATATGACAGAGTTCACATTCTTTCTTGTTTTCTCGTTTTGGCAAGATTAGGAGAGGGTAAGTCCACAAGTGTGTGGGCCTAGTTCATTGTCTTGAACCCATACAGTTCGATGGGAAGGTGTCGTTTTCTCCATGCCGTTTAGCACTCCCCCTCCCACCTGCCTTTGCCCTTCAGTGTTCTCCACGGAACGTGGAAGGCCCTGGAAGATGACTTAAAACTCAGGGGGTGTTTCCCTGAAGCCCTAGTTCACGTCACGCCGAGGGATGAGCCCTCTGTTCCTTGTAGGCTTTGTCCCACCACCGCTGCTATGCCCGGCCCTCTTCTCCAGCCCGGTCTTGCCCGCCCTGGCTTCCTCTCTGGAGACAGTGTCCTTCCTAATCTGGTGGGAAGTGACAGGCTGTCCATGACGGTCAGGACTCAGTGGTATTGTCAGGAAGCACCAAGGGCGGGTGTCCTGTCCCGCCAAACTCTCCTCACCTTGAGCTTTTGAGGTTCCTGGTCAGAGGGGAGCAGCAGCAGAGGACAGAAGGCCCTCGCCATGAGCCCGCCNTTGAAGATTTTTTTTTTAAGTGTGGCACATATTTCAAGTTTTTTACTGAATTTGTTACAGTTTTTGCTTCTGTTTTTTTGTTTTAGTTTTTTAACTGAGAATCACGTGGGATCTTAACTCCCCAACCAGGAAGAGTTGGGGACAAAGTCTTAACATTGGAAGGCAAAGAGTTGGGGGGCAAAGTCTTTGCTTTGGAAGGCAGAGTCTTAACCACTGGACCTCCAGGGAAATCCGATGGGTGGCTTCTTTCTGTATTAACAGGACTTCATCATTTCATGCAGCATTTCAGAACCGTATCCTATTTACTGACTGACTTTCATCCCTTTCTTCATGTCTTTTCCTATACACGTGTTTTAATTTTAAACATAGTTAAGTCTGCCAATAAATTCCTTTATTTTCTAACTTTTTATCGCCCTAGAGAGGACTTCTTCACGCCAGGATGATAATAATAATAATAAGCATAATGATTTGTGTTTCTTTTGGTATTTTTATGGCAGTTAATCTTTATCAAAACTGTATGGGCTTCTCAGGGAAGCCTGGTGCACTGCAGTCCCTGGGGTCACAAAGAGTGAGGGACCAAACTACAGCAACAGCAGACGGCTCAGTGGCAAAGAATCCTCCTGTCAACGTAGGAGACGTGGGTTCAATCCCTGGACCAGGAAGAACCCCTGGAGGAGGAAATGGCAACCCCCGCCAGTATTCTTGCCTGGAAAATTCCACGGACAGAGGTGGGCTACAGTCCTTGGGGTGACGAAGAGTCAGAAATGGCTGAGTGTGCACACACATTCTCATAAATGACACTGATCAAATTTTAAGCAAATTCCCTCTCAAGTGAATAGCAAATTGTCTTATCATTTATTGAATAATCCATTCTTCCCACTGTTTGAAATGCCATCTTGACGAGATATTAATTCTCATGTATCATTGATCCTATTTTCCTGACTAAGTTCTGTCCTGCTGACCATTTATCATCAATGGGCTTCCTAGAAGGACAGGTCCCTTTTCATTCTACTTTTTACTTTTTTTGAAAACTTCTTGGCTGCTTTTAATTATTCTCCAGATGAAGTTTTAAATCAACTTGTTGAATTCCAGAATGAATCCCCTTAGGATTTAGAATGAACTTGGATTTTATTTATAGATCAACTGGGGAGAATTGATGTCTTTACAATATCTTCTCCTTATTTGGAAGGAGTGAAATGTCTCTCCTTTGACTTAAGTCTTTTTTTGTCTAATAGTAAAGTTTCATAATTTGCTTCAAATGCTTTTTTACCTTCCTTTTACAGTTTATTTCTGTGTATTTTCTTCTTCAGTAGATCCTTGTACCCTTACATTTTCTAGCCAGTTATCGTTTGGAAAGAGGAGACAGTTGGCTTTGTGGCCATGTCTAATGCTCGTAGCTTTCTCTTGGATCTGATTCCATTTGCTTCAAACTTTCTAGGCACTTTTAATTTCTGGTTTGTCATTGTCACCGTTCCCTGTATTTCAATATTATTAATATGACAGAGTTCACATTCTTTCTTGTTTTCTCGTTTTGGCAAGATTAGGAGAGGGTAAGTCCACAAGTGTGTGGGCCTAGTTCATTGTCTTGAACCCATACAGTTCGATGGGAAGGTGTCGTTTTCTCCATGCCGTTTAGCACTCCCCCTCCCACCTGCCTTTGCCCTTCAGTGTTCTCCACGGAACGTGGAAGGCCCTGGAAGATGACTTAAAACTCAGGGGGTGTTTCCCTGAAGCCCTAGTTCACGTCACGCCGAGGGATGAGCCCTCTGTTCCTTGTAGGCTTTGTCCCACCACCGCTGCTATGCCCGGCCCTCTTCTCCAGCCCGGTCTTGCCCGCCCTGGCTTCCTCTCTGGAGACAGTGTCCTTCCTAATCTGGTGGGAAGTGACAGGCTGTCCATGACGGTCAGGACTCAGTGGTATTGTCAGGAAGCACCAAGGGCGGGTGTCTTGTCCCGCCAAACTCTCCTCACCTTGAGCTTCTGAGGTTCCTGGTCAGAGGGGAGCAGCAGCAGAGGACAGAAGGCCCTCGCCGTGAGCCCGCCTGTGCCTGGCGCCCACGCCAGGGCTCTCTGGTCAAAGCTGTTGGGCTCCCACTTGCTCGAGGTTCCACCCCCCTGAGCTCGCTCCGTGTCGTGGACTCTCGCCTTCCTCTGGCGCTGCAGTGCTCAGGGCCTTGCAGGTGGGAGTCAGAGCCGGCTGAGCCCAAGCGGGGGCCCCGTCCACCCCGAGGATCCCAGAGCAGCAGTGAGAGGAGGGGGCCCTGAAGAGGCGTGCCGCCTGTGGCACCTGGCGGTGCTCCTGACAGACGGGGTCCAGTCAGTGACCTGGACAGTCCCCAGCCTCACCAGCGCTTCCTCTGCCCTTGGCAGGGACTAGGAGGAAGGCAGGGTCCCGCGGCTCCGTACAGGAAACTGCCCTCCATCCCGTCCTCCGTCAACCGCCCACACATAACAGGCGTAAAATACCCAAACCTCCACGCCCCAGAGCGCAGCCGTCAGATCACGGCTTGTGTGGGCGATGGTGAGTCCCTGGCCTCAGGCCTGGTGGTGGAACTTATGTGTGTGCGGGAGGCCTATGGGGTGGGAGGTGAGGGTGTAGGGTCCCTTTTTAAATTTTATCTTTTTATTTTGAAGTAATTTTCTACCCAGGAATTTGCAAAACTGGGCAGAGCACTTACACATCCCTTCACCCAACTTGCCTGTTAACTCATGTAGCCACAGTACAGTAATCAGGTTAACCTGGTGAATTAGTGAAGGTACCACACTACGAACCGGACTGGCGGCCTTTTGCAGGTTTCATCATCCCCCCCCCACTGCATATTTTTCACTCACACTCCTCCCGCTGCCTTACCCTCAGGGTGATTTCTCGTGTCTCATATTAACAGCATTATTGCCCTTGCCCAGCCCTGCCCCCAGGAGGACAGTGGTGGTCGGGGACTGTTGACACCAGTAATAGTTGTCGTTAAAGACACAGTGCCGCGGCCGCTGCTCACGCGCACCGTTGTGCATCCCCTCAACCGTCGGTTCCGTCGGCACCCCAGTTCTCTCCATTTCCCCAGATGAGGAAAGCGAGGCTTGGCCAGGTCAAGCAACTTGTCCAGGGCACAAGGTCAGTGATGGGTGAGAACGGAAATCCTGCTTTATCTGTTCTCTAAGCCGCAGAGGTGACCTGCTCCTTCTCCTGCCTGAGGGCTTGCTCTGTAGCCATCTTGTTCTTAGCTCCTGCCAGTCCTGCTGTGGTTGTGGCTTGTCAGCCTCTTGGAGGTGGGGCTATTGAACCTCAGGCTGTGTACACACACACGCACACACACACAAACATGTGTCTATCCGTGTGTGGCTGTGTACACACGTGCTGCCCCATACTGTGTGAACATGTTAACTTCGGGGGTCAGGAACTAGGGGTGGGGTCATGGGGACTTTTCTTGTTTATTTTACCCCTTTTAATCCAGTTTATGTAATTTTAGCATGCACATGTATTACTTTTATGTAGAGAATTCGGGAAGCGCTTCTCCCTGAGACGAGTGGGCATTCCTCGGCTGGACTTTCTGGGGACGGGTGACGGACGGCCCTGGTTGGTTTCTGCCTCCCTGGTCTTGGCGTGCAGCGTGTGAGGGGTGGGGGTCCTCGGTCCGTGCTGTCGTCTTCCTTTGCAGGGGTGGCTCCATGTCAGCTCCGTATACGTAGGTGCTGCCCTTCCCTGGGGGACGCCCTGCCTGGTCCTTTTTTCCAGGTTCGCTCAGTTTCACAGGTTTCCTCTCGTTTCCGTCTGTCTGCGGACTCTCAGCCTGGAACCCAGCCCTCTTGCCCAGCACGGCCGCTTTCTCTCCCCGCCGGGGGCTCAGCCGCAGTGGCCCTTGGACACAGCGGTGCCTCCTCAGCCATCTGGCTGGCCCAGCCCACTCTCTGTCCTCAGCGAGGAGGGGAGATGCGGGATGTTGAACACGTGGTGGTAGCTGGAAAGGGGTGGTGGGGGGTGTAGGTGGGACACAGGCGAACCTGGCCCAGAGGGATGGCCTCTCGAGCCTCATGTGCTCACGTGGCCAGGGCCTCGCTTGGAAAGCCACCAGACAAAGCTGCTGGCCAGCAGTAGGGTGGACCAGCCCGGAGAGGGTCGGGGCAAGGGAGCCGTAGTGCTGCCAGCCCTCACGGGGCGCCTCTCCTGGGCTCCTGGCTGGTGGTCCAGCTCTAGGGTGATGGGTGCCCCAGGGGAGACCTTTTGGTAGCACAGAAAGAATGCGCCGAGGCGTCTGGAGAGAGCAGAGAGGGAGAGCACACGCACTCGTTGCTCCTGACGTGGCGTGAACCGTCGGCTGTGGGCACAACCCTCTTTGCTTCCATCCCTTGCGTCTTCGGTTCAGACACGGAGGATGGGGCAGCTGTGGCCAAGCCTGCGGAGGGCAGGGCGGCCACGCGAGGAAGCGGGCTTGGACACGGGGCTCAGGGTCTGTCTCTGAGCTTGTCCGAAACAGTTGGAAGACAGCACTCTCTTGTTACCGAATGTTCCCGAATGTGTGTATTTTCTTTGAGACAGCCTCCACACACTCAGGAAAAAGTGGTTTTTCTGCCTTCTCCCCAGTGGTCTGCAGCAGACTGTCTCCTGTTATTTCCTTGGTTTTCTGAACCTGAGACATTGAAGCCTGGAAGGAAACCAACCTCCCATATGGGGCTTGCACTCCCCTCTTTGAGAGCCCACACACGCGAGACCAGAGTCTGTCACACAGAAACCAGAGACGCGGCGGTTCTGTGGTTCTGATTCAGCTGCCACGTTCCTGCGAGGTTACATCATGAGAACCGCTTTCCCTGCCTTCAGTGCTTTGTTTCCAGGGAGCTTAGCAAGCAAGCGTGTGTGTGTGCGTGCGTGCGTGCATGTGTGTGCGTGCGTGTGTGTGTGTGTAAGAAGTGGGAGGTACAGGGAGGGTGGGGAGATTGGGTTTGTCTGGCACAGGTCGGCCTGGCCAAACTTAGCAGGATGGTGCCCTTCCCTTGGAGAAGGCGATGGCTCCCCACTCCAGTGTTCTTGCCTAGAAAATCCCATGGACGGAGAAGCCTGGTGGGCTGCAGTCCACGGGGTCGCTAGGAGTTGGAAACGACTGAGTAACTTCACTTTCACTTTCATGCATTGGAGAAGGAAATGGCAACCCACTCCAGTGTTCTTNTCCAGCTCTAGGGTGATGGGTGCCCCAGGGGAGACCTTTTGGTAGCACAGAAAGAATGCGCCGAGGCGTCTGGAGAGAGCAGAGAGGGAGAGCACACGCACTCGTTGCTCCTGACGTGGCGTGAACCGTCGGCTGTGGGCACAACCCTCTTTGCTTCCATCCCTTGCGTCTTCGGTTCAGACACGGAGGATGGGGCAGCTGTGGCCAAGCCTGCGGAGGGCAGGGCGGCCACGCGAGGAAGCGGGCTTGGACACGGGGCTCAGGGTCTGTCTCTGAGCTTGTCCGAAACAGTTGGAAGACAGCACTCTCTTGTTACCGAATGTTCCCGGATGTGTGTATTTTCTTTGAGACAGCCTCCACACACTCAGGAAAAAGTGGTTTTTCTGCCTTCTCCCCAGTGGTCTGCAGCAGACTGTCTCCTGTTATTTCCTTGGTTTTCTGAACCTGAGACATTGAAGCCTGGAAGGAAACCAACCTCCCATATGGGGCTTGCACTCCCCTCTTTGAGAGCCCACACACGCGAGACCAGAGTCTGTCACACAGAAACCAGAGACGCGGCGGTTCTGTGGTTCTGATTCAGCTGCCACGTTCCTGCGAGGTTACATCATGAGAACCGCTTTCCCTGCCTTCAGTGCTTTGTTTCCAGGGAGCTTAGCAAGCAAGCGTGTGTGTGTGCGTGCGTGCGTGTGTGTGTGCGTGCGTGCGTGCATGTGTGTGCGTGCGTGTGTGTGTAAGAAGTGGGAGGTACAGGGAGGGTGGGGAGATTGGGTTTGTCTGGCACAGGTCGGCCTGGCCAAACTTAGCAGGATGGTGCCCTTCCCTTGGAGAAGGCGATGGCTCCCCACTCCAGTGTTCTTGCCTAGAAAATCCCATGGACGGAGAAGCCTGGTGGGCTGCAGTCCACGGGGTCGCTAGGAGTTGGAAACGACTGAGTAACTTCACTTTCACTTTCATGCATTGGAGAAGGAAATGGCAACCCACTCCAGTGTTCTTGCCAGGAGAATCCCAGGGACGGGGGAGCCTGGTGGGCTGCCGTCTATGGTGTCGCACAGAGTCGGACACGACTGAAGCGACTTAGCAGCAGCAGCAGCAGCAGCGGCCCTTCCCTTGATGCCAGACTGCCTCCATGTCCAGCAGGGGGCGCAGGCAGGCAGCTGTGTGAGAACGTATCCCCAGGTCACAGTGTAGTTTCTCTGAAACTCCGTTTTCTCATCTATAAGATTTTTTTTTTAAATGCATATAAACCCTTAGCCAACGCCTGAAACAAAGTAAGTGTCTAATAGATTGTCAGGATGACAGCAGTCAAACTGGAGTGAGCTCCTTGGCGGCTGGTCTGACCCTCCTGCACAGGGATTAGGGGAAGGATCACCAAGTTTATGGAAGGACTGAGGGAGTGACCAGGAGGCAAGACGCTGTTCCTGGGGCTGTAGTCTTGGGTCCATCTGTCAAAGCTGACTCCGTGGGCACTCCTGCCTGGCTTATTACCCCCAGGTTAATCCAGGCTGGGCAGGGGCTGGGGTCAGGTGGGGAAGGGGAACCTGCCCCCTGTGCTCCTGGCACTCTGGCATCTTGGTGTTGTTTCACACCTCTGGGCTTCTGCACATGCTCAGAGTGCCCACGGCCCACCCTTGTCTGAGAACACGCCTGCTCATCCGTTTAAGACCAGCGCAATTGCTTTTCTCAGTGGTATCTTAAACCCCCAAGGTGAACCTGTGGTCTGTTACACCAGCTGTCTTGAGAGTAGCTCCCTGCTGGTGTTCTCCCCCCACTACCCTGCAGGACCCTGGAGGAAAGGGGTGCGCCGTCTTCAACTCTGATCCCCAGAGTTGGTCCTCCAGGTCTCAGTGGGGGGGGTGTTGAGCCAACGAATGGATGGACTTCTGAGCACCAGGTGGCTCTTGGGCCACCATCTATCTGTTCATAAGGGCTCCAGAGGTAGAAGTCATTTATCCTTGATTCCTCTCTTTTCCTCTCCCCTCACGTGCAGCCCATCAGAAGGTCTTATCTGTCTCATGTCCAGAACCCCTCCCGGATCCAGCTCTTTTCCCTGAGGCCAGCAGTCAGAGCAGTCCCATCTCTTCCCCCGAGCTGGGTTTCACTGCTCGTATTTCTGGCTCCCCAGCCAGTTTTTTTTTTTTCCCTCAGCCAGTTTTCTGCACAGTAGCCACTGTGATTTTCCAAAACAGTGAGATCGGATCTTGTCAGTCGCCTGCTCAGAAACCATTCCTAGGCCTCCAGGTAAAACCCAAACCCCACACCATGGCCTGCAGGGCCCAGCCTCTCCACTGCCTCCACTGACTGACCCCCAGCTGTGGCTCTCTCTCCATCACAAACCTGCTGAGCTCCTGTGCATCTCGGGCTTTGCGCTCGCTGTGGCCTCTGTGAAGAACACTCCGACTGGTTTTTATGGCTGATTCCTTCTTAGGACTCCAGCTCAAATGCCGCATCTTCAGAGTCCTTCCTTGACCACCCTGGCAAATACCATCTTCCACCCTATTTTATTCCTTGAAGACCCTCAAGATCTGAGTTACCTTCTAGGTCCACATGTGGTCTCTGACTCCTGGGCTGGGATTTGAGTTCTCAGGGAGCAGGACCTGTTCACTTTGTGTTCCCTGCATCTGGAACAGGGTTCTTGACCACCTTTCCTTGAATTTGGATGGGAAAAAATGACATTTTTATTTTCCCTGACTTTTAACTGAAGTTTAGCATCTCCCTCAGTTATTAACATAGATAATAAATCACAGTAATATGTATAGTACCTGAGACTTTGTCACCAATAAAATCATAGCTACTTCCGTGAAGTGAAGTGAAGTCGCCCAGTCATGTCTGACTCTGCGACCCCGTGGACTGTAGCCTACCAGGCTTCTCCATCCATGGGATTCTCCAGGCAAGAATACNGCCTTTTCACACTGTTCATGGGGTTCTCAAGGCAAGAATACTGAAGTGGTTGGCCATTCCCTTCTCCAGTAGACCACATTTTGTCAGAACTCTCTACTATGACCCGTCCATATTGAGTGGCCCTACACAGTGCAATGCAGTTCCAGAGAATAGCAAGGAGAGATAAAGCCTTCCTCAGTGATCAATGCAAAGAAATAGAGGAAAACAACAGATTGGGGAAAGACTAGAGATCTCTTCAAGAAAATTAGAGAAACCAAGGGAATATTTCATGCAAATATGGGCACAATAAAGGGCAGAAATGGTATGGACCTAACAGAAGCAGAAGATATTAAGAAGAGGTGGCAAAAATATCAGAAGAACTATACAAAAAAAAATCTTCATGACCCAGATAACCACAATGGTGTGATAACTCACCTAGAGCCAGACATGACTTCCTGGAATGCGAAGTCAAGTGGGCCTTAGGAAGCATCACTATGAACAAAGCTAGTGGAGGTGATGGAANCTCTTGACTTCCTACATTTGCATTCCAGTCCCCTATGATGAAAAGGACATCTTTTTTGGGTGTTAGTTCTGGATGGTCTTGTAGGTCTTCATAGAACTGTTCAACTTCAGTTTCATCAGCCTTAGTGGTTGTGGCATAGACTTGGATTACTGTGATTTTGAATGGTTTGCCTTGGAAATGAACAGAGATCATTCTGTCTTTTTCACATTACACCAAAGTACTGCATTGCAAACTTTTTTGTTGACTATGAAGGCTACTTCATTTCTTCTAAGGGATTCTTGCCCACAGTAGTAGGTATCATGGTCATCTGAATAACATTCACCCATTCCAGTCCATTTTAGCTCAACGATTCCTAAAATGTCGATGTTCACTCTGGGCATCTGCTGTTTGACCACTTCCAATATGGACCTAACATTCCAGGTTCTACGCATTATTGCTCTGTATAGCATTGGACTTTACTTCCATCACCAGTCACATCCACAACTGGGTGTTGTTTTTGCTTTGGCTCTGTATCTTCATTCTTTCTGGAGTTATTTCACCACTCTTCTCCAGTAGAATACTGGACACCTACCAACCTGGGGAGTTCACCTTTCAGTGTCATATCTTCTTGCCTTTTCACACTGTTCATGGGGTTCTCAAGGCAAGAATACTGAAGTGGTTGGCCATTCCCTTCTCCAGTAGACCACATTTTGTCAGAACTCTCTACTATGACCCGTCCATATTGAGTGGCCCTACACAGTGCAATGCAGTTCCAGAGAATAGCAAGGAGAGATAAAGCCTTCCTCAGTGATCAATGCAAAGAAATAGAGGAAAACAACAGATTGGGGAAAGACTAGAGATCTCTTCAAGAAAATTAGAGAAACCAAGGGAATATTTCATGCAAATATGGGCACAATAAAGGGCAGAAATGGTATGGACCTAACAGAAGCAGAAGATATTAAGAAGAGGTGGCAAAAATATCAGAAGAACTATACAAAAAAAAATCTTCATGACCCAGATAACCACAATGGTGTGATAACTCACCTAGAGCCAGACATGACTTCCTGGAATGCGAAGTCAAGTGGGCCTTAGGAAGCATCACTATGAACAAAGCTAGTGGAGGTGATGGAATTTCAGTTGAGCCATTTCAAATCCTAAAAGATGATGGTATTAAAGAACTGCACTCAATATGCCANATATATATATATATATATATATCCTTACGTGAAGAAATACATATATTCCTACATTATAAATTGCTTTGAAAATAATAACTGAATTTTAATATAATTTGCTTCATGCATAGTCATGTGTATAATTGGTTTCCTGTGTAATTTTACTTTATTCATTAAAAAATGTCTCTGTGAGAAGGGGGCCATAGGCTTCACCAGATGGCCAAAGGGGTCCAAGTTACAAAAACTGGTAGGAACTCCTGGCTAGAACAAGGTGCACACAGAGTAGGAGCTCAGGGAATGAATGGATGGATGGGTAAATGGATAGTCCCCATCTTCCCTGGTGAGGATGAGCCCCTGTGTGTTTTCAGGGTTGGGTGTCAGTGGCTTGGCATGAAATTGCCCTAACCCTAACTTTGAGGCCAACAAAGGTCTGTCTAGTCAAGATATGGTTTTTCCCGTGGTCATGTATGGATGTGAGAATTGGACTATAAAGAAAGCTGAGTGCTGAAGAATTGATGCTTTTAAACTGTGGTGTTGGAGAAGACTCTTGAGAGTCCCTTGGACAGCAAGGAGATTAAACCAGTCCATCCTAAAGGAATTCAGTCCTGAGTGTTCATTGGAAGGACTGATGCTGAAGCTGAAACTCCAATACTTTGGCCACCTGATGTGAAGAACTGACTCATTTAAAAAGACCCTGATGCTGGGAAAGATTGAAGGCTAGAGGAGAAGGGGACGACAGAGGATGAGATGGTTTGATGGCATCACTGACTCAATGGACATGAGTTTGAGTAAACTTCCAGGAGTTGGTGATGGACAGGGAAGCCTGGCCTGCTGCAGTCCATGGGGTCATAGAGTTGACACGACTGAGTGACTGAACCGAACTGAACTTTGAGGAACAACTTACTTGATCAGTCTTTTCTTTCTTTCTTCTTTTTTTTTTTAGTATGAAAATTATCAAGCGTTCAGGAAAATTGAGAGACTGATACAAAGAACTGTTGGTGAATGGCAGTTGTTAACATTAACATATATTTTACAGATACATTTGAAAGTATGTTGCAAATTCACTTCGCCTCTAAATTGTCAGGTGCATCACTTAAGGATAAAGCCCTTCTGCTCCTTACCCTCCATATTGTTATCGCTCCAAACAAAGTAAGTAGCAGTTCATTGTCATCCAGTGTCCATATTCAGCTTTCCCCAGTTGAGCCTCCGGTGTCATTTATAGCTCAGCTTAGTTCTTTTGAGTGTTCTGGAATAAAGGAGGGCAGGGAGGAGGCCCATTGACTGTGGTTGAGGAGATGGTTGAAGAAGAAGATGGAGTGGTTTGGGGATGTATGGGGACAGAGCCGGGTTGCACTGACCTCCTTTTTTGATTGTTGACTTGTTTCCTGGTGGCATAGGGCTCTGTGATGGGCTGAGGGCTCTGGGAGGGTAACAGGCAGTCCAGATTGGGCTGGTACTTTCTTCTTTCTGACCTACCCCCCGCCCATCTTTCCCAGAGACTTCTGGGTTTGACCGTGCTCCCCAGAATGGGTTTTCTCATGGGCAGCACAGATTCAGCATGTCCTAAATCAGATTCATCATCTTTCTCCACAAACCTGCCGCACCGCCTCTGTTCCTTTTCTTGATGAGGCACACAGCATCCTCTGGTCCCTCAAGCCAGAAGTCGTGCATCCTCAGCCGGTTCTCTCCTCCCCCCATCAGTGTCTGCTGTGTTTCTGTCCTTACTGCCTCGCAGCCTGTGTGCTTGTCTTGGACATCACTTCCGCCACCTTAGCGCAGAGGCCCCTTGTCGCCTGGCTGATAATTGCAGTTGGCTTCCAGGCGGCCCCTTTGCCTTCTCCTTTCCTGCCCCCATTATGTCCTGGGCTCTTGCCTGCTAAAAAGCTGGTGGTGGCTACAGTGCTCTGATGTTTGGTGATGTGATAAATGCCCTCCTAGAGGCATGCGCTCATTGGCAGGTAAACAGTGGTTCTGGTTTGAGTGGCTAAGGTGTGATATCCAGGAGAAATGATGCTGGACATTTGATGATGGTCTGGTGGGACGGCAGGGCATGGGTCACTTAACCTCTCTGGGTTCCAGGTTCCCCACATGGAACGGGAGTAGTAGCAAGACCCACCCGAGGATGTCGTGAGGGTTAGAGGAGGTACCGGAGGTGAAATGCAGGGCCTGTGGCGAGACTCTGCAAGTCTCAGCCAGTATTCGTGTTGTTATTGATGAGACACTCTGGTACATAGGGAGCATGGTAGATTCAGTTTGTCTTCTTCACCTGTCTTCTTGTATAAACATTTTATTTTAATAACAGTCTTTATCACTTCAGGTTACACCATTCCATTATAAAAATGTTTAATTGAAGAGGGGCTGTTTCTTCAAAAGTCTAAATAAGTAGAACATTATCAATTAAATGTACAGGGATACAGCCTTTAGGACTACATAATTCTTCCATTTTACAATAATGCTTCCCCTTTAAAAATTTGTCATGGTTTGTCACAGATTTACAGTACGAGTCACCTAATGCTAAGAAAGGAAAATACAGTGTACATAATGTAAGTGAACCAGATCTTTTCTCAAATATCTATTCTTTCTAGAGCCCTCTCAAATTTATGTGAACATATTTGTTTCATAAATTAAATATTTTTGTGTTGTTAGTTTTTAATATTCTAAAAAACTTAAAAATACATTCCCTAGCTATTGTGCTAAGTCACTTCAGTCGTGTCCGACTCTGTGCAACCCCATAGACGGCAGCCCATCAGGTNCTCTCTCTCACCCCTAGCACCCACCACACAGACACATATTTATTTCCTATCTGTGTATTTTTAGAAACATCAGTTCACACTGCTACTGCTGCCGCTGAGTCACTTCAGTCGTGTCCGACTCTGTGCAACCCCGTAGACGGCAGCCCATCAGGTTCCCCCGTCCCTGGGATTCTCCTGGCAAGAACACTGGAGTGGGTTGCCATTTCCTTCTCCAATGCATGAAAGTGAAAAGTGAAAGTAAAGTTGCTCAGTCATGTCTGACTCTTAGCGACCCCATGGACTGCAGCCTACCAGGCTCCTCCATCCATGGGATTTTCCAGGCAAGAGTACTGGAGTGGGGTGCCATTGCCTTCTCCTAGCTATTATAGGCAGCTTATTTTAGCATTTCACCTGTAAGAAACACTGATCTGTATACTTAAAATGATTTCTTGAGAACATCTTTATGATATAAATAAAAAGTGTGAAAATAAAGTCTCCAGTATATTAAGATTTTATCCCTTGATTAGTTCAAGTTATTTCATCAGTCGAATTCCTTGAGGGGCGTGTAAGGCGGGTTGGTCCTTTATAGGATGGGAAGCTGAAACAGAGGTCACAAACTCTGGCACCTGGGAGGCCCAGGGAGGCTCCCAAGTGGCCGCCCAGGCCAAGTGGAGCCTGGAACGCCCCTAGGAAGCCCTTAAGTACGAGGAGCAGCGCTGCTCAGTCCAGCTGATGGCCGTCACACAAGAAAGTGGACCCAGTGCCGCTGGGAAAGTCAGAAACCCAGAATTCTATATGAAACCTTTCGATTTTAAATGTTGGTGATTAATTTGAAAAAAATTCCTAAAACCTGCACAAGCCTAACAGACCACATTTGTGGGCCGTATTTAGCCCAAAGGCCACAGCTTGTAACCTTTCTTTGAGGGTATCCTCTGGGGTCACCTGCTCGAGTCCAGCATAGCTCTCTCCCAGGGTGAGATTAAGTTGGATTTGAAGGCTGGTTTTTATGAGCGCCTTTGCCTTGCAGGACTTCTCCAGACAGGTTATGTCACCAACAGAGGCTGCCCTGAAGCTCCCTGTGGCCCGGAGACTATGTACAAGAGGAATGGTCTGATGGCTAGCGTGTTGGTCACCTCCGCCACTCCACAGGTAGGCGCTGGGAGGACGGGGTCGGCGGGGAGGGGGCTGGCTTGATCTCCCTGCAGTCCAATAGGCTCTCAAGAGTCTTCTCCAACACCACAGTTCAAACGCATCAGTTCTTCGGTGTTCAGCTTTCCTTATGGTCCAGCTCTCACATCCATACATGACTAGTGGAAAAACGCATTTTTGCCACATGATATTGTTTGGTTACCACCTATCACGTAACAANGGGGGCTGTGGGGAGGGGCCCTTGCATCTGACCCAGGCCCCCTGAGTCGAGGCCCGGGAGCTGCAGGGCTCTGTGAATGCCACCATTCTTCCCGAGGCCCCGGCCACGCCAGACGTGAGATTTGGGAGGCAGTCAGCCCTGAGGAGCAGGGTGTTTTCTGAAGTCGTTCTCTTCAAAGAAAAGCAAATACCTGCCCCGTCCAGTCGTAGCAAGTGCCACATTCCATTTTGGTGGCAAGAAGGGATCAGACCTTCCCCAGCCAAGCCGCGGCTGATTATAAGTAAGTTGCACATTCCGGGATGAAGTCAGACAGAAGGGTTTCCAGCTGGCCCTGCGCTCCTGTTTACCTTGCTCAGGAGGAAACGGCCGTAAGGGCTGGTGGTCGAGAGTGGCCTGGGCTCCGGCCCCTGCCCTGGGGGTTTGGGAGTTTGGTTTTCAAGTTCCATAATGAACCGGAGGCGGGCAGAGGGCGGGGTGTCATCTGAGGCTCGGGGAGTCCGCCGTGTTAGATGTGTAGCGCCAGGCTCCTGTGACAAACGGACAAGAGGGGAGCTCTGAGCTCTGCGCTCATTAGGCCCTCCCTGTTGAGCTGGGCTTTTGAAATGAGCCTGTGCGATCAGCTAGAAGTCACAGGGGTTAATCCATTGCTTATCACCCTTTTAAAAAATTCCTTAGTTTGATCTGTGGTTCTGAAAGCAGACTCATGGGTCCCTGTTAAAATTCCCAGATGGCGCCAATACAGGTTTAAATAAAGTTACTGCATCATCACCACCACCAGCACCACCAGCACCACTGAATGAATCTGGAGCAGCTTGTGGTTAATAAGGCCCCTTGTATGAGTGTGTGTGTTTGGGGCAGGTGCAGTGGGGTGTTACAGGAAAGTTATAAAACCTGAAATTCCAGGAATGGACTCTGTTTGGTAACTGGAGGAATCAGACTTCCATTTCCATTTACAGTTTACATTCCGTCTAGAGTAAAACTTCTTTCTTTTCTAGTCTCTGTTTATACATATGAATCCATACACATATAAGTGCAACCATACACATATATGCTGTATATGTGTACATATATATGTATCTATACGAATATGCACGTACATGTGTATCCAGAAAGTGGTGAGTGCTCAATAATATGTGTCAAATGAACCTATGAATGAATACATATCTTATTGAAGTGCTCAATACATTTTGGTGACTGAGTGACATATTTATGCAGATACACACCCATGATTTAGTGCTTACTATATACCGGGCACTTTTTTGGTGCATTCCACAGGCACGATCTCATTTAATCCTCACAATAACCCCAGCAGGCACGGACTGTTGTTTCGCCCCCAGTCAGTAGGTGAGGAAACTGAGGCAAGGAGTGGTGAATGAACTGACTTCAGATCACACAGCTGGCGGGGATTGACAGCCAGCCCTCTGTGACTCTAGAGCCACTGGTCCCAACCACGATGACATGACACTGCCTGGAAGAAAGTCAGCTGTGCCAGCTGCTCCAGGCTGCTCCTTGGGAGGGGATCGTGGGTGTGCAAAGAGATTTATCGGTAGCCACCAGCTCGGAGTTCGTGAGACTGAGCGATCGAATAGATGGCCAATTCCAGAAGCATTCAGGATTAGTCTTGATTGCTTTTCAGAAGTTCAGCACACATTCTTCTCAGGGGAGAATGTCCCATCGCAATAGCCATCCCCTCACCCTCCACTCCCAGGTTCCTTGAAACAGTGTCACCCAGGGAGGGGATCCTGCCAGCTGCTTTGGAAGCTGCATTTTATACAAGTGCCACAGCCCTGGGGAATAGGTTCTAATGGTACCCTTTTACAAATGGTCTCTGAGGCCTAGCGAACTGAAGAGGTCAGACGGCAGCTTGCTTGGAGCTGGCATTCTAAGCAGGCCTGTCTGATTTCAGAGCTCAGAGCATCTTAAGATCATTTTAGAGTATAGTATAGTAGACTCGTTTGTAAGCCTTTAAATGACACAGGACTATTGAAGTCTACAGGCTTAAGTTTCAGCTCCTCCTTTTAACCTCACATTTTCAGTTGTTGACTATTGGTTTCCCTCCCTGGCCTAAAAACCCTCTAGTTTCCAGTAAGATTGCAAAGTTTTTCCAGATATAGCCATTTTGGAAAGAGTGAAATAAAGGGGAATTAATAAAAGCATATTCTCTAAATCTCAGTCCAAGATGTTGAGGTTAATGGAAACCACAAAATCCCTCTTCATGGGTTGAGACGAATAAAACCGTTTATGAACAGGGCACAATTTTGGGGTGGTAAGCTCGACTGGTTCCCCAAAGTAGAATTTGATGAAATTAAATACAATTGAACGGAAGGTACGTTCAACGTTCTGGGCTCCCCACAGTGTTGGGTTTCATGAAACTGACCACATCTGGGGAGTTTAACTTGCTCTTTAACGGAAGACCTTTCCTTTACATGCCGGCCTCACGGTGTTCTTCTTAACAAGGGGCTCTACTAAATATAACTTTCACGCCATCTCCAAAGCCAGCCAGTTACCTTTCACCTCATCAGCTAACAGGCTTTGAATTCCAAGTGGCCCCTACGTGAAACAAGCCTTGAGAGCCAATTTGACATTTTGTATAATAATTTCCTGCAATGAACTTCAAGTAGAAAAAAAAAATGTGAAACCAGGTGATGTTTAAAAACACGTAACAAAACAGATGATCTCCTCAGGCCTCCTAAGGTGTGAAGGGTGGGCTGCATCTTTTCAGCCGTCACCCCACAGGCAGCCGGAAGCAGTTGGGGTGTAGTGATTGAGGGAGACATGCAACTGGGCTTGCAATTCTGGCTCTCCAGTTTCCTGGCTGAGATATGTTGAGCAAGTGGCAAGGCCTCTACTTCCTTATCTGTAGAAGGGGACTAACAATAGTGCCTCATCAGGGAGTTGTTATGAGAATTAAGTTAGATTATGCACATGAAGTGCTTAACACAGTGCCTGGAATAGAGTAAAGCACTAAAGAACAGAAGCTCTTATCACTGTACGGTCCTGCCACTCTCACTTCTAAGGTTTGGGCGTCAGTGGTGGTGGAGTCAGCCAGACTGCTCAGGTGGCCCCATCTCTCCCTGTCCTCCACAGGGCAGCAGCAGCTCAGACTCTCTGGAGGGCCAGAGCTGCGACTATGCCAGCAAGAGCTATGACGCCGTTGTCTTCGATGTCCTGAAAGTGACTCCCGAGGAGTTTGCTGTAAGTGTCAGAACGGATGTGGGAGGCTGGGCACCACCACGGGAAGCTTGAGGGGTGGCGGGTGGGGGTGGTGGTTGCTGCTCACAGTTGCTCGCTCAAATTGGAAACAACCCATATATTCACCAATAGGGGATTGCTAAATAAAGTATTCTTTATGAATACTTTATGAATCCCATGGAGCATTGAAAAAGGATGCTATCTGAGGGGAGGGAGAAATTAAGGAAAATTCCATAGACAGAGGAGCCTGGCGGGCTGCAGTCCATGGGGTCACAAAGAGTCAGACACAACTGAGCATACACTAGATATAAAATAGGTAATCAGAAAGGATACACAGAGAACTATACTCAGTATCTCAGATTAACCTGTAATGGAAGAGAGTGTGAAGAATGAATACATATATGTGTGTGTGTGTGTGTGTCTGTCTGTGTGTAACTGAGTCACTTCGTTGGACACCTGAAACTAGCACAGCATTGTAAACTATTTCAGTAAAAATTTTTGGAAATGAAAAAAAACCTATAAATATTTTCAGAAGATATATTTTAATACCTGATTTGGAAAAATTGTTTGAGCAGAAAAACCTTTGTTTTTCTATCTGTAGAAAAACCTACATATATACCTATCTATATACACCCATCTATCTATACCTATCTATATACCTATCTATACTATCTATACCTATCTGTATACAGAATTAATGTGAATACTTGTTGCCTTGGTGTGAAGATCAAAATCAGAAAAAGAAATATGGAAGAAATGTATGATACATATTTTATACAATCATATAAAAGCAAAATAATAAATGGCTTTGAAAGAGTAAAAAAAAAAAACCAACCCAATGCTGTCTGTCGAAATTTAACCACCTTGGAAGGCTTATACAATACATATGAATAGTAAGTGAAAGGAGCCAGTCAAACCCTGGCTAGCCAGTCAAACCTTTCCTAAAGGAAATCAACCCTGAATATTCATGGGAAGGACTGATGCTGAAGCTGAAGCTCCCGCGCTTTGGCCACCTGATGTGAAGAGCTGACTCACTGGAAAAGATCCTGTTGCTGGGCAAGATTGAAGGCGGGAGAAGGGGACGACAGTGGATGAGATGGTTGGATGGCATCACCACCTCAATGGACATGAGTTTGAGCAAATTCTGGGAGACAGTGAAGGACAGGGAAGCCTGACGTGCTGCAGTCCATGGGGTCGCAAAGAGTCAGACATGACTGAGCGACTGAACAACAGAAGTGAAAGGAGCAGGTTACCGCACAAATTACAGAGAATAGTGCTGTTTTTAAAAAAGCATGCACAACACATAAATATTTATATTTGCATAAGAAAATATTTGATGTTTACATATTCACAAGTATCTAAATATGTATATAGCCAAACATGTTACTGACTGTGGTTTCTGGTTTTAAGAGTCTGGAAGATTGGAATTTAATTTCTTTTTATTTGTGCTTTCTATATTTTCACAATGGCTGTTCTCTACAATGATAGACAATATCATTTGAATGGATTTTGTAATTACACACGTTTTTGAATCGCTTTCCCACCAGCCAGTGTGTTGCTGTGGGTCTGGCCGTGGGGCTTTGTGTTGGAGGAGCAGACCAGGCTCCTCGTTGAGCTGTGACCTGCTGTCTGCCTTTTGCACTGTGAGGGCTGACGGAGGACGCTGGCTCTGGGGTGACCCGATTGCAAAGTGCTGACTCGGGCTGCACTTCTCTGGGGAACCACCAGTGTTTCTGACCATGCCCGCTGATCCCAGGGCCCCTTGCCCTGACAGGTGCTGTGCCCTCCGGGGGCCTGTGGAGCCACGTGTGCCCCATCTCTCTGCTCTGCCGTCACTTGCTCCTATGTTTACTTTGTTGCAACAAGGTAAGCCCGCGCTGAGCCCCACACATGGTCACCTCTCTCAGTGTGTCTGAGGGATCCTTTTAAAACCTGTGTGAAACTCTCTAGAGGTCCCCTCGTACTAGGAGACCTGGCCTTCCTCTTAAGGCCCCCGGTGCCCTGGGGTCTGGCTGAGCCTGCTCTCGTGCCCCTCCTTGCTACCCAGCTGCACACCGGCTGCCTCTTTCTTCCCCAGGCTCACCCGACATCCCCCTGCCCCAGGGCCTGGTGCTGCTTCTGGCACTTTCCCACATGTCTCAGCATCTCTCTTAAGATGTCAGCCCTGGAAGAGGCATTTTGCCCGCTAACGTAGCATCTCTACAGCTCTGCCCTGACCCTGCTCTGTTTCCTTCATATCTCTCCAGACATCACATTCTGTAATGGTGTTTCACATGGCATTTCTCCACTAGAATGCCAACTCCCGAAGGACAGGAACTTTATCTGACTTCTTCACTGCTCTCTCCCCATTGCCCAGAACGGTACCTCGCTCATAGTAGATGCTCAGTAAATACATGTTGATGAGATGAACTCAGTCCTTAGAACAACTCAGTAAGGCAGATTATTAGCTCCTGACTTTCTAATAAAGAAATAGAGGATCTAAGAGATTTTTTTTTTTTAAACCTGTATCATAGAACCAGATGTGGCAGAGCCAGGTCTGAAACCTTCATCTTCTGGTTTTTCACCTGATGCTCGGTGATGATAACAAAGGCAGCGTCCACTTTGGAACACTTCCTTTGTCTAGGTCTTGTACTAAATGTTTACATGCATTAATCTAACTTATTTTCACAACAGGCTTACAAATTAGGTCTATTTTTTATTCCCTGTATATTGGTGAGCAGGTGAATACGTAGAGAGGAAAGTCACCCCTTCACATGAACAGTAAGTGGCACTGTCTGTCTGGGCTTTAAAACCAGGACTTCTGGCATCCTGTGTGTGTGCTCAGGAGCTCAGTTGTGTTCGACTCTTTGTAGCCCCATGGACTGTAGCCGGCCAGGCTCCTCTGTCCGTGGAATTTTCTAGACAAGAATACTAGAGTGGGTTACTATTTCCTCCTCCTGGGGATCTTCCGGACTCAGGGATCGAACCCGAGAGTCTTGCATCTCCTGCCTTGACAGGCAGATTCTTTACCACTGGTACCACCTAGGAAGGCCTTTGATTTCTTAGACCAGCAGAAATATAGTCTGAGTCACATATGCAATTAAAAAAATTTTAATAGCCACATTAAAAAGGTGAAATTGTTTAAAAAATATTTTTTATTTAACTTAGTATGTCTAAAATGGCACTTCAATCTGTAAGCGACATGAAATTATTGAGGTACTTTACGTTATTTTTTCACGTTAAATCCTCCAAGCTCAATGTGTCTTCTGAAGCTGGAGTGCTGGCGACACTTCAGATGGTGCTCAGTAACCACGCGTGGCCAGTGACCACTGTACTGGGCAGCTCAGTGCTAGTCTGTCCTCAGGCATCAAGCTGCGGTGCCTCCGTCTCCTCTAGAAGACGGCATGGACCTTGCTGGCTGATGGCGTAGCTTCTATAATCTATATACTTTCATTTGCTTGTTATAGTGTTGACTTTTTTCCCCTTGCTTCGTGAAAAGGATCAAGTAACAATGAGGTTTAAAAATCTCTTTGCTTGGGAGTTCCCTGGTGGCCTAGTGGTTACCTAGTGCTTCTGGGCTGTCACTGCTGTGGCCCAGGTTCAGTCTCCCATCTGGGGAACTGACATTAGGCAAGCCGTGCAGCACAGCCAAACAACAACAAAAAAATCCCTCTACAGTTATTTGCCACATGGAATAGCAGAGAATTAGGCTGTACCTGGGGCTTCACAGTCGATGCTAGTGGTAAAGAATCCGCCTGTCCATGCAAGAGACTCAGGTTCGATCCCTGGGTTGAAAGGATCTCCTGGAGGAGGAAGTGGCAACCACTCCAGTATTCTTGCCTGGAAAATTCCACAGATAAGAGGAGCCTGGTGGATGCATGGGGCCGCAGGGCCGCAAAGAGTTGAACATAACTGAGCGACTGGGCACAGGCCACGCCTAGAACAGCAGACCCCTTGGCAAGACTGCGGGCCCGGTTTTCTAGTCTCAGCCCTAGAGTGTTGCTCCGCCTGCCCCAAGCCGGGAAGGCTGAAGGGAAGGGCGGCAAGTGCTCTGAGAGCTCAGTGTTAAAAATTGGCTGCTCCTGCCAGAGCCAGTACGTCCTCAGCTTAGATGTGAAGCCAGGTCCCCTGGAGTCTTTGGTCTTTGGGGAAGCATTGGAGTTGCCAGGTGTTGGAACTGAACCAGACCACCTGGTATTTTAGTTTCCTGTCTAATAATATGAAAGAAAGAAAAAAGCCGGACCCAAGAGTCCAGTAAAAGAAATCACTTGAGTGATTCTGGGAAGATGGCAGTGGCAGCAGCGTAGTTCTTTATTCTCCCTGAATCCCCACATAAAAATATCCATAACAGCTAGATAGCAAACCCTGAAACCCATGAGCAGCATTTATAATAAAACTGGGTGTTAAGTTATCCCTATCAAATCTCAAATACCAGTAGCTTGGGGATATGCCACTGGTGTCAACAGGCCCTGCAGAGCATCAGCTTCAGTCTAAAAGAAAGCAGAAATACGTACTGGGGCATTTGACAGACTAGGGGATAGAAGAACCTCAAAATTTCCAACAGGAGTTCACCGGAAAGTTGAGCAGGTCAACGTGAGAATAGCAACTGAAATTGAAAGGAGTTTTGACCACTCAGATAATGGATGGGTAGAAGAGATCTGTGAACTAACCCTTAAGAGCTCTTGAAACCAATCAACCAGGGCTTACTTCCAGAACAAGTGTCTGTACCAAAGAGGAATTCAGCTTGGGAGTAGACCGAAGGTGATCAGGATAGGGAAAGTTACAGTTAAGGAAAAGGGAGGTTTAAATAAATTTGTGTTTGTGTGTGTGTGTGGAATCTCAAAA
>SJYV01009473.1:2033-25561 GCA_006410875.1 Neotragus pygmaeus | reverse complement strand
TGCCAAGTTCTAACAGTGAAGAGGATCCCTGGGCGTGAGCTCCAGCACGAATTTGCTAGGTTGCCTTGCAGAGACACAGAAGCGTTCTGGCGTGCACCTCCACTCCCGTTCTGTGATACACGGACACATCTCCACGGTCCCTCCGAGGCTAAAAATGCTTCAGGTTTATGTCTCCCTGTACTTGGTCTGTGGCTGGAAATAAGCTCTCCAGGTAGCGCTCAAATTCTGGAACAGACTATTCTCTCTCCCTGTCTGTCTTTGTGTGGGAAGGACCTAATTAAAAAGCATCCTTACAAAGTGCTCAAAGATCTTTGCCTTCAAGAGCTAAGAGAACAGGGTAACTTCAGCTTCCCTGGATCCATCTCATTAACGGGAGCACCTGGCTGGGCAACCCAGGACCTCTGTCTCCTCCGGGGTCTGCTAGCCCTCTGATGCCATCCGGTGCCCATCCCCCGAGCACTACGGCATCAACCTTGTCACTCTCCCAAGGTCCATTGTTAAAGCACCTGCCGCCCCTTCCCCAGAACGGAAGGAACACAAAGCAGCAAACGCAGAAAGTTAACTGGGCATCTAACGAGCTGCTGTGGAAGGCAGGTTAGCATCACTAACGAGGAAGGAATTGCATTCTCCTGGCAGGTTTTCCTCTCTTGCCCAGTGTGGGCTGACCTTCCTGAGCCCGACAAAAGCAGCCTTATGATGCCCTCACAATGGGTCCGCCCACAGCTTCTGTCTGCTGACAAGACAGTGCCCTCGGAGGGTCAGGGATCACAGCTAAAGAGAGTGGCCAGGTCCCCAGCGGAGTCAGGGCTCAGAGGAATCAGGAATTCAAAGGAAAAGCAGATTGGAGCTGACTCCAGCTACGCTTTAGCCAAAGCCCAAAGGAAGTACAGGCGGGAGGATGCTGAAAGGGAACTGGGTGGCCCGCGTCGGGCCTATGGTCCAAAGCCAACACTTTCTTCCCCAGCGTTCCTTCCTAGTAAGCAAACTCAGGGCTAAGAATAGGGCTGCAACTCCCAGGAGAGGTGGCTGAAACCACAGACTCATTCCTCCAGCTCCCAGAGGCTGTGGTGCCAGGAACGCATCCCTCTGGCTGTCCCCTGCCTCCTTCCCATTTATGTAACCATGCGCGTGAGTGCTGAGCAGGAATCCAGGCTCCTCTTGCCAAGCCAGGCTTTCCGTGAAGGTGGCTCTTGGGCCCAGGTGCAGGTTTGGATCACCGAGGTCTGTTCTGGCTCCTGAAGGCCAGGCTGGTCCCAGAGGGGCCGCCTCTTTGCTCTCGGGTGGGGCCTGCCATTAGGATGTTGGTTTTCAGTTTTTCTGGGGATTCTCACATCCTAGGTGCTTTTGCTGTTCTATGCATGCTGCGTGGTTAAGTTGCCTCAGTCATGTCTGACTCTTTGCAACTCTATGGACCATAGCCGGCCAGGCTCCTCTGTCCACAGGATTCTCCAGGCAAGAATACTGGAGTGGGTTGCTATGCCCTACTCCAGGGAATGTTCCCGACCCAGGGATCGAACCTGCATCTCCTGCCTTGGCAGGGAGGTTCTTTACCACCAATGCTACTTGAGGAGCCCACAGACCTTTGTGGAGAAACAACCCATAGAAGAAACAAAGATAAGGTGAGACCCTGCTCTCAGCCACATTGGAACAAGCTTTGTGGGGGATGTGGGTTAAAGACACAGCCTTGGGGAGCCAGCCACCATGCGGGGATCTGAGTCCATTCCACAACAGCCCAGGAAAGAACAGTCTGGTTCCAAGAAAAGTCTTCTCTTTACCAGAGCCCTTTGACGATTTTGGGGAAGTTAGATGGAGCGCTAGGGGTTATTTGTACCATTCTGTCTTCTGCCAGCTTCACCGGGAATAGAACAGTCCCAGGCCAACCCTGACCCCAACCTGAGCTGGGAGCAGCAGAGTTTTATCCCTCCCATGGGGGGCATGTCAGTCTCCAGGAAGTTCATCCCACCATCTGCCTCTCTCCTCTCCTGCTGGCATGGGACAAGATCTTCTCCTGCTCAGGATACCCCTTTCCTTTATGAGAGCCCACAGCTCCTGAGGTCTGAAGGTGTACTGATGCGTTCCTCCCCTCCCCCAGAACAAACCCCACCTCCTTACTCCTTCTTCAAAAGCCTACAGAAGCCAGCCCTCCTCTTCCTTTCTTCTCTGACTCCCCCCAAGTTCTCCCCAACCCACTGGGTTGCATGAACTTTTCCTAAGAGCCTGTGATTTCTTTAAAATCACTCTTCCCTTGCAACCTCCCAGCCTCAGTGTGGACCAGATCAAAGCTGGAAAAGGTGCCTTGGCCACTACATCTGTGAGGTCAAGACTTAGGGGCCTTGATTAGCAAGAAACAGACTCCCACTCTTTGAGGCTTGGAGCAGCATGGAGTGGGAGGAGCAGGGAATCGTCTCTCCTGGATCCCCAGGAAGGATAAAGGCTGGGGACCAGCAGAGGTCTCCCACCTTCTGCGGTATCCAGCTGTGCTGAACATGATCCCACTACACAGATTAAAAGGCCTCCTTGGACAAGGAGAAGGAAGGCAAAAGAAGGGAGAAGCAGGAATTCTCTGGGGATCCAGTGGTTAGGACTCCTAACTTCCAGTGCAGGGGGCACAGTTTGATCCCTGGTCTGGAAGCTAAGATCCCACAAGCCACGTGGTGTGGCCAAAAACAAACAGAAGGGAGAGGGGAAGGAGTATTTTATTGTAAATTAGCCATTTGCCTCTCATGCCTCCTCTAGGAAGAGGTGGGGGAGAAAGAACCACTGTGTACAGGGTCTGCTAAGTGCCAAGCAGAAGCTGGACATGGCTCTTCCTCCCCTGTTCTAATTGAACAATCAAATATTTCAAGCATCCGGAAAGTTATAGAAAAAAGTACGATGACATGATGAATATCTGCATTGACACTTCCCAGCCTCGTCAAGTCATCAGATTTCTGCCATATTTGGTTCAAGGGTTTTGGGGAAGGGTTAAGACATTAGAAGTCCAGGGCAGCCTTCAGGGTGTTCCAGTCTCGTCCACTCCCTTACACCTCCTGCCCCCTCCACCTCACTCCCAGAAGATGCTCATTCCTCCTACATCACAGGTAAAATAAGGAGTTCCTTGTGACACAGTGGTAAGAATCCACTTGCCTGTGCAGGGGACATGGGTTCAATCCCTGGTCTGGGAAGATTCCAGTAGCCTGCAGACCAACTAAGCCAGTGAGCCACAACTACAGAAGCCTGCGCCCTGCAGCTACTGAGCCCACACGCTGCAACTACGGAAGCCCGTGCATACTAGAGCCCATGCTGTGCAACAAGAGAAGCCACTGCAATGAGAAGCCCAGGCACCGCAACTAGAGAGTAGACCCGCTGGTTGCAACTATGGAGAGCCCACATGCAGCAACAAAGGCCCAGAGCATCCGAAACAAGAGGATGTTCTAAAAGATAAAAAGCATCGATGGGAAGGCCCCATCCCTGTAACCCCATCGGCAGCCCCACTACATCCTGCTCTCTTCCCCTTCCTCCTGGGGGCCACCCTCTGGGCCATGGTTCATGATAATATCTTTCCTCCTGGAGCTTCAGCCACTCCCTTTTCTGGCTCCTTCACACCAGCATTTAAACATGCTCACAGGGACTTCCTAAAGCAAATCAGTCCTGAAGAGTCACTGGAAAGACTGAGGCTGAAGCTGAAACTCCAATACTTTGGCTACCTGATGCAAAGAACTGACTCCTTGGAAAAGACCCTGATGCTAGGAAAGATTGAAGGCAGGAGGAGAAGGGGACGACAGAGGATGAGATGGTTGGATGGCATCACCGACTTGATGGACATGAATTTGCGTGAGCTCTGGGAGTTGGTAACGGACAGGGAAGCCTGGCGTGCTGCAGTCCATGGAGTCACGAAACGACTGAGCAACTGAACTGAACTGACAGGGACCTCCCTGGTGGTCCAGTGGCTAAGACTCTGAGCTCCCAATGCAGGGTGCCCGGGTTCAATTCCTGGTTGGGGAACTAGATCCCACATGCCACAACTAAGTTAGCATGCTGCAACCAAGATCCAGTGCAGCCAAATAAGTAAATATTAAAAAACAAAAATCAAAAAACAACCCTGAGGCCTGCTGGGACTGGCAGCTTAGAGAGTTTACCAGCTTCAGCTTGGTTAAGCTGGGCTGAGTACAAAGGACAGGATGTGGTCCCTGCCTTTGTCATTCTCCAGGGACCCTCCCCAGTATTTCCCTTGAACAAACATTGAGCAAACAGAAAGGCCGAGAGACCAGTCTCCACCAGGGCCAGTTCTTGACAGCTAAGAGTCTCCCCTCCTCACCCTCCTTATTTAAACATTCTCCTCTCAAGTTTTCATCATTTGCCAGTTAAGTCAACTAATTTTCTACTAAACCTAATTTCACTCATGGAGGGAGGAAGAGCTCAGTCATTTTTCCTCATGCCATGTACTATTAATGATGCTTGAAATTATGCAAATAAAATGGATGAGCACAGCTGATCCTGGGCAGGCGGGAAGGGGAAAGGCTTTGTTTTAAAATGCCCACCATGGATCCAGGCATCCCTGGGGACGTCTCGGATGCAGCCAACAGGGGCTCTGGCTTCGTGTCTCCTCCCGCCGCAGGTGCAGGGCACAGGCAGGACTGCCTGACATCTCCAAGCTGCAGTCTGATCAGAGCCCGTTGTCCCCAAGCGCTGCCGCCGCCACCACTATCACCCCGGAAACATCTTGCAGAAGCAAAACCAGATGTGGATGCCGTGCGCTGCCCCAAACATCATGCCAGCGCGTCGGTTAATTAAAACACCAAAACATGAGGAGCAGAGAAAACGGGCTTGTCTGTCCAGCCTCGTTGTCGAGTCAGTGACCAAGACATCTGCTGGGAACATCTGTGAATAAACTCCAGTAAATGTGCGGGCAGCTTCCTCATCCTGCTGCCTTCCCCACACAGGGCGTCTCGCTGGCCCAGGGAGACGTTTCTACGGCAGGAGCCAAGCTGTGACTCTCAGAATTCGGATAATCTGCACATCCTGCTGACCTATTTTCACAAGACCCTGGTGCCTCTTGTGTAGGATGGCTCCGCCAGGCTGGGAGACGGGACCCCCGGATGATCCCACCTCCCGCAGAACCCACGGCAGCACCATGCCTGTATTCGGTGGTCTCTCTGCCTGTGGCCCCTTTCTAGGCTCAAATGGTCACCATCTTGTTACAGGTTGCTTTGTTGTCCCGCCACCAAACATATGTTGGAGTCCTAACCCCAGAACCTCAGAATGGGACCTTATTTGGAGGTAGGATTCTTACAAAGGTGACCAAGTTGAAATGAGGTCATTAGTATAGGTCCTGATCTCATACGACTGGTGTCCTTATACGAAGCTGGACACTGAACCCAGACACATGCGCAGAGAGCATGCCACGTGCAGAAGAAGGCAAAGATGTAGCTGATATTCCCACAAGCCAGCGAACACCAAAGATCACTGACAACCAACAGAAGCTCAAAGCCTCCAACCCAATCAACCCTACCAATGCCATGATCTCAGACTGCCAGCATCTGGAAGCAGGAGACCACCTGCTTCAGTTGTTTAAACCTCCCAACCTGTGGTACTTCATTACAGCAACTCTAACAAACTAAATCACCTCTGTATGTTAACATCCACTCAAGGAAAGGCCTGCATGTATGTAGTATTCGGGTGGTTTCAGCAGAGAATGAGTTTGGGGAGCTTATGGGCTAGGCCCAACCACCAACTGTCACCAGGAAAAAGCACATCCAAGAGAGGGAGTGGCATGAAGTATTGGGCTGGCCAAAAAGTTAATTCGGGATTTTCCATAAGATGTTACGGAAAACCCCCAAGGAACTGTTTGGCCAACCCAATGCATTCCATGCCAGCAGGTTCACACAATGTCTCAGGAGGGGTACAAGAGGCGCTACTACCCGGGCCACCTCTGAGAGTTACCTCTTTGGGCTGCCTCCTCCACTCAGCCCCTGCCCTGCAGCCCAGGGGTAACACGGGTGCTTTCAAGTGTGCAAAGGCAGGCTCAGGAGGAATTCACACATCTTTTCACAAATTCTCTAGGGCGGTGAGCCCCTACCCCAGGCCTGTTCCTCAGTAACCATTCACGCACTGCAGTATCCTAACCACATCCTGCTAAACAGACTGGGAGGTGGGGGATGCAATGTCGAAAACCAC
Organism: Neotragus pygmaeus; assembly: GCA_006410875.1. Classification (NCBI taxonomy): domain Eukaryota; kingdom Metazoa; phylum Chordata; class Mammalia; order Artiodactyla; family Bovidae; genus Neotragus; species Neotragus pygmaeus. Next base: position 19,405 of record SJYV01009473.1, on the reverse strand, counting down.
ATCCTCAACTTTTCTAATTCCCAAACATCACTGCTCATTAGATCATAGATCACCCGGGGGAGCTTTGAAACCTTGATACTCGGCCCCACCCCAGACCAATTAAATCAGAGACACCAAGACACCTGAAGGCCGGTAAGTTTCCAAGGCAGTTCCACTACAGCCAGGGTTAAGAATTCCTACCTGAAATGAATTTCAACACAGCGGAGGCTGTTAATTTTATAGACATAACTGTACTATGTCTCCTGGGGGAGGAGGTTTTCTTTTTTTAATTTTTATTCTTTCAGTTGTCTTAAATTGTACCTGGCATCACATTTAGAAAAAACCTTCCTGAGACTGTTCCCTCGGGTGGCCAAGCTGTTTACACAGTTCTGCCCCATCTGAGCAAGAGGCTCTGTGGCAGCTACACCCCACAGGGTCCCCAGGGCAGAGCTGTCTGGGCATTGCCTCGGGCCTGCCCACTTAACAAACTGCAAAGTGGAGATGGGGTGACCTCTCTGTAGAGCTCCTGCCCCAGGGAGTTTCAGATCTGCATGGGTGACACAGTGGTGGATACGGAAAATATGGATCCTCTGTGGGGGGTGTGTGTGAATGGGGGTGTACTTGTGTGCATGGATATGCACAAGTGTGCCATGGGCTGAATATCATACGTAGGGGTATGCGTATGTCCACGTGCAAGGGTGTGTGTTTGCTGGTGTGTGGAGGTAGGCATCTTCACGCAGGGGTGCACATACATACAAGGGTGTACATATGTGGTTGTGCACAGGGGCATGCGTGCATGCATGAGGGTGCACATGTGCAGCGAAAGAAATGGCAGCAAGGGTGTATTTCAGGTGTATTTCACAAGAGCCTCACTTTCAGGGCCGCGCAAGTGCAGTGACCCCCATCTTCACTGCTCTGGCCCTGTGATGGACATCAGCAACCTCACTGATCACAGGCTCAGCTCCAGCAGGGCCCAGTGAGTGGCCAGAGGAGGAGGAAGTACTCTGGGAAAGTAAGGACTCAGGGCCGAGGTTGGAAGAGGAGACATCCCAGCAGGGGCTGAACAGAACAACCGAGTTAAAAGTCCTGCCTCTGGGGCTTCCCTGGTGGCTCAGTGGTAAAGAAGCCACGTGCCAGTGCAGGAGACATGTGCTCAATCTCTGGCCTGGGAAGAACCCACATACCACAGAGCAACTAAGCCCATGAGCCAGGACTATGGAGCCTGCGCTCTAGAGCCTGTGTGTCAGCCACTGAGCCCACATGCCACAGCGACTGAAGCCTGGGCACCCTAGAGCCCCTGCTCCGCAACAAGAAAAACTACCACGATGAGAAGCCCGCACACTGCAATGAGAGGAGCCCCCACTCGCTGCAGCTAGAGAAAGCCCACACGCAGCAGCGAAGAGCCGGCAGAGCCAACACTACATAATAAAATAGATGAATGAAGTGGTTTTTAAATTCCTGCTTCTTAGGGAGACTTGTCAAATAGCTGCCCTCTCACGCAAAGATGGTTCTCTAAGTGTGAGGCTGGGCTGTCACAAAGGCAGGGAGCCTTCCCGTTCCCTGAGGGAACAGTTAGGAAAGGAAGTTCTCACTTCTTTGGCCCCAGAAGATGCACGGTCAGAAGGGAGGAGTCCAGCTAATGCTGATAAACATGAAGTCATCTAACCTAGAGGTGGAGCCAGGTGTTGGTGCTGTTGATAGAAGGATGCTCCACACTTGCAGGGGACTTGTGTGTGGCAGAGCCTGAGATTCAGGCTCTGGACAATACCCACCCCCAGGATTCTTCCCACTGCATCTTGGGGTCTCTGGTGACCTGGGGACAAGGGTCCCCAAACCCTTGTTTACTGCTCTGCCTGAGGCAGGTCTGGCTTCCCACAGCACTGGCTGTGCCATCCTAAGTTGTCTGAGATTTCTCTGACTTCCTGCACCTCGGGTCCCTTTTCCCTTTCCTCCTCCTCTTCCCTCGTCCCATCTGAGTTTCCCGTAGGAAGCTTTGAGGCCAGGAAGAGATGCCTCTTTTCTTTACTTGCAAATGTCAGCTGCTTCTGCAGTGTTCTGCTCCACAGTGTAGATGCGTCTCTGCAGCTCTCTGTTCAGAGGGAACAGGGGTGGGCACAGCGCAGTGAGCAGCAGTGCATGCTGGCGGGCAGCAAGAGGGCACACCCAGCTCTGAAGTGGCACGCACAATGGGAACAGCTTGTCTGACAACAAAATGCCACAGGGTGAGAGCCAGCGTGGGGGACGTGCGGCTGGTTCCTGCTCCCTTCCCTGGGTAGCTAGTTTGACAGTTCAGCACCAGCCTCCGGGACAGCTCCCAAGCTAGCTCATTCCCACTCAGGTGAATCAACCAGGCGGGGCGGAGCTGCTGTTTCCAAGTGGCACCTCCTCCCCTAGAACTCGCTGCTCCTGACCCGGATGTGTTTCCAAATGCTGCCACAACCATGCAGCCCCTTCGTCAGGCCCTGTCACCTTCTCCCCCTACAAAGCAGACCATCTTCCACATCCACACTTACACACGTTGTTCCTCTCTGAAGACACTTTCCATCTTTCCTAAGCCTACTGGAACAACATCAACTTAAAAGGATGATTCTAGAGGGATGAATTTCAAGCCACGGTGATGAAAATCTCCAAACTACTAGGTCATTTGGTAGCCTCACAGCACACCCCAATCTCAGCCTCCTTCTCCCCTGACTTTCTCTGACAACCTGAGTCACTGGTAGATTCGAGTCACTCACTCTGAGTAGCTGCCCAAGGCCAGTGCTCCCTGGGCCTTGTCGACCAAGTATTGTCGATGGCTTGGTCCCCGCCAGTATCCTCCTCTCTCCAACACTTCTCTGCGACAGAGCATCAGCATTTGTGGTCAGGACAAAATGCCCATTAAAAAAAGAAGAGAGAGAGAGACATCTAGAACTAACAGACCATCCAGGTGGGGGTCAGGCTCTAGACAGGAATTACAATAAACTACCTGCGAATAAGTTCATGGGCTGATGAAGAAAAGTCAGTTTGCAGGCAAACAGTTTGGGGGCCTTCCTTAGTTATGTGCTTAGTCATTCAGCTGTGTCCAACTCTTTGTGACCCCATGGATGGCAGCCCTTCAGGCTCCTCTGTCCACGGGATTTTTCAGGCAAGAATACTGGAGCAGGTTGCCATTTCCTCCTCCAGGGGATCTTTCCAACCCAGGGATCGAACCCGCATCTCTCGTGTCTCCTGCATTGCCAGGTAGATTCTTAACCAGTGAGCCACCTGGGAAGTCTCCTTAGTTAGACCCTGGGACAAATCAGGACGGTCTCATTTCAATGCCAGTGAAAGGAATAGAAATTCACCAAGCACCAAATCTCAAGCCATAGAGAAAATGTTTTGTTAACTTTGAATAACCAGTAATATATAAAGAACTCCTACAACTCAGTAAGGAAAAGATAAACAGGAAAGCAGAAAAGTGACCAATGACATGAATGGGCATCTCATCAAGAGGAAATAAGGAGAGCCAAGCATATGACTAACTGCTCAGCCTTGTCAGTTGTCAAGGAATGAAAGTTAAGACCGTAACAAGATACCACAATACCACTCCACACCCCCAGTGAGGAAGCCCAATAACACCAAGTGTGGGGAAGAATGCAGCCCCCAGGAACCTACGCATGAAAGGACTCGACTGGTGCAGTCACTTAGGAAAACAACTGGCATTTTCTTGTCAGGCTGAATTTTTAGACACCCTAAGTCCCAGCAATTGTGTGCCTAAGTCTATACCAAAGAAAAAACTCAGTCTTTACCCAAGAGAAACTCTGACCCAGGGATACCAGGTGACATGTACAAAAATGTCCACCACAGATAGTATCATTCAAAATAACTTGTAAAAACATGGGGAAATGTCTATGGATAGCAAAAATTGATAAATAATTGTGGTATATTCACACAATGGAATATTATACAGCAGCTAACATGAATGGCATAGAGCTACAGGCAGCAACATGGAGGAATCTTGGAAATCTAATAATGAGTGAAGAAAACAAATCTTGGAGGCTACAATCAGTAGGTAAAGTTTTTACAAAGCTCAAATTAAGCCAAAATAAAAGCTAAATCATATATTGTTTACTGATACACGAATTTGTAAACAAATTTGTAAAAAACAACAAAGGAACAAATTTATTTCTTAAAGCAAAAGAATGATAAACACAAAATCCGAGTTCCAGGTTTCCTCCAGGGCTGGGTGGGGTTGAGGGGAGAGGGATGAGTGAGGGAAACGCCCAGGTGAACACAAGAGTCCTGGTAATGTTCTCATTCTGCAGCTGGGTGGCAGAAGCATGGATCACTTCATTCTTGTGCTTTGTGACATATGGTACATATATTTTTGCACATATCAAATATCACATAATAGATATTGATAGATAAAATAAGAAATATCTTACATATTTCTATATCCCACAAATATAGTGGTTAAAAATGAGCCTAATCATACACACACACACACAATCCTATCCCCTCTAACCATCAGTCTCCCACCTCAAACAGCATCAGAGGGACCCTGGAAAGGCAGGCACCGGAAGGGGTAGGCATCACTGGCCCACCTCCCCCTGTCCTCAGGTCTTCCTGGCCCCCAGGAAGAAGCCCAGCCCTAAAAGAGGACCCCTGAGGCTGCCCCAAGTCACCCAGGATGGGAGCAGTGGGGACCCTACCTGATGACGTGGCTCGGTTCCACAAACCAGTATCTGTCAGCCCCTGAGCACATACAAAAGGGCTGCCCTTAGGTCCGAGACGGAGAATAGGACCCTACTTGAACAGCACTGAGCAAATATGCTCCCTGGTGCGTCCCCCAGAATGACGGGGGGTCAGCACTGAGACGGGAAGGCAGGAGGCAGACTGAGCAGGCGGAGAAAGCTACAGGAAATGTTGCCATCTGACAGTAGCTGGGCTCCTGCGGACAGGCTCCCCTTCCTCCCCTCCCCCGCACTCACCTCTGCAGCTCCTTCAGGGACACTGTGATCCGGAGGCCATGGCCCAGGACATAGAGAGCAGCCAGGATGTCTGCCCACTGAACCATCTCCCCCAGAGGCCCACCCTTCAGCACCCGCGGGCTGAACACGTCTCCAGACTCCTCCGTCAGGAAGCCGATGTGGACGAGGATCTGGTGGGGTCAGGGGTGGGGGGACACAGAGGGTCAGCTTGGAGGAGCAGCAGCCCCCGGCCCGGCCACCCCCAGGGACACCCGGCCAGCGGAAGACACGGGCTCCTTCCCGGCTGTGCTTTCCAGCACCAGAGCACAGCGGAGGGACCTAGAGGCAGGGTGACCTCGCTGGAGACACAGGTGAACAGGACGGTCACGTCCTGCCCTCAAGGCGCTTATGCTCCAGATGAAAGAGGCGGACAACAGTAAGCACAGACAAGAGATAATTCATGAAATGACAAGGGCTCTGAAAGAAATAAACAGGGTGAATGAGAGAGGCAGGTAAGTATTTATTGCATGGATGGATGGATGGACGGATGGACAGAGGAACCAACGAGCTGAGGAGCTCCCCCAAACAGGCTACAGTATTCCCAACATTCCAGGCAAATGACACGACTTTTCTGCCTGACAAGGACAAGATGCCCACAGAATGTAGGACTCCTAAAGGGGAGAGGGTGTCACTCTGCCCCAAACTTGAAAAGGGTCGACCAACACACACATCTATCCTGACTCTGCCGCTGCACCACCCCAGCTCAAATTAAAATAAACACAACAAAAGTCTTTTAAGGGTAGACCCAGGGTCCCCTTGGCAACCTGAGGCCCGGGCTCACTAAGCTCAGCTCCTTGAACGCACTGGGAGGATGAGGTACCTGCTTCTGGTCCCTCCGGACGCCCCCCAGTTTCTGCGCCAGGCGCTGGGCGGCCAGTGCCCACTGGGCTGTGAACCGCTTGGTGCGTTTCTTCATGAAGATTAGCGATTCCTTCCCGCTGCCCATCAGCTCCAGGAGGTGGGACAGATTGCTCCGGAAAGCTGCCTGGAGGGGGTGGTCCAGACCTCAGTTCTCTAACTTCCGGCTGGCAGCTACACCACCACCATCACCCGCCACCCAGGGCATCTTCCCTGTGAGATTGGGTCTGTTCTAGCTCCTCCCACTTTTCTACGAGTCATGAGCCCTGCTCTCATGCCCCCAACATTCACTCCCCAGCCGCGTCGGTCTGTCCCAGTCCAGCTCCCGTCAGCCGCCGGTCCTGGGCCCTTCAGGACGGGGTCAGCTGTGACCTGTTCCCAGGATCCCAGCTCTGACAAGGAGGCAGTGAGGCCGTGGTCAGAGCTGGGGCTCCAAGGGCAGAGAAGCCAGGCTGCCTTTCAGCGGAGCCAGAGTATCTGCATGCCTTAACGAAGTTAACTCAGCTCTCCAGACCTCAGATCTGTCATCTGTTAAATAAGACTGTGTAAGGACTCTGCGAGATTTAAGTACAAATAAAGTGTCTGGCACACAGGAAGCCTTCAGTGAGTGACAGCTATTATTACTATTATTCCAGTCCATTAAGGGAGGTGCCTCCAGGGCCCCAGCCTGCCCCTCAAGTAGTTTCAGCTTCGCAGCATCCCGGAGGAGTTGGGACGGGCACCCGCAAGCTGGCAGGCCGGGACCAGCCCACCCACCAGGCAGAGCCAGCTGGCCTTATCTTACCCGGGGGCAGAGTCCCCTGCTGTCCCCCAAGCATGCCCCAGCCACCTCCCAGGCCTACCTGGACCTTGGGGAGGGGCTTGGGGGCCCTCCGGGTGGCCGTCTGGTTCCTCCAGGGCAGCGGGGGGCAGAACCACTCGACCTCACTGAGGTAGATGAGGAAGGAGCACTCGGTCCCGTCCACCCCGAAGAAGGCGTAGCAAGGGTCAGAGGTCCAGCGGGCGCGCATCCACTGTGGAGAGGGCCAGCCTGCGCCAGGGGGCCAGCGCCAGTCCCTCGTGTGTCCTCGGGGCCCACGTGCATGCATGTCCTTGGGGAGCGAGGTCCCCCAGGAGAGGGTCCCTGGGGCCCATCCTAAAGGTGCAGCAAGGCCAGAAGCAAAGAGAGACTGGACGAGGGTCCTGGGACCCAGCCCTGTGTCTCAGCCGCTGAGGAACTCAGGGAAGGCCAGACTGGACCGCCACCCCCCAGGTGAGAAGGACCCGGTGGGAATGGGCCAGGTCAGGACACATGCGGTCAGACAGTGGAGGTGCAGCAGCTGCAGGCTGGCGGGGCCCTCATCATTTGCTCTCCATCCACAACCAAGAGCTGGGTTCGGCGGATGCCCAGGTCAGGGCGCAGGGCTGCGGCCAGGCCAGGACTCATCCACAGTGGCCCCCTCGTGGTCCCCAAGAAGGGGTCTGCAGTGCCGCTGCCCCCCACTCTTAGGGATTTCAGCACCAGTGAGGGGCTGGCTTTCATGCCTGTGAACTGGCTCCCCAGATGCAACCGGGGGCGGAGGGGGTCGCCCTGGGCAGGAGGCAGGGATTCTCTCAGTCCAGTTGGACTAGAAGGGATGCGGAGAGAGAATGAGGTCCACTCCTTGTGTGAAACTGTCAGGAATCAGACTGCTGGGGGTAGCATATGTATATTTAATAGCGTGTCTGCTGCAAGACAGTACTGAAAACCCCAAAACATGACCCCTTCTGGGAAATTCAGTTGGTGTGCCAGGCAGAGAAGCAGTTCCTCTGGGGCTGGCCTCTGCTAGCTAGTGCCAGTGTGAGGGTCTGGAGCCCGGGCAGAGAGCCCCTGGGTGGTGGATATTGCTGCCAGCAGAGCCCCAGAGCTAATCTTGGCCATGGCCCCCGCGGAGGGGCCTGCTTCTCCTGGTCATCCCACCCCAACCCTCAGCCCCAAGCCTCACCTCCACCTTCCCTGAGCAGTCAGGGAACTTGGGGTCACTGGGCGCCTCACACTGGTCCCGCCGGCCTTCAGACACTGCAGGGAGAGAAGGCCAGCTTGCTGAGGACCTGGGTCCGGGAAGGAGCCCAGCAGAGAAACCACAGGCGGGCGGGAAGAGGAAGTGTGGGCATACATACTGCCCTTGACCTGAGTTTTCTTCCCTGAAAGGCCACCTGCCAGGGATGGCCTGGGCCTGAGTTGCCCCCTCTGCCACCATGCCCACCCTCCTTAGGCGATTCAGGCCAATGAGGAGCTGGCCTGAATGCTTAAAGACCAGTTCTCAGGAGGGGCAGATCTCAAGCACACATCTGAATGTACTCCCGATTTTCTGAGGGGGACTTCCCAGCCTGATGCTCCCCACATCAGAGGAATGGAGGGGCCACCCAGGGATGGTGGGGTCACCCCACTGAGAGCCCGAGGCAGGACCCCCTAGAGGAACCCCAGCTGGAGGAGCTGCTGCAGGGAGAAATCAGGCCCCACCCCAGACTCCCACCACCCTGTACTCTGTCCTGGGGGTCGCGAGGCACCCCCGGCCCCCACCCTTGCTGTGCAGGAGCAGGCTGTGGCGCAGGATCTGGTCCACCTTCACAGCGATGTCCGAGACGTTCTGGGCGATGGCCTGGATCCGCTCCATGAGGCCAGTCCCAGCGGGGAGCCTAAGAGGGAGAAGCCACGATGAGCCTGCAGCGATGCCATCCCGGGGGCAGGGGGAGGAGGGCCCAGCCTTCCCGCAAAGGACTGCAGGGCCCCCAGCACCCAAACGCCAGCCTGCACTGAATGGAAATGCAGCAACTGATAGTCAGGCCAGGAAATGGAGCCGCTGCTGTCTCAGCCTGGGCCGATGGAGCTCGCTAACTAACCATCAACGTGCCCACCTGGCACACCTCTGGGAAAACCCACACCTGGAGGTGCCAGGCCAAGGCCAGAGCTCGGGCTGACGTGGGCAGAGGAATTCCCCTCAAGAGCCTGGACAGGATGTGTTTGGGGACCCCCAGGTGATGGAGGCCCTTTTCCTGGGCTCAGCCGGCCGCCTTGAGTCTTTTTCTCTATTTTCCTCCCGGGGGGAGGCCTGTATCTTGCCAAAGTAAATTCCACACAAAGTAGCCTGGGGACTTACCAACTATTAAAACCTCTAGGAAAATTATTGCTGGATTCCCAAGAATGAATTCTCCCAGGACCTTAAACGAGTTCACTGCCACAACATCACAGGCCTCCGACTCACCGCAACACTGGCACTGCCTTAATTTTTGGAATTTATTCCCTGGTGTTGAGCACCACTCCTCTCTAGAGGAGTTTATTAGACATCAGATGCAGTATTTATTTCACAGCAAAAACTTCTATTGAGACAGATTCCACTCGGCTGGCACGTGGGGCTCACAGCAAGGAGGGCTCTGGGGGCCCCCCTCCAGAAGGCCGCTTCCTTTTTTCTGAAGACAGTAATTCCATTCCCTTTGATTTTCACCACCTCCTCTGGCTTTGCAGGCCAAGTTTAAGCTCCATTTATCCCTTTACAAGGACTGGGTCTTCCTTGCCGCACATAATAAGAACTACACGAAGGAGGATTTTTCCAAGCTGGGCTCCTCTGGGATCTTCAAACCCCACCTCCCACCAGAAAGGGCACAGTGCTGCCCCTCCTCGGCCACCTGCCCCCTTAGGCCACCCTCCCCCAACCGTTATCCTTTTTCAAAACGTTGGCTGTGCGGGGTCCTCACTGCGAAGCGCAGGCTCAGGAGCCGCGGTGCTCAGGCTTCTTCGGTGATGTGTGGGCTCAGTTGCCCCTTGACATGTGGAATCTTAGTTCCCCAGCCAGGGGTCAAACCCACGTCCCCTGCACTGGAAAGGGGACTCTTTTGGGGGGCTGTGTTGGGTCTTCACTGCTACACGGCTTTTCTCTAGTTGCGGCAAGTGGGGCTATTCTCCAGTTCGTGTGCTTGGACTTCTCACTGCGGAGGCTTCCCTTCTTGCAGGGCATGAGCTCTAGGGTGTGCAGGATTTAGCAGTTGCGGTTTCTGGGCTCCAGAGCACAGGCTCAGTAGTTGTGGCGCTCGGGCTTAGTTGTTCTGCGGCACGTGGGATCTTCTGGGACCAGGGATACAGCCTGTGTCTCCTGTATTGGCAGGTGGTTCTTTACCGTTGAGTCACCAGGGAAGGCCCTGGAAGGCGGATTCTTAACCACTGGACCACCAGGGAAGTACCCCCTGTTCCACTTTAAGGAGAGGAAGGATGCGGGGACAAAAGGCAGAGGCGGCAGGAAGGGGGGGAGACGAGCCCTCCACACACACCTGTGCACACACATGTACACCCATGTGCACACACGTACACAGGCAGCCCAGTCCACGCTCTCCAAACTCTCCTGGAAAATGGCATTGCCTTTCATTCACTTCCGGTGGCTGCTGTAACGAATGACCACAGACAGGGGCTTAGTGCAGTACAGACGTCTTCTCTCACACCCCGGGCACCAGGAGTCTACACTCAAGGTGTCGGCAGGCTTGCTTCCCCCTGGAGGCTCTGGGGGAACACCTGTCCTAGCTTCTGGGGAGCCAGCGGTGCTCTGCCTCCGTCTTTCCTCTGTGTGCATGTGGAGGCTCTGTGAGCCTCCTTCTGTGTGCGTCCAGAGTTCCTCTTCTTAAAGAACACCAGGCACTGGATTAGGGCCCACCCTGATCCAGTATGACCTCATCTTAACTTGACTGCATCTACCAAAACCCTATTTCTGAACAAGATCATATTCATAGGTACCATATCCACAGGCCCAGCCTTTATCCTGCTGATTCTTTCATGGGAGATGAAGAGCAGACGGGGGAGAGGGAGCTTTGACTCCGCGCTTCTGGGTCCACATTATTTGGTGGCTTATTGGAGGGCTTCCCAGGTGGCGTTAGTGATAAAGAACCCTCCTGCCAGTGTAGGAGACATAAGAGACATGGGTTCAATCCCTGGATCGAAAAGATCCTCTGGAGGAGGGCATGGCAACCCAGTCCAGTATTCTCTGCCTGGAGAATCCCGTGGACAGAGGAGCCTGGCAAGCTACAGTTCATGGGGTCACAAAGAATCAAACACAACTGAAGTGACTTAGCATGCAGGCATCGGACTGAGAAAGGACCTCAGAGTCAGAGGTCCTGGATTCAAATCCTGGTTCCACTGGAGAGCTGTGTGACTTTGGGCAAGTAACCTAACCTCTCTGAGCCCCAGGGTTAGCTCATATAAAGTCTGAATAATTTTAGCTCCCTCACAGAGTGATGAACTGCAAGGATTAGACATGAAGTTGACTGTCAAGGGCTCAGTATACAGTAAGTGCTCAATAAATGCTCGAGACACTCTCACTCCCTACCTCCAGGAGTCGCCCCATCCTTGAGAGGAAGTCTCATAAGTTTAACTACAGAGCAAAGTACTTCACTTTTGGGGAGATTCAGCAATTTTCATACGATAAGCATTTTTTTTTTTTGCATAAAACATATCACCAGCCTAGGCTTTAAAACAGCGCAGATGGCATCTGTCTGATTTAACAAGTTCAACTTGTTCAAAACAGAATTACTTGGCGTCACTATTATTATACTGGACTTAGCATTTGCACAGCACTTTCTATTTTCAAATAATATAGGATTAGGCTTCTTTCCCTGGGAAGTTTTTTTTTTAAATGACAACAAAAGTGATGTTGTGAGACTTCAAACCACAGCACATCTGTGACCTGGGAAATGCTTCCATGGAAAAGGAAAGAGGGGGTGGATTGGGGACAAGGTGTACGGCTGCCCACCGCTGACAGTGTCACCGTGGGATTGGGGTGGGGGCAGGGCTGGCTTCTCCATCAGGCCAGGGCAGTGCACTGACAGGGCCCACAGTGCTTTTAGGAGTCCACAAAAATGTTTCCATTCCCCTAAACATCAGGAAAAAATTGTAGGTTGGGAAAAGATTTTAATATGTAATGTTACTATAAGCATCTTTATGCCAACACAGTCATAAAATATAATTTTGCTATTGGTTAAATATGCTCAGGCATAAGTGGCTTCCTGGAGCCAGCCGCCCTCCAAGGCTGACCCTCGTGCTGCCAACCTCTGAGCACTGGCCCAGGGTCCCCTGAAGAAGCAACCAACACCGCAGGCCACCCACCGATCTCAGAACCCTCTGCCCCTCCACCACCCAGAGCCAGGGGCCAGAGGCCAGAACGGAGCAGGGAACTCTGGCTCCAGCCGGCAGCCGCTTCCCCCCAGGACACTGGCTCCAGGCATCACCTCCCATCAGACCAGGTCCCCAGAAGGCCCCCTTGAGCCTCGGCCCCTCCTCCCAGCCTCGTGAGGCCATTACTGATTCCAGCTCTCAGTCCCCTGGCCCCAGCACGAGCGCTCCAGGAAGCCGTAGGAAGGAGGTTTAATCTTGAGTTCCACCCATGATTTATGAGGGGTGCATTCAATTAATGAGATATTGATTTCTGCGCAGCTGGCCAGCATGCTTGCTGGGAGTTGTTATTTTATTATAAAACCGATTGCTTTCCTTTTAAAACAGAGAGACCCGCGTTCACAGGTGCCTGAAGACACATGTACCAAGACCCAAACGCTGCAGCAGAAACGCAAGCACCGTGAACAGGAGACGGGTTCTCTCCAGGCGTGTCTCTCTGTCTACCTCTCACACACGCCACACGGAACGCAGGAAACCCCCAGCCCTGGGACCAGACTTCCCTGCACGTTTTTACTGCTCTCCTCCTCTGCTCCCCCCTCTTCACTCCCATCAGAGATCTGATGCCATCAGAGTGCTCCCAGCACATGATCAAGGACCCGCCTGCCCCTCCCCGGGTAAGAGCAGAGGGGACGCCTTCTCTCCTGCCCTGAGAAATACATACACACATACATGCACACGTGTGTATCAGAAAGACAGGATAGCTAGTGATAGACAGACAGATAGATAGCCTTCCCACTGCTGATAGGAACAGAGCCGGAGCTGGGCTGTGGTTTCATCACTTGGGGAAGGGACTGGTACCCCATGGGTGGGGCAAAGCCAGACTATGGGGAACAGAGCCCCCATCCCCAGCCCAGAGCCCAGTGTTTCCTTGGAGGATTTTCTTTTCTAACATCTCATATGTCTTACTTAGGGCTTCCCAAGGTGGCACTAGGTAAAGAACCCGCCTGCCAATGCAGGAGATGTGAGAGACCCAGGTTCGATCCCTGGATCGGGAAGACCCCTTAGAGGAGGGCATGGCAACCCACTTCAGAATTCTTGCCTGTAGAATCCCATGGACAGAGGAGCCTGGCGGACTACAGTCTACAGGTGCGCAAAGCGTCAGATGCGACTGAGTGACTAAGCACACACACAGCTGGAGGGAGAAATGACAGCCCACTCCAGTGTTATTGCCTGCAGAATCCCATGGACAGAGGAGCCTGGCGGGCTATAGTCCACGGGGTCGCAAGAGTCAGATAGGACTGAAGTGACTCAGCACGCACTCATGTTTATTTAAGACACACTGATATCCCGCTATACATGGCTTGCTTCTTGCCTCTTTTACTTAGACTGTATGATGAGTAAATACATTGCCAGCCATTAAATATTTTAAATGTAACTTTAGTGGTTACATTTTATTCCATCATGTGTGTCCATACCGTACTGACCTTTCCCCCACTGATTTCTTTTTTTAGGATTTATTTTTATTTCTTTTATATATTTGGCTGGGCCAGGTCTTAATTGCAGCAGGCAGGATCTTTAGCTGCAGCCCGTAGGGTCTAGTTTCCCCGACCAGGGATCAAACCCCGGGTCCCCTGCATTGGGAGCCCTCGGAGTCTTAACTACTGAACCACCAGGGAAGTCCCAATAGTCGGTCTCTGAAGTATCTTAAAACTACATGTGTCTATTTGGCTATGTCCTTAGTGATAAAAATCTTATGATTAAAACATATTTCCCAGTTTGATACGTTAAACAGTTCCTTAAGCGTGGGATTGGTATCAATAGTGAAGGAAAATTATTTGTTCCGTTACATGTTCTTTTGCCTCAAATTCTGCTTTGTTTGGTATAAATATTGCCATCTCCACTTTTTCGGTTTGTGTGTCCTAGATACATTTCCTCTTATTTTTAATTTCTGAGTCACTGGTTTTGAGGGAGGCCTGTCTTACAAATGGCATACAGTGGGATGCTGAGAACCTTTGTCCCTGTTAGGGATGTTTAACCCTTCACATTTATGTCACATTTGACAGGTATCTGCCCTGGAGTGACTTTCTCAACCAGTCACCAACATCTCCCCTCACCCCCATATCAATCCAGCTTCCCCCAGCCCAGAGGCCACACTCCCAGATCTGTCGTGTTAGGAAGGGGCTAATCCAGAGGCTGGACCCAGCACAGAGCCTGTGAGAAGTGGGGCATGTCCTTTAAATCTGAGCCCCAAGTCGTCTTAACTGGTGGTGTGTCCCCTGTCCTACACCCCACCCCCACACACAGAAGCTACACTCCTGGCACTTGGCCCCTCCAGCACAGAGATGGCCGAGAACGTCTAGAAGCTTTTTATTATTATTAACTTACTTATTTATTTGGCTGTACTGGGTCTTAGTGGTGGCGTACAGGATCTTTGATCTTGATCTTCACTGAGGTATGCGGGATCTTTAGTAGTGGCGTGTGGGATCTAGCTTCCTGACCAGGGTTCCATGGAACCTGGGCTCCCTGCTTCAGGAACCTAGAGGCTTAGCCCCTGGATGACCAGGGAAGTCCTCAGGAGCATTTTTGAGTTTTTAAATAAAGCTTTAAAAAAATTGGGGGAAAAAAATAAAACTTCAACTCCTTACTCACAGATGATAATTCTGATGGATCTTCCTTCCTGCTGTCCCTTCTCCACAGGGAGGGGTTGCTGGCTCCCTCCTCCTAAGGAGTTCTGACACTCTTTGAGGATGAGAACTCTGACTTGCGCCTTCTAGGTTTCCTCCACCCATTCCTGACACCCCAGCCCAAAGCCTGCACCCAGTAGGCACTGGACAAATACAGATTGGCTCAAACGCAGACAGCCTGAAATCTCAGCTGTCTTTGCCACTGCAGAGAGGCCTTATAGAAAATTCAGAGATCACTATTTGGTTTTAGGATACATAATATGATGCCATTTGCAATAAATCGGCAAATAAATCTGAATTGTGTTTTCCTAGGCTGAATAAAGTGAATTTGCTTTTCCTAAGGATATATCAGCCATGAGTGGGAGGCACGGCCGAGAAGCTTCCAAAGGGCACAAGAGGGGCAGTGAAGGTTGTTCTTTTTGAAGCCACAGAGAATTGCAAAATGAGAAATCCAAGTGCAGATAACTGAAAGTTTGCTGGAAACACAGTGGCAACAGGGTTCTCACCTGCCAGCTCCATGCTGGACAATCCGGAGTGGGGTCAGGGTGGGGAGAGGACTGCAGTGTTCGTGCCCATGGGAAGGGTGAGCAGGCAGCCTCCGCGTGCCCTGGACACACCCACCGCTTCGCTCCCTGAAGCCAGAAGCAACAGTGTCCCTGAAATTTATGGCTCTGCCTGTGGGGTTTGATGGGCTCTGCTGGTCATGATGGATTGTTGCTATTTCCTGGGATGAAGCTGGAGCGGGTGGAGATGAAGGGCAGAGCAGGGGAGGGAGGGCGGGCTGGGACGGGAAGAAACGGGAGAGACGCCGAATGTGCTGGCGGTAGCATTCCCGGCCCAGGAGGCAGGCCCGGCAGCCCAGGAGCACTTGGCCCTCTGCTCTCACCCTGGTGAACAGACCAGTGTGGACAGAGGCTGGATCTGCAGCCTGAACAGGGTGGAGCACAGCTGGGAAAGTAGAAAGGATGAGAGGCGGGGCGAGGGGCTAAATCAGAGTGGACACAGCAGCAGCAGAGAGGGTCACCCTGTGCACATGGAGAAGAAGCAGCCTCAGACCCCAGGGGGCGTCCAGGGGTGCCCAGCACCTTTGCCTCCATCTTCCGTCTCTGCCCCCTGGCGGAGGGCATGCCAACCCACTCCAGTATTCTTGCCTGGAGAATCCTGGACAGAGGAGCCTAGCAGGCTACAGTCCATGGGGTCGCAAAGAGTCGGAAATGACTTAGTGACTAAACCATCATCACCTGTCTCTGCCCCAGCCCCTCTCTTCCCTTCTCACACCCCCCTCATCCAGAGGCATCCCTCAGCTCTAAGAATAGGGTCCCCGCGCCGCCTGCCATCACTGACAAAGCTCTAGGCCACCTGTCCACTGCCCTCTCCCAGCCCCCACCGCTCTGCCAGGTGGACCTTCACACTGGTTTCTTTCCTTTAAGACACCAAGCTTGGGACTTCCCTGATGGTCCAGTGACTAAGACTCCACACTCCCAATGCAGGGGCCTGGGGTTCGAACCCTGGTCAGGGAACCGGATCCCATATGCTGCAACTAAAGGTCCCGAATGCAGCAACTAAGACCTGGAGCAGCCAAATAAATAAATATTTTTAAAAAGACACCAAACCTGCTCCTTCCCTAGGGCCTTTGCACTTGCTGTTCTCTCTCCCTCAAATTCTCTACCCTCCAGCTCCTCACGTAGCTGGCTCTTCCCGCTCATTCAGAATTGAGCTTACATATCACCCATTCCCATGGGCCTTAACAGACCACCCTGTTTGAACAGCCTCTTTCCCAGTCATCTGCCTTCTCATGCTTAGAGCTTGGCTCCGGATCTCTACATTATCTCATTCGTTCTTTTTCTGTTACTATCTGTCTTCCCTGCAGGAATTGGGACAAGGTTCATTGCTGTGTCCCCAGCGCTGGGAGTAGTGCCTGGCGCTTCGGTGGTGCCAAGACGTATTTCAGGAGCAGAGAGATCTCTAGTTTCTTCTGTCAGAAGCTCAGTCTCTGGAGAGCCACAGCATGTAACCAGGGACCCCGACTTCCCAAGGGGGAAGAGCTCCCACCAGGAGCCGGGCATTCTGGCGAGCTCCTCATGCCCACCACTGCGTTTAATCCCAGGCTCCAGAACTGTAATTTTATTTATTTTTTAATTAATTTTTATTGGAGTATAGTTGCTTTACAGCGTTGTGTCAGTTTCTGCTGTACAACAAGGTCAACCAGTTATAGCTTCTCTTCTTTGGATTTCCTTCCCACTTAGGACATTGACTAGAGCTCCCAGCGCTTTACAGTAGGTGCTCATTAGTTATCTATTTTATACACAGTATCAATAGTGTATATATGTCAATCCCAGTCTCCCAATTCATCCCCCTCCCTACCCCCATCCCGTGTCCCTCTCTGTTCTCTACATCCAGTAATGTAATTTTAGTGCCTACATTTCCCAAAACAAAAAAATCAGAGCAAAGGTCTTGTGTCTCCTGAGCCGTGAATTATTACTAATTGATATGAAAAATCTTGCAAAGGGATAAAAACAGACCCCCAAGAAACTGCATATTTAATGAACGGCCACCAAGAGCTCAGTATTTAGAGAGGTGGGCTTCCTGTGGGGCCAGCGGACCTGGGCCCTGAGCCAGGCCCAGCTCCTCAGCAGCTGTGCCACTGTAAGCAAGCTCCTAAACACCTTTGTGCCTCCGTTTCCTCCTCTGCAGGACTGAAGCCCCTGTAAGGCACTGTGGGATTGACGAGCTCTCGGCAGAAACACGATA
>SJYV01009472.1:0-13251 GCA_006410875.1 Neotragus pygmaeus | reverse complement strand
CAGGGAGGCCTGGCATGCTGCAGTCCATGGGGTCACAAAGAGTTGGACACGACTGAGCCACTGAACTGAACTGAACTGACCCATATCAGGTGCTGCAGTATACTCTTCAGGATGCACAGGCAATTTTGTATCCTATAAATTGACCACAATGTCTGACTGCCAATCACCTGTTTATCTCTTCATTGGAGTTGGAATGCCACACTCTATGTATTAATAAATGAACCCATTATTCCTGCATGCAAAATTAAATATTTTTACTGTAATATTTTTGTATATAACTTATTTAGTTTGACCTTCATTATTATTCCTGATGCCTGAGGCCATAAGAACCTGCATGCAATCCAGGAGCCCTGGGTTCAGACCATGTGTTAGGAAGGTCCCCTGGTGAAAGGAATGGCTACCCACTCCATTATTCTTCCCTAGAGAATTCCACAGACAGAGAAGCCTGGTGAGCTTCATGGGGTCATGGGGTCATAAGTATCAGACATGACTGAGTGATTAATATTTTCATTTTCACCATATCATATTTTAACATTTACCCCATAATTTGAATTTCTTGTCATAAACTCTTTGAATCTAGGGTATTTGTCCTTTCTATTGATGCACATACAGCTCTAAGTGTGGAGACATACACAGGGAACAATCTGGGTCATTTTAGTAACCCAATAATTTACACCTGCATGTTCGAACTTTTGGTGGTCGTACTTTACTCTCTAAATCGTGTCTGATACTTGCAACCGTGTGGACTGTAGCCTACCAGGGCCCTCTGTCCATGGGATTTTCCAGGCAAGGATACTGGAGTGGGTTGCCATTTCCTCCTCCAGGGGATCTTNCAATAATTTACACCTGCATGTTCGAACTTTTGGTGGTCGTACTTTACTCTCTAAATCGTGTCTGATACTTGCAACCGTGTGGACTGTAGCCTACCAGGGCCCTCTGTCCATGGGATTTTCCAGGCAAGGATACTGGAGTGGGTTGCCATTTCCTCCTCCAGGGGATCTTCACAACCTGGGAATGGAACCCGGGTCTCCTGCATTGCAGGCAGATTTCTTACCGGCTGAGCTACAAGGGAAGCCCTTTGAAATTTTACCCGTCAGCCTGGAAGGCTGTATAGTCCATGGGGTTGCAAAGGGTCAGACACGACTGAGCTACTTTACTTTACTTTTAATCACATATAACGTGTCCTCTTCCATTGTTAGTAGTGAGGAAAATGTCTGAGAGATGTTATGATAGAAGAACCCAATACACTTTAGTGCACATAAGAGTGGAAGCAGAGAGACCACTTAAGATGTGGTTGCAGTAATCTATGTGGGAAATTAAGGTTGATGTGGTATGTATATTGTGATAAATGGTCACAATATTTACATACAGTTTCCCTCCAAATATGTTCCTCTGTTTTCATTCTCAATTTTATCATACATAAAATCAACCACAAGAGAAAATATGATGGGTTTTTAATTCTTCATCTTTTTTATTTACAATAGTCAGTCATCAAATTATGCTTTCTTTTTCTTCTAAATATTAATTTCACGAATTTCCTTCTATCTTTGTATACTTTTTATATTGAAATATGCCTTATAAAACTTTATTTTTGGTACTTCTTCACTTTCATCAGTCTCTTTTTATTCAAGAGTATTTTTTCTGTGAGGTAGATAAAATCATTCCTTTTTTCTCCTTAATTGCCTTCACTATCTCTTCTTGGTTCTCATGATTGCATCATGTACCATGAAAGAGACTGAAATGCCACTAACAGTGCAATTCTCCTTCATTTATTTTCCATAGTAGCCCAAGTGTATTTCCAGTTTCTCATCCCACTTGCATGACTCAGTTCTTGGCAATGAAATACGAAAGGAAAGAACACATTCAGAATGATCCCAGAAACCATGGAATACACCAGTGTCAAAGCCACCTGACCCTGAATGATCATTAACAGTGGTGGTGTACACTGGAGAAGACATGAGTTTGAGAGAGCTCTGGGAGATAGTGAAGGACAGGGAAGCGTGGTGTACTGCAGGCCATGGGGTCACAAAGATTTGGACATGAGTGAGTGACAGAACAACAGCAATACAGTAAGCTTCACCCTAAATCTGGAATACTGTCTTGGAATACCCCTCTTTAGAACCCTCAGGTCTTAGAATTGTAGCAGTTTCCTATCTTTGTCATAGTTTAACCAATTGGTGTAGAAGCATTGTTTTTGTTCTCCTCTCCCTCTGCATATATTATCTAAGAGCGTTCTTCACCCTTACCCTCCCATTCCATGTGGTCATTACATACCCCATGACTGCACTCACCTGGCCACACGTTACTGATTCCACACAGCCTGTTATACCAAACAGTTCCACCAGAACATTTCCTGCAACTGTTTGAATAAGAACCTAGTGGAAATCTTTCTGTCTTTGTTTCTGTAGTTGTAATATTTTTACACTTGGGAATTGTATTCCATTTCCCCCTCCATACTGAAAGGACAAAACTTGAGCTCTGATATCAGGGACATGAAGTAGAATCTTGCATATGTGTAACAGATCTATGTATTTTAATCTCTCTTGTTTTCCTTTACTAGTGAGTTAATGATTGACACACACAACACAACCATAGTTAATAAATTATATTTTAAAATTTAATTTTTACAATGCAAGGTTTAAATGATGAGACAACTTCAGGAGATTGAATGTTTTGAACCCAATCTATTAGCTCAGAATTTTTGCTGTGTTCATCATCAGATTGATCTCTTGTTTGCAAAATTTGAAAGTCCATGGGCAATAATTACTACATTGCTTTAGTAACAAATCTAAGGACAATAATATTTATTATATAACTAAAATATCCCAAGGACTATTTTGAGACTTAAAGGTGGTGGGCGGGTACATGTAATGTTTCCATTTTAGGATTAATATTACAACATTTAAAGAGAATTTGAGCAGTTTCCCACTAAAGCTATAAATTGTACCTCACATTAGCAAAAAAATGAGCATATTTTTGTTTTCTGGTGNGTGGTGGGCGGGTACATGTAATGTTTCCATTTTAGGATTAATATTACAACATTTAAAGAGAATTTGAGCAGTTTCCCACCAAAGCTATAAATTGTACCTCACATTAGCAAAAAAATGAGCATATTTTTGTTTTCTGGTGCCACAGTTCTATTTGTCATATATTCCATATAGTTTTAATAAAATTATTTGCCTTAAGATTGTTCCTATAAAGATATATATACATATATATATGCCCAATAAAGCTATATTTTTGCAATAAAATTACATATTTGTATTAAAGTTATGTGTACATTAATCTCTACAGATTCAATATTCTCACATCAATTCAATTATTTCATATTAGAATATTTTCTGTACACCTAACCATTTACACTTTACCTTTTGGACATCATATATTTCCATCTCTGTCCATTGAAATGTGATTATGAATTAATATACTATGCTTAATTTAATTTGAGCAGTATGAAGTGAAATAAGATTATTTCTTCACTTAATCTTAGTACTAACCTTTACCTAATTATTGCTTATGAAATGTATAATTTTCAGTTTTCAGTAGACCCATGAAAATTCTGTTGTAAAATTTCTGTTTAACAAACTAAATTTAAAAAATCATCACTATATATTAATATCAAACACTTTCTGCATATTTTTGCCTAAATTCAGGGCTCTGTTTCTTAGTAATAGCCCCCTATTTGGTTATTTATTTGGATCCATCTGATTATTGAATATGTATTATGTCATTCTTTCCAACTAAACAAGTTGTAAAACTTACTTTTTTCCAACATTTCTAAACTGTGATGTTCCCAGGTATTATAAGCCNGGCTCTGTTTCTTAGTAATAGCCCCCTATTTGGTTATTTATTTGGATCCATCTGATTATTGAATATGTATTATGTCATTCTTTCCAACTAAACAAGTTGTAAAACTTACTTTTTTCCAACATTTCTAAACTGTGATGTTCCCAGGTATTATAAGCCTGATTTATCTGACCTAAACACTAATTAATATAGAGCAAAACAAAGCCAAAGGCATAGGTTTCAAACTTCACTACTTTCAGTGAATAAGTTATTCATAAACAAGTGAATATAGCAAAACATGGATTGACAACTGTATATTTGGAAAAGGTGGCAACATTAAACATTCAAATGAGATAAAAGACTTGGAAAATTAGACAAGCAGGAAGTAGTGTAGATTATAGTAAACAGGCACAAACAGGCATAAAGGCAGTGGTGGCAGTTTAGTCTCTGAGTCATGTCTGACTCTTGTGACCCCATGGACTGTAGCCCCACAGGCTCCTCTGTCGATGGGGTTCTCCAGGCAAGAATACTAGACTGGGTTGCCATTTCCTTCTCCAGGGGATCTGCCAGATTCAGGGACTAAACCCAGGTCTCCTGCATTGCAGGCAGATTCTTTACCAACTGAGCTATAAGGGAAGCCCTAATAAGAAAGAACATACAAGAAGAGACAGCAAAAGAGACATAGATGTATAGAACAGTCTTTTGGACTCTGTGGGAAAGGGCGAGGGTGGGATGATTTGGGAGAATGGCATTGAAACATGTATAGTATAATATATGAAATGAATCACCAGTCAGGTTCAATGAATGATACTGGATGCTTGGGACTGGTGCACCAAGACGACCCAGAGGGATGGTACGGGGAGGGAGGAGGGAGGGGGTTTCAGGATGGGGAACATGTGTATACCTGTGGTGGATTCATGTTGAGGTATGGCAAAACCAATACAATATTGTAAAGTAATTAATCTCCAATTAAAATAGACAAATTTATTAAAAATAATTTTGAAAACACTTTTTACAAAAATTGCAGGTTAAAAATTAGTCTAAATGTATATAAGGAGCACACATTCATTAATTTTTTAAAAAATCTCCCAAAGTTTTAAATATTTGCCAGATTAATTAAATGTAGAAGGCTGAATTCCTGAAGGCTAAATTAGAGAACAGTGAACATGTTTCTAAATGCAATATGTCAAAACACCCAAATCTCAGAATAACTATATTTCATCCTGAACACAGTGTTTCTATTCCTGTTTTACTAGAAAGTAACGCATTTAGTGGAAGGAGTAGAATATTAGTGTTTGTTAGTGAACTATCTTGATCCCAGAAGTACCTATGACAGAGAAAGTAGAAAGAGACCAACCAAAGAGCAACTGGCTGATGCAGTGGAATGCAGGTGAGTCACTTAGTGAAGGAGTGGAGATCCTGAGATCTCTGAGATCTCTTCACTGAGATCACTGATCTTCCTGACCTGCCTGCTGCAGGGCCTCCAGGAACAGAGAAAAAATATTGACTGAGAGCAGGGCCCAAGGGTGCACAGACAGCATGGATGACTACGTGAATGCTCTTCAGACCACAGAGGGCCGTGGACGCTTGACCTGAATGACCTTTTGCCACAGGTCATGATCTGCTCTACCACATCCCAGATGACTTGAGCATCACAATTTCTATCAGGTGCAACTTTAGCAGAAAGACCAAAGGAAGGGCTATGGAGAATTTCCCTTCAAAAATGATATGTGAGTTGGTCTTTTTAGCAAGCCCTGAACCACACTAACTTTACTCCAGAGTTCTACTAAGCCAATTCCCATTCCACCTTCATATTAATTGTTAGCTTTAATATTATGATTGATTTTGATTATTTATTGTTAATTGATAGATTTCCATAATATGTGTGTTACATCCATTCAATATCAACATCTATGGGTAGAGCTAGTTAAACTCTGGAGTAGCTGAATGTGTGTAAGGTGGCTTTGAGTGTATAAATCATCTGGAAGACAGAAAGTTAGAGAAGAATAGAAAATTTTGAGAAGGAAAGAAGGCAATAGAAGAAAAACTATTGTAAGTGGTGCATTCTAATCAGAGGACAGCTTTTTAAATTGCATTCTTTTATACAAATTCATAACTTCTTTTTTAAGTGAATATGTGTTTGTAGGTATAGCAGAAGTAAAAGTCGATGTGTTTACTGCTACTATTAAAATTATATTCCTGAATTTTGATTTAAGCTTATCCCCAGGCAATTATTCCATGAAATAAAATGGAAATCTATTCAAAACTTAAAACATTTGGCATATATGCTATATAGCAATTTATTACAAAACATAAATGGTGAAAAAGTATGCACTGGAAAAAATAAACTGAAAATTATAAGTTTTTTTCTTGGCTAGTTTCATGTGATACTGTTACCTTTGTCTTTAAATACTTAATAACTTCATTTACCTAACCAAGATTACTTTATAAATAAGCTTAAATTTTGATGACACAATAGAAATATAAAATGATCAGGTGAAAAGTATATACTTTTATAACAGTCTGATACACATTTTATATCAGTTAATTTAATTGGATACAAGTACTTGAGTAATAATACATGATTAATTAGGAAATATTCTCGTGAAAAACAGTAAGGTTGATCCACACTTTAAAACTTCAAAACATGCTCTGTTTAGTCAAGAAAACGTAGGCAACAATCCTAGAACTAAAGGGACCATTTTCTTAGTAATCACATTCCATAAAGCCTTCTTTACTTCGTCATTTCTAAGGCTGTAGATCAGAGGATTCAACATGGGGATCACCACTGTGCAGAATATGGAAGCTGCTTTGTCCTGAGTCAGGGCGGAGCTGGAAGTGGACCTCAGATAAGNGAGACAGCAAAAGAGACATAGATGTATAGAACAGTCTTTTGGACTCTGTGGGAGAGGGCGAGGGTGGGATGATTTGGGAGAATGGCATTGAAACATGTATAGTATAATATATGAAATGAATCACCAGTCAGGTTCAATGAATGATACTGGATGCTTGGGACTGGTGCACCAAGACGACCCAGAGGGATGGTACGGGGAGGGAGGAGGGAGGGGGTTTCAGGATGGGGAACATGTGTATACCTGTGGTGGATTCATGTTGAGGTATGGCAAAACCAATACAATATTGTAAAGTAATTAATCTCCAATTAAAATAGACAAATTTATTAAAAATAATTTTGAAAACACTTTTTACAAAAATTGCAGGTTAAAAATTAGTCTAAATGTATATAAGGAGCACACATTCATTAATTTTTTAAAAAATCTCCCAAAGTTTTAAATATTTGCCAGATTAATTAAATGTAGAAGGCTGAATTCCTGAAGGCTAAATTAGAGAACAGTGAACATGTTTCTAAATGCAATATGTCAAAACACCCAAATCTCAGAATAACTATATTTCATCCTGAACACAGTGTTTCTATTCCTGTTTTACTAGAAAGTAACGCATTTAGTGGAAGGAGTAGAATATTAGTGTTTGTTAGTGAACTATCTTGATCCCAGAAGTACCTATGACAGAGAAAGTAGAAAGAGACCAACCAAAGAGCAACTGGCTGATGCAGTGGAATGCAGGTGAGTCACTTAGTGAAGGAGTGGAGATCCTGAGATCTCTGAGATCTCTTCACTGAGATCACTGATCTTCCTGACCTGCCTGCTGCAGGGCCTCCAGGAACAGAGAAAAAATATGGACTGAGAGCAGGGCCCAAGGGTGCACAGACAGCATGGATGACTACGTGAATGCTCTTCAGACCACAGAGGGCCGTGGACGCTTGACCTGAATGACCTTTTGCCACAGGTCATGATCTGCTCTACCACATCCCAGATGACTTGAGCATCACAATTTCTATCAGGTGCAACTTTAGCAGAAAGACCAAAGGAAGGGCTATGGAGAATTTCCCTTCAAAAATGATATGTGAGTTGGTCTTTTTAGCAAGCCCTGAACCACACTAACTTTACTCCAGAGTTCTACTAAGCCAATTCCCATTCCACCTTCATATTAATTGTTAGCTTTAATATTATGATTGATTTTGATTATTTATTGTTAATTGATAGATTTCCATAATATGTGTGTTACATCCATTCAATATCAACATCAATGGGTAGAGCTAGTTAAACTCTGGAGTAGCTGAATGTGTGTAAGGTGGCTTTGAGTGTATAAATCATCTGGAAGACAGAAAGTTAGAGAAGAATAGAAAATTTTGAGAAGGAAAGAAGGCAATAGAAGAAAAACTATTGTAAGTGGTGCATTCTAATCAGAGGACAGCTTTTTAAATTGCATTCTTTTATACAAATTCATAACTTCTTTTTTAAGTGAATATGTGTTTGTAGGTATAGCAGAAGTAAAAGTCGATGTGTTTACTGCTACTATTAAAATTATATTCCTGAATTTTGATTTAAGCTTATCCCCAGGCAATTATTCCATGAAATAAAATGGAAATCTATTCAAAACTTAAAACATTTGGCATATATGCTATATAGCAATTTATTACAAAACATAAATGGTGAAAAAGTATGCACTGGAAAAAATAAACTGAAAATTATAAGTTTTTTTCTTGGCTAGTTTCATGTGATACTGTTACCTTTGTCTTTAAATACTTAATAACTTCATTTACCTAACCAAGATTACTTTATAAATAAGCTTAAATTTTGATGACACAATAGAAATATAAAATGATCAGGTGAAAAGTATATACTTTTATAACAGTCTGATACACATTTTATATCAGTTAATTTAATTGGATACAAGTACTTGAGTAATAATACATGATTAATTAGGAAATATTCTCGTGAAAAACAGTAAGGTTGATCCACACTTTAAAACTTCAAAACATGCTCTGTTTAGTCAAGAAAACGTAGGCAACAATCCTAGAACTAAAGGGACCATTTTCTTAGTAATCACATTCCATAAAGCCTTCTTTACTTCGTCATTTCTAAGGCTGTAGATCAGAGGATTCAACATGGGGATCACCACTGTGCAGAATATGGAAGCTGCTTTGTCCTGAGTCAGGGCGGAGCTGGAAGTGGACCTCAGATAAGCACAGATGGAGGTGGAATAGAACAGGATGACGGCTGTCAGGTGGCACGCACATGTGGAGAAGGCTTTGCATCTCCCCCTCCTGAATGCATATGGAAGATGGAGAAGAGAATGTAGCAGTAGGAGGTGGGGATCACCAGAAGAGTTCCGACCATCTTCACACCAGCAACTGTGGACAAGGTGTGAGTCAGAACACGAGAGCTTAAAAATTGGAGGGGTGTCACAGAAGTGATGGATGACATCGGAACTGCAGAGTGACAAGCTGCTCACATAACCTGTGTGAACCAGAATTCAACAGTCCTGCTGTCAAAGCCCCTGCTGCCATTTTCAGGCAGACCGTCCTGGACATGATCAAGGTGTAAAGGAGAGGGCTGCATGTGGCCACATAGCGGTCATGGGCCATTAACCCAAAAGGGATGCATTCAATTGTGGCCAAGGCTATAAATAAGGACATCTGCAGAAAGCAGCCAGCAAAGGAGATAGTTTTCTTCTCTGACAAGAAATCAACCAGCATCTTTGGCATGATGGTTGAGGAATAACAAACATCCACAAAGGACAGGTTAGCCAGGAAGAAGTACATGGGTGTGTGAAGTTGGGAATCAGCTCTGATTAAGAGGATCATCCAAACATTCCCCACAACTGTAAGCGTTTAAATCATAGAAATATGGCAGAAGAGGATAACCTGTAGCTCCAGTGTGTCTGCTAATTCCAACAGGATAAACTCCATCAGTGAAGTTTTTTTTTTTTTTTTCTGGCCATTTATTACAGATATACAATGCTTCAGCTTCAATTAGATGGAAACATTTCACTGTTCTATGTTTCCATGAAGTAATAGGAATGTTAATGTGGTTAGTGGCACATGAGGGAAAAAACGGCTTGGATAATAGAGTATGGTAAATAGAACAATTGAAATAAGGTAGAAACTAGTGAAAAAATGAATAAACGTTGGAGTTAAGCAATTGTCTGTATTAAATGTGGGTTGAGGCATCCACAAATCCTTGGTCTAAGTCTACATATTTCACTTCAGTGTTTTCTAATGCAACATTTATGTTCTATTCTTTCTCTTCTGGCCCACATCCAAAATGCAAAGTTCAGAGATATCCTTGTTGAAGTCTTCCCCATTTTCTGAGGAGGTATTTGTTTAACTCAAATGCTTTTTTTTTTTCCCTCACAAAGATGGCTCTCTTTATTCTTTGACTCCAATATTTATGACCCACCACCCGAACATCACTTTTGTGTTTTCCAAGCAGCAAACATAGCCTGTTTAATAGTGTACCTATTATACTCTTAAGAATTATTATGTAGTGCTTTAAAAGTTAACCACACATCTGTTCTCATTAAAAAGCACATTATCAAATCAATGCCGTATAGTAGCAGTCACCATACCTATCCTCAGCAGTGAGAGATAAGGGCAGCAGCATGCACTTAATAACATGTTTCCCAGTATTAGTTCATCTGGTCTATTATTTTCTTTCTTATCATAATCTCTAATAACTCAGTTGAGGCATAAAAATTATAGACAATTTTCATGTTGAAATGAAATCAGAGATAATATGGATTATCTCTGTGTAAAAATTTGAGACACTTCTTGAATATATAAACATACCTGGATTTTTTTTTTCCTGAAAGAGGGTTGGATAACCATGGCAACTAGACTACAGCTTTTAATTGTGAGTCAATCCTCTAATGGCAGAAACTCCATTCTCCAAAGTAATCAAAATATGATCACACACAGGTAGATGGAATCACACTCTATGTGAACTTGCATCATAATTTGGTTATTGATCTCTGTGTTAGTTAAAAGTTGTTTTCCAAAGATAAAAACTTTGAACTGGCTGTTTAATTGCCTATTTTTGATAATTTTAGCTTATTCCAAAAGGGTACATAAACCACTACAAAATTATAATTCTCCCCTTATGTATGCATATGTCTGAGTGCGTGTCTGTGTGTAACTGTGTGTATGTAACTCACCTCATTTCTGGGTAAATTTAACCTGCAATCCACCTGTTCTGAGTGAAATAAATTGGAAGAAGATGCTAACTACCAAGTTCATGAATATTCTTCTGATGAATATGAATTATGTCAGCCACAGAGGGACCTAGACTTTTGAGCCAGATGACAATTTTATGACAAGTCATGAGGTCAGTTTTACCACATCTCAGTTGACTTGAATATCGCAGCTTCTATCAGGTGCCACTTTAGTAGCAAGTGCAAGGCAAGGGCAATCAGGAATTTCTCTCCAAAAACTATATAATATAGTTACCATCTTAACAAGAGCTGATGGCCTTTCAATTTCCTCCAGAATTCTACTAAGTCACTCCCATTCCACTTCCATATTAAGACTTACCTTTAATATTCAAATTAACTTTAAAGGATACTGTTGGTAATTGACAGAAAATTTCCATAAGCAGGAAATCCATGAGTCCATCGTGCAGAATATGTGTCAGTTTCACTCATTAAACACTGATCTACCTGTTTTGGAACTATGCCCCGATTAAACTCTGCCATAACTGAATCTATGTTCATGTGGCTTTGTTTATATGTATCACTCTGGAGGAGAGAAACTCAAAGAAGGACAGAAAATTTTTGAGAAGAAAGGAATAGGAAAAAAAAAAAAAAAAACCTGGTCTGATTGTGCGGTTTTAATGAAACAACTGTTTTCTGTATAGAACATTGCTACATCATTCATATTTATACATTCAATTCAGTTCAGTTCACTCAGTCATGTCTGACTCTGCAACCCCATGGACTGCAGCGCGCCAAGCCTCCCTTTCCATCACCAGCTCCCAAAGTTCACCCAAACCCATGTCCATTGAGTCAGTGATGCCATTCAACCATCTCATCCTCTGTCGTCCCCTTCTCCATCTGCCCTCAATCTTTCCCAGCATCAGAGTCTTTTAAAATGAGTCAGCTTTTCACATCAGGTGGCTAAAATATTGGAGTTTCAGCTTCAACATCAATCCTTCCAATATACACCCAGGACTGATTTCCTTTAGGATGGACTGGTTGGATCTCCTTGAAGTCCAAGGGACTCTCAAAAGTCTTCTCCAACAACACAGTTCAAAAGCATCAGTTCTTCGGTGCTCAGCTTTCTCAATAGTCAAACTCTTACATCCATACATAAGGAACACTAATGCTAAAGTTACTGAGATCAGATTCTAAGAGATTGTTTCCTGAATACATCTCACAAGCATCTTGTAGTCAGTATCTTCCATTTCACATTCTCTTATTAAAAGTGTAGTCTGTGATTCCATTCGCTTTATCTTCTTTGTCATGTCATCATTGCCCATGTCAGGTCTGATTATAGCATGACTAAGTCCACAGCTTCCTGGATTCAAATTGATTTTCAAAGTTTCATGGGTGGATTTGTAAATGGAGAAATAGTAAAAAAAATAATAATAATAAATAATAATAATACCAGAACTAGCATCAACTCATTGCACATTGCAGCTTATTTTGAGAGGTTTAATTTGCTGAAATATATAGAAAGAAACATCATTAATTTGCACCTAACTACATTAGGTTTCCTTACATGTTGAGCAATGTAAAATTCAATTGCAGCTAAGGAATTTCAAGCAAGAGCAAATCTCGAGTTATCATACTTTCAAACCTCAAGTGATATTAGAAAGTTAGTTATTGAACTAGTATGGTACTCACATAAACATAAGCACATAGACAAATGGAGAAGAATTGAGACACCATAAAGAAACATATATCTGTCAGTTCAGTTGCTCAGTCATGGGGTCTTTGAGACATCATGGGCTGCAGCACACCAGGCCTCCTTGTCCATCACTGACTCCAGAGTTTACTCAAACTCATGTTCATTGAGTCGGTGATGCCATTCAACTATCTCATCCTCTGTCACCCCCTTCTCCTTCTGCCTTCAGTCTTTCTCAGAATCAGTATCTTTCCCAATGATTCAGTTCTTTACCTCAAAAGTATTGGAGTTTCAGCTTCACATCAGTCCTTCCAATGAATATTCAGGACTGATTTCCTCTAGAATAGACTGGTTGGATCTAATTGCAGTCCAAGGGACTCTCAAGAGTCTTTTTGAACATCACAGTTCAAAGGCATCAATTCTTCGGCACTCAGATTTCTTTATAGTCCAACTCTCACATCCATACATGACCACTGCAAAAACCATGGCTTTGACTAGATGGATCTTTGTTGACAAAGTAATGTCTCTGTTTTTTAATATGTTGTCTAGGTTGGTCATGACATTCCTCCCAAGGTGTAAGTGTCTTTTAATTTCATGGCTGCAGTCACCATCTGCACTGATTTTGGAGCCCCCAAAAATAAAGTCAGCACTGTTTCCACTGTTTCCCCATCTATTTGCCATGAAGTGATGGGAACAGATCCCATGATAGTTTTCTGAATGTCAAAATTTAAGACAACTTTTTCACTCTCCTCATTTATTTTCCT
>SJYV01009470.1:0-13191 GCA_006410875.1 Neotragus pygmaeus | reverse complement strand
AGAGCAGGAATGCGAGCCCACGCCCACTCCGTGGCAGTGCTCTTTAAGTACGTGCTACATCGTGTCTCGACCTGAAATGTATACCGTAATCATGGTTTTTATTGGAGCCGGTAGTTCCGTAGCCCTTTCTATGTGCCGATAGGTTCTGCTGTTGACTTTTGAAAGTCTGTGATTTTCCTAAAATTACTTGCCAACTTATGGATGTGCGTAGGCGTGCCATTTCCATAGCTATTCTCATACTCTCAAAAGAATCCAGAANCGGTAGTTCCGTAGCCCTTTCTATGTGCCGATAGGTTCTGCTGTTGACTTTTGAAAGTCTGTGATTTTCCTAAAATTACTTGCCAACTTATGGATGTGCGTAGGCGTGCCATTTCCATAGCTATTCTCATACTCTCAAAAGAATCCAGAACCATAAAAGATCAAAATACCCTTTAGAAGAGACGATTGTGAGAGCCTTGCAACATTCCAGGTGTAGATGCTGATAAAAAGCGCTGCCTCTGACCAGGGGAAACCTGGAATAAAGTGGTGACTCAATGCCCAGGTCTGCATAGAAAGAGCTAGATGTGCTGATGGAGTGCTGGCTGTACTGTGTGTGTGTCAGTCACTCAGCCGTGTCTGACTCTTCACAGCCACGTGGACTGTAGGCTGCCAGACTCCTCTGTTCGTGGAACTCTCCAGGCAAGAACACTCGAGCGGTTGTCATTCCCTTCTCCAAGCTGTGTTGAGGGAAGGCCTGTTAGAGGGTTCATCTTTTGGTGTGTGGTCATGTGAGGCTCTGCCTTTCAATGAACTCGTGGCCAAGTGTACAGCACAGAAATCCTGGAGTGATCAGTGATCAATGAGATTGTTTGATCTACTTTAACCACCACATCCCATTCGATTCCTTGTTGATCTCATTAATTGTACAGAAATCAGGCATCAGGATGGTCAAAACCTAAACCACCCGTAGAAATTATTATATTGACTCTCTTTAAACAAGGCACCTACTTATTTTTATTTTATTTTATTTTTTATTTTTATCTTTTGTTCTTACCTGTCAGAATTTATGTTAGGCGGAATTAAGCTCTCCTTTGGCACTGCAAACAGTACTTTCAGTGCATTTCACTGTATCCTGGGTACGTTCTACCTTTTGTTATGTGCACGATTGTTCATATTTGCCACTAAATTGCAGTTAAGCTCCCTGAAAGTAGAATCCATATCCTTTTAAATGTGCTCATCATTCAGTTTTTACTTACTTGATGTGTGCTCTTACTTCCATAGTGTATGCCCAGTATATATGAAATATACATGACACAGTTTAGTGTTGTAGGTATTTTAGAGTGCACAGTTCAGTGGCATTAAGCCTATTCACAGTGCTGAGCAACGACCATCCCTTACTGGTTCCAGAACTTTCTCAGCATCCCCTGTGGAAATTCTGTATCCATTAAACAGGCCTCTCTGTTCTTCACTCCCTCCAGGTCCTGGCAACTACTAATTGCATTTCTGCGTCTATGTATTTGCCTGCTCTGAACATTTCATACGATTGAAATCATATAATGTGTGTGTGTGTGTGTGTGTCTGGCATCGTTCATGTAGCGAAATGTTTTCAGGGCTCATCCATGTTGTGGCATGTAATAGCACTTCATTCTGTGACTGAGTTAGTATTCTACTGTGTGGATATCCATATCCACATTTTGTTTATCCATTCATAGGTTGATGGATATTTAGGGTGTCTCTGCCTTTTGATCAATATTGCTGCTGTGAACAGCATGTTCAAGTTTTTATTTGAATACCCGTGTGCAATTCTTTTGAATATATACTTTAAGAGTGGAATTGCTGAATCATACAGCAATTGAATTTTTAAAAAATAAGCCTTGATACAAAAATAAGTTTATTTTGTGGTGGATTGCCTGACTCCATTGTTCTCTTCCCCTGAGAGGATTATCACACACACTAATGCACTGCCCTGTGCCAGGCAGTGTTATCCTATAGGAGATGTATACACCTCACTTAGTTGACATTGGACTTGGCCATATGACTTGCCTTGGCCAGTGGAATTTAATGCATGCTTCATTTTAGGAGACACTGCCTGGTTTGGCTTTTACGCTTTTCCCTCTGAGGATGGTGTATATACCTGAGAGAGGCCACTCCTTCAGCTGTGGTCCGAAGAAGACATCTGACACAGAGCCAAGCCCAGCCAGCGTGAAACACGAGCAAGAAATAGACCTTCTGTGGCTGTAAACCCCTGGGATCTGGGGGCTCTTTGTCATGAAACAGAAACTTAACCGAAGCTCAGCAGCCCTGAGACGCTGGCTTCAGCAACGCCAGCCACACTTCCTTATGACATGGCTTCTCAGTGCCTTAGCCGGGCTGCTGTGTATTATGGGCCTCAAGAGCGCAACTGAATACACCGTCTCCTGAATGGATTTGATCTTGGTTACATGTGCAGGTCCATGATTCTGGGTCATACAACTTGGCAAATGCTGGACTATGAATGTAATATCATGTGGGTTAAATCCTGTCCAAAATAACTTTTCCTCTGCTCTTACAAATGTAGAAGGCTTTTCTTTATTCCTTCTGCTGAAATGTATGTATATTTTATCTTAATTCTACATTTAAGAATTTTGTTCTCCTACCCAACTGGGGCCCTTTGAGATCAAAACCATCTTATTAATTTTCTGTATCTCTAGCATCTACTACATTGTCTGCCTCAATAAAGTGGTGAGTAAAGGACTTTTCTAAGCATGGCAGAATTGAGCAGCTTTATTTCTGCACACGTACTGTGATCTAGTTTTGTGTTTGATATCGTGGAAAGAATGCAAAGACACAGAAGCCAGTCATAGTTCTCAAGAATCATAATTTGTAACAATGGATCCCAAACAAAATATGTGCTGGGTTTAGTAGCCAAGTCTTTTAGCATCATTGTTATCTTAGAAGGTTTTTTTTTTTTTTTTGATTTGTGCATTTTTTCACTCAGATGTTTCTTAACAGTATTGAGCTGAATTTAAAATAGCTTCAGGTCTCAAGCTATGATGTCAGGAAAGATAGCACAGGCCCTGCTCATGAGGAAGAGCTCTAGAGAGGTGAGATGTACTAAGCCCAGAACAGAGACCCACAATCTTCTCTCAAGCACATTTTCTCTAAGTTCACCTTTGTTCAAAACTAATTCCTGGGTACCTCCCTCATGTGCCAGATGGCAAGGAGGTGGGAGATGAATGACGAACTGTCCCTTGTGTTCAAGGAGGAGCTCACAGACCAGGAGGAAGATGAACATAAACATGCAAACATGCCGCAATACCTGCTCTATTAGAGTCTGAGATACATGCAAGGCTTTTTGGTGTCTACAGAGGGGCCCCTCAGATTGCCAAAGGCTTCCAGAGAAAGCAGTGGAAAACAGAGTGAGCACAGAAAATAATGTCACTTGGAATAGCTGTCGTGTATTAATGCTATGGGGCCTCCCTGGGGGCTCAGCTGGTTGAGAATCCGCCTGCAGTGCGGGAGACCTGGGTTTGATCCCTGGGTTGGGAAGATCCCCTGGAGAAGGGAAAGGCTCCCCACTCCAGTATTCTGGCCTGGAGAATTCCATGGACTGTACAGTCCATGGGGTCACAAAGAATCAGACACGACTGAGCGACTTTCATTCATCCACTTACATTAATGTGATGAGCTTCAGAGGGGTTACACAATGGATTTTGTTTTCTAATTCATTGAGATAAAATTTACATCCAGAAAAATTCACCATGTGAACAGTTCTATGAATATGACAACCATATCCAATCATGTAATCAAGATGCCACCACAATCAAGGTATAAAATTATTCATTTAACTTTCACACCAACCCTACACATGAACTTTAATGAGGAAACTGAGAATTGAAGAAGGTAAGCCTCTTTATCTTAACTTCCCAAGGTCACACTGTTAATAAGAGCTGGAGCCAAAATTTAAGCAGAGAGAACTTGCATTCTGGGAGCAGAGCTGGTGGTGGTGCAGGATGTTGCAAAAAAGAGAGAGAGACGAGGGATGAAAGAATCTGCAGACATCAGCTGATCCAGGGATCAGGTGATAGAGTCTGCGAGGTGTAGTTTGCGTTTCATCATGAATTCTGTGAAGAAGCTTAGATTTAAATTGACTCAACCTCTTCTTCAGTTTCAAGGGTATCTTCATGTTGCAATTTTATGAAACTGAAGTTTAAAAGTATGTTGGAGAAAAAAAAGGTATGTCGGCCTCCTTATCATCGATGATTTCATAGTTTAGACCATATTCTCTTTTTCCAAGTTAAAATGGTCATTTAGAAGTCTCCCTGCCCCCAGTCCCTTTTGTCAGTTTAAATTCTCCTCTGATTACCTCTTCCACTGAAAAGTAAGTTCTGAGAGAGCACAGATTTTGCTTCTAACCTTTTCTCCAGCACCTAAAAGAGGGCCTGGCACATAATATATGCCTAATTGATATTCCAATGAGTCAACTCTTCACATGAGGTGGCCAAAGTNGTCTTTTAATTTCATGGCTGTAGTCACCACTCTGATAGTGGGAGGGATTGGGGGCAGGAGGAAAAAGGGACGACAGAGAATGAGATGGCTGGATGGCATCACCGACTTGATGCACATGAGTTTGAGTGAACTCCGGGAGATGGTGATGGACAGGGAGGCCTGGCATGCTGCGATGGGGTCACAAAGAGTGGGACATGACTGAGCGACTGAACTGAATCGATATTTGCTTAATAATTGAAATAAGACCAGCATGGAATAGACTCATAGAATACCAAGGTTCAAAAAATCGCAATGATCAACTAGGACAGGGGCTGGCAGACGTCTTCTGTAAAGAGCCAGATGGTAAATATTCTAGGCTTTGTGGGTCACACGCAGTCTCCAGTGCAACTTATTCTGCTCCTCTGTTGTGATGTGAAAGCAGCTGTAAATGATACTTCAGTCAGTGTGGTTGCGTTCCAATAAAGTTAGTTTGTGAAATAGGCTCATGGCCCCAGGTTGCCAATTCCTGTATCTGTCAGTATATGCTAGGTTATGTTGTGCTAACAAACAATCCTTGAATCCCAGTGGTTGGCAAATGCGAGTATTCATTTCTTACTGATTCTGCATTGCAGTCACAAGGCAGGTGTGATTCTGCTTCACAGAATGAAGGCCTCTGCANGTCAGTATATGCTAGGTTATGTTGTGCTAACAAACAATCCTTGAATCCCAGTGGTTGGCAAATGCGAGTATTCATTTCTTACTGATTCTGCATTGCAGTCACAAGGCAGGTGTGATTCTGCTTCACAGAATGAAGGCCTCTGCATGGAGAGCAGTGGTGGCCGCTAGATAGAGGCTGCTGTGGACGTGATGGGCCAAGAGAAACTGAGGGGCCTGTATGCTGGTTCTTGTAGCTTCATTTTGGAAGTCGCACATATCACTTATACATTTCATTAGCCAAAACATGCCATGGGAACCTGTCTGAGTTCAGAGGGTGAATGTGAAAGTCGCTCAGTTGTGTCCAACTCTTTGGGACCCCATGAACTATAGCCCGCCAGGCTCCTCTGTCCAAGGAATTCTCCAGGCAAGAATACTGGAGTGGGTTGCCATTCCCTTCTCCAGGAGATCTTCCCAACCCCAGGATCAAACCCGGGTCTCCTGCTTTGTGGGCAGACTCCTTACCATCTGAGCCACTCAGGGGTGGGGGTGTATAATTTTTTCCAAAGGAGGACACTTCAGGGAGGGGCAGTGACTATGCATGAATGGGTTTTTGGAGCATCCCTACAATGTCGGCTTTCAGATTCTGCTTCTGTATTTCCAGTGATGAGAAGCCCTCTATCTACTAAGGCAAGCTGTTTCATCCCTCAAAAATTCTGATAGTTAAAAAAGGTTTTCATTTTATTGTGCGAAATTTTGCTTGCCTGTATTTTTCCTCCAAGGGTTCCAAGTCTACTCCTTCAGATCCTGCAGGATAGATAAGGATACCTGAGAAAACAAAAGGGCACTCTATCCAGAAGGGGGAGCCAGACCCGCCCACTTTCCCCCCAGGTAGCTGCCTTTCTTCATTTCCCAGAGCGCAGATGACCGGTCATGGAGACAAGGCTGAACTTCTGAATGAGATCATAGCCTTTTCGCCCTTTCTGCACAGTTTCACCCGGTGAATTATCGTCTTATTTCCATTCCACTCCAATGAGCTGTCAGCGATGGATACTGTAATTCACAGCAATAGAAACACAAACAGATGGGTAATTGACCTGCATGCCTTCATTACACTGGGGTTCAGAATGGCTGCCGAAGCCATAAAGTCCTTTATCTGCCAGTCTGAAATCCCTGGGCTTTCACAGGAAGGAGGTCAAGCTGACTTTTCGCAAAAGGTAGAGTCCTTGTTGTCGTTCTCCTCACCTCATGCTTTTCAGAAATGGACAGAATTTGACAAGCAGAACTTAGCAGGTACAAGACAACAGCTGGGACTCCTGTAGGGCTCTGAGATATCTACAGGGAGCCACATTCTGATGCAAGAACAAGATAGAAAAATATTTAATCTCAACCAAAAAAGAACCTGTATTTTTCCCTCTCTTAGCCCCGTAAGAGAACATGCATTTAATATTATATTAGGCAATTAGCATATAGAATAAAATACAACAAAGCTGAGGAAAAATCAGGAAGACATAAAGCCCCTGCCTTGAACAAAACTTAGATGGACCCAAGCTATGCCCACACTGACCCATCTCTGCTCAAGGTATGCCCTCTCCATGGAGCACTGGGGTTGCCCTTCCTTATGTGTTAAGACCAGGCTTGTGTTTCAGGACTCTGCCCACATCACAAGATCACCTGTAATTACTGTGTCCAGGCTTGTTTCCCTTCATCTCTGTAACAGATGCCTGACCTATTTAATATTTGAAATATATTTATTAAACACTGCTTAACCAGACATCATGCTGCTGTCTCTGTTTGAGTCATCAGCTAAAGCCTTTGTCTCTTGGATTCTGAGCTTTAGTTTTGAATATCCAGGTAGCCCCTCTGTGTCTTTAGAAAGGAGGAAAGTCTCCTGGAGCAGTTCTTCAGGTACTTCTCGTTGAAGGAAGGAGAAAGAGGCTCAGAGTTCCTGTCAACAAAAGAAGAGTCAGAGATGTAGGTGGGCCGAAAATCTCCAGATCTCAGGAGCACCTCAGTTTTTGTTGATAGGGTCCTCTATTCCAGACGTGAAATGTTCCCCAGCTCTCTGAGCACTGCCCCTGATCTAGGGGCCGGCTTTACACAGCAGTGCTGACAGCTGAAGATCTCCAGGGATCCAGTGTAGGGCTTCCCTGAAGTCCTGTCCCTCTAGCGCCCTGGCAGTGGTTGGAATGCAGCAGCACGGAGGGCCTGCTCTTCTTTTTCTGAATCTCAGATTTAATCCCAGCCTGTGATGCCAAGGATCCTTGACCTCTGTTCTTGTATGAAGTGCTGTTCCTCGAATTAGCTGACAGATCTCTGCCCCATGTCATTCTTCCCTTCAGAGTTCTGGTCTCTTCTGAGGCGTCAGAGTCATTGCTTTCTTCTCTAAAGAATTTGGAAAAATCGGACAACTGAAAAAAAGAGGAACCTTAATCAGATAGAAAGGTCATGGCTAAACCAGTTCTTAGTTGGAAAGAGTGATATTGCCTAACGCCTTTGCACATGGCATTCCCACTTTCTAGACCACTCTTCCTGTGGATCTCCCACCCCTTGACCCCTGTTAATCCACTGGGTCTCAGCCTAAATGCCACTTCTCTGGGAGAGTGCCTTTGACTACCCCTGCTCAGTGCTGGGCTAGGTATTCTTCCTGTGCATTCTCCCAGCACCCTTGTGCTTCTGGTAGAGCCCTGGGCTCACTGCATCCAAGCAGCTTGTTTACAGGCCTGTCTCCCTCCTAAAATGTGAGGTCAGTGAGGGCAAGGAAGGTTTGCCTTATTTGCCCTGGTATCCACAGCACAGTGCCTACCACACAGTAGGGCTCAAGCAATATGTGCGGAGAGAAGAGAGGAGAAATGGAGAGAAGGACAGAGGGAGAGGGGAGGAAGGGAGGAAGGATCGCGGAAGTACAAACCATGGAATGATAGTGATAAAGGCCTGCAATAAATGCTATAGCGCTACTAAGACATAGTGCCCATTCGGCATTTTCCTACTAGCCCCAGTGGGGCTATATAAGAAGGATTTTTCCAAGAAGGGCTCAAGTTTGGTCCAGAAAATGGGTTACGTTCCAGTGGGGTGCAAATGGAAGAATCTAACATTTACTGAGCACTTAATTCTATCAGTCGGTGTCTTGGTTTGCTCAGGCTGCTATAACAAAATACCATAGATTGGGTGGTCTGAGCAAGAGACATTATTTCCTCCCATTCTAGAGGCTGGAAAGGCTAAGGTCAAGGCACCAGCAGATGCAGAGTCTGGTGAAGAAACATTCTTGGCTCTTAGCTGCTTTCTCACTGTGTGCTCACGTGGCCTTTCCTTAGAGTGTGCTCACAGAGGGAAGGAGGGGAAGAACGGAGAGAGAGAAAGAGAGAGAGTGACTTCCTGTCTCTTCCTGTAAGAGCAAAGACTCTTGGGAGTCCCTTGTACCATGTGGAGATCAAACCAGTCCATCCTAAAGGAAATCAGTTCTGAATATTCACTGGAAGGTCTGATGCTGAAGCTAAAGCTCCAATACTTTGGCTACCTGGTGCGAAGAGCTGATTCAGTGGAAAAGACCCTGATGCTGGGAAAGATTGAGGGTGGGAGGAGAAGGGGACAACAGAGGATGAGGTGGTTGGATGGACATGAATTTGACCAAGCTCGGGGAGATAGTGAAGGACAGGGATGCCTGGCGTCCCGCAGTCCATGGGCTCACAAAGAGTTGGACTTGATTTAGCAACTGAATAAAAACAACAAACCCCATCATGGAAGCCCCACCTTCCTGACCTTATCTAAACCTACCCTCGGGTGTCAGGGTTTCAACACAGGAAATCTGGGGTCAGAGGACATAGTCGGTCCATGACAGTCAGATGTTGCTGGAGCACCGTTTATGCCTTGCCTCCTTTCATTCACTCTTCACAGTAGCCCTGGAAGGTGTTTATTGGGAATTTAACTTCACAGGCAAGAAAACTGAGATTCATGGAGGCTAAGACATTCCCGGAGACTGCTCTGTGCACCCCAGGGACCCCAAGGCAGGCATTTGTCTCAGCTTGCATCCCTTCCCACTGGAGACTCGGAAGGACCCTCTAGTGTTTCAGAACCCAGTCGGAATTCCCAAAGTCCTGAATCTTTCACTATGGTTGTGGAGCTCTGGACATGTCCTCAACTCTAACAGCCTCCGAGTTCTCAGGGGCAACTCTCTTTCCAAGTGGAATGAGAAAGAGGACAGTTCTTCAACAAATGAATATCTGAAACTTCCCTGGGGCTTGGCTTTACCTTAAGCTCAGAGGGACTGTCATAGACAGACAGGCCTCTGTCCCCCTGAAGCCCACTGTCTAATGGGAGAGAAGGAAAGGAAATGAAGACAAAAAAATACAATAATTTCATTCAGCAGCTAATTCTGTGAAGAACATAGAAGAGGCACCTTAGCGTGGTTGGCCTGGGCACAATCGGATGGCAGGAGGCAGGAGCCAGGCCAAGATCTGGGAGAAGAATATTCTGGGCACAGAGAAGGGCAAGTGCAGAGACGGTGGAAAGAGCAAGCTCGGCGCCAAGGAGGGGCTGCGAAAGGGCGGGGCGCCCGATGAGTCCTGGAAAGCAGAGCAGAGCAGGGGAGGATCGGGCCAAGGAAGTCAGAGGCGTCTCGTGTGACGGAAGGAAGACGGGGCACCCCAGCGCACAGAGACAGTGCGCACAAGACAGAGAATACCACGAGGCGAGAATACCAGGAGGCGAGAGCGCTGGAGGCGGGGCTGAGCACGGAGGGGCAGAAATCAGGGAAAGGGCCGGCAGAGGCCGCGAGGGTTCCCACGTCGGCGCTGCCGCTCCCTGCAACAGCTGAGTGTTCCATTTTAAAGTATACCAAGGTTTTTTTTTTTGGTAAGTATAATGAGATTGGTGGGGAACAGATTCCATATGTTTAGCGTGGGTGAGTTGTTGTGCAAATGGAACTTTCAACTCTTGCCTTCCTGGGTTTTGTGAGGCCAGATTTATATGCTTGGCATTAAGGGTGGCCTTTTTTTCTCTCTCGTTTTCTCAGTTTTCCTGTTCGTGTGTGTGTGTCTTTGGGAACTGAGGGGACAGGAGGTGCCACCCTAGCCGGCAGCTGTATATCTTTCACACGGCGGATCCCCAGGCCAAATCCCCCTCCACGTTATTTACAGCTCCTATTGAAGCAGGCAGGACTCGGGCGCCCATGCAGGAGGCGCCCAGCAATGGGCCTCTTTGTTGGACACAGGTCACAGGGAGACGACTCCGGTGGTGACTGCTATGTGAACCTCCGCTGGCGGAGAAATGGTTATGTAACTTTAAATAGTAATGACATTTTGCAGAAAAGTGCTTTTTAATTGCTATGTCTTCATTATTCTCTTTTCAAATTTGCCCAGGAGATTCCGCCTCGTAGTCAGCTTGGCAGGTTCTGGGTTTCCATTTTTAAAGAGCAGCCAGTTTTGTGTTTCAGCTGCTCCCAGAAACCCCCCAGCCCCAAACTTCATCTGTTTTCCATTGCATTAAATGGGGTAGGTAAGACTGCCTTTTGTATCCTTGCCAGACAGAAAAATGATTTGACGCAATTTTCGAAAAACGCTCTCCCCCAATTCCTTTTGGGCCAGCACCAAGAATAGAATATTTTATCCCCTGCAAAAGAGAGAAAGAAAATGATGAGCAAGCTAGAAAAATAGGACTGAGAGTATAGTCTATAGAGTTTCTTTAAGCAACAGAAACTTAACCCCAGTCCATAGACTCACATGCCTATAGGGGATTGGGATCAGCTAAAAATAAATTTTGCTTCGGAAGCAAAAAATGGTGATACGGATAAAATGACTCAATAGTGCCTACTCTGAAAGAACTGCAGACTTGGTCTAGGACTTTACTGCTGGGTTCGGTTTGCTCTGCCTTTCCGTATTTCCATCTTGTGCCTCCGTACAGGAGCCCTTGCGCGCCGTGACTCAAACTCGTTTGGACCCTTTGCTCGTGGGATGGAGCTCCCTTAGCCTTGTGGGGGACCGTCACCCCGGCTGCCCAGCCCTGCCTGTTAGAACACCTTCTGTGCATATTGACAAAGGGTCTACCACTCCAGACAGCCTTCCCATCATCAGTACTGGTTCAACAGCACAGAATTCTAAACCCCACTTCTTGTGGAAGCTCTCCAGATATCTCCACACTGCGTTCTGGGTATCTTTCCTTCTCATTAAATACAGCTATAGTGTTCTTTCATCTCTCCTGAGGTTTCTGTGATAACTTTAGAAAACTTCAATCCGAGGAATGACAGCCTCATCATCATTGAGAATGAGAATAAAGCACATTTATTGTTTGCTATGTATCAGAGACTGTTCTAGACAATT
This sequence comes from Neotragus pygmaeus, assembly GCA_006410875.1. Taxonomy (NCBI): domain Eukaryota; kingdom Metazoa; phylum Chordata; class Mammalia; order Artiodactyla; family Bovidae; genus Neotragus; species Neotragus pygmaeus. The sequence goes on along the minus strand of SJYV01009470.1, from coordinate 1,777 downwards.
CTCAAGAATCATGTCACTTAGCTCTCTCGGTCACCCTCGATGAAGGTACTGAAAGTGTCTCCATTTTAGAGAAGAGAAAGTGGAGCCTTTGACAGGTTGGCTAGCTAACCTCAGAGGACTCAGCCTGACTCTAGCAATGCCCAACTCTTTACTGTGCTGCGGTTTCTGCCAGAAGGCATGTTGGAGACACCATCTTCTTTTTCACAAGGCCCCCCTGAAAACAGTCCTTTTTTAGCTGCCGTATGACGATAGGTTGAAATGATGGGCTCCACTATTTTTTTTTAATAATTTATAAGCAAGAGAAAGATAAAAATCTAGAGCCACAACTATGAAGTCGAGAGTGAGAGAAATGTCGAGTCTATTCAGCAGATCCCTGATGAGTAGGGTTAGGCGTGTCCCTGAAGCATGAATGAGGAGAGCATTTCAATCCGAGAGCACAGTGGGTGGTAAAACTGCTGCCCCCACACGCATGGGTGGCAAAACCCGTCAGCAGCTCCCAATGAGGGGAGAGAAATGTCCCAGGTGACAGTGCCTGAATGACTTAATCTAGCCCAGAGTCGTCCTTTTTGGGAGGCCACCAAAAGATGGCCTGCTCTTTTGACATTTCATGGGTACGAGAGTAGTGCTCGGGCCCAGATAACCCTTCTCCCTTCCTTGGTCCTCGGGATCAGGACTCTGCTTAGTCAGGTGCTTCACGGAGAAAAGACCATGCGGTGTGATCAGGAGAGCTCCTCTTATAACCATGAGTGGCCCATTAGTGAGCTTTGCCTTCTTCATTTGTAAGCAAAGAGAGAAAATGAATCGGACCCCAGTCTCCCCTGACCCCCTTGCGTGTATGTGTGAATGATACAGTGGTCCTGTTAAATTATGTCATTCTTACCTGGGGAAACTACCAAAGCATCCCATTATTCACAGGATAAAGTCCAAACTCCTCAGCACATGATAAAGACCTTTGATCTCTGGCGTCTGCCCTTTGCTGAAACCTGCTCTCCTCCAGCACTGCCCGCGCGCCCATCCGAGTTCATGCCCCTCCCAGCAGCTCCCAGACATGTGAAATGTTAGTTCTTGCTACCCCTCTCTTTAGAATATGCTTCGTAGCTCTCTTTACATAATGAGTCACTTTTCAACCAGCCCACGTATCATTTCCTCTACAAAGGTTTCCCTGCTATTTCAGCAATGCTAATGCTGCCTCAGCTGTCCAGTTGCCTCGTACGGCCAGCTCTACCCTGGGTCTGTAAAGCTGTGTTGTGATGAGGTGTGTTGTCTGTGCCTGCTGATTATATCGTAAACTCCCCAAGGGCAAAGATCGTGTCTTTTTTTTAATCTCTTATAGACCTAGCGCCTAGCTCAGGACTTGTGCTTCATGAATAAGGTTCATAAATATTAGAAGAAAGGAACAGGAGAGAAATGAAGGAAATAAGGAAAATAAACAGTGAGCTTGTGCTTTCAATAAGGGCTTTCTCCCACAGTGGAAAAGGTATATTAACGGATCTGGCTCTGGCTTCAGTGCTAATATCACGCAATAGCGTATGGACAGAGCAGAGGTGGCCAGGATCACACTCTGAGAAGTTTAAGGCGAAGCGAGGGAACTGGAGGCCTCGCCGGCACCGCCCTGCGTGGATCTGGGCAGGCCCAGAGCTAGTCTGGTCGCAGCTCGCAAGGGGAAAGCTAGCAGCTTCAGATTCCTGCGAGCGAGACCCTTAAGGGAACGCCTCCTCTATAACCTTCCATGTCCTGCTTCTCGCCGCTCTCCTCCAGGTCTTCAGATCATCTTCCC
>SJYV01009468.1:2337-25094 GCA_006410875.1 Neotragus pygmaeus | reverse complement strand
GCTTGTTCTCTGTAAGTCTGCTTCCTTTTGTTATATTCACTGTTACACTTTTTACATTCTACAAATAACCAATATCATATAGTATTTGTCTTTCTAATTTCACTCAGCACAATGCCCTCTAAAGTCCATTCATACCCATGTTGCTGCAAATGTCAAATGTCATTCTTTTCTATGCCTGAGTAGTATTCCTGCATCTTCTTTACCCAGTCATCTGTTGCTGGCTGGCTATCTAATGTTTTTATATTTTAATTCTTGACATCATTTCTCCTTTCACTTTTACCCCATTTGCTAGTCATTCTCAGTCTCTTTTGTGTCATCCCATTTCTCTTCCCATAACTTAGAAGGGGTCTGGAAGCTCGAAAGGGGTCTGAACGAGAGAAAAGAACAAGAGTCTTCAATAGAACTTCTCAGGAAGTTTTTGCTTTGCTGGAAGTCCCTCATGGCTTGGCCCTCAGGGTTTCCTGATCTTTATCTGTAGGATCTTCAATGCTCCAGAGACACAGACATGAAACAGACTCTTCTTACACACCCTAATGGCCTTTTGGGAGACACTCACTAGACATGTTTTTGGTACTCAAGAACTGGGATGAATGGCTTAAAAACATTCTCAGCTCCCCTAGCATGTACTGCCATTGCTGCTACAGGTGAAATAATAATTGTAGTTCTGTGGGGAGGTGAGGTCACAGCATCACAAGGTTTTATTTCAGTGCCTGGCTGTCTCCCTCTCACATACACTGGCTGTGGGGACTCTGGCACCAAGCCACCCATCCTGGCAGCCAGAGGACTCTGGTGAGTATCTTCTTTTTTATTCTGAATATTTTCTGTTTTATTCTGAGCCCTCTCCCACCCATAATGGTAGGAGTGTATCAAGAATCTGGAGAGGTGCTCATTTCAGAAACAGGATTTTCCCAGGTGGAAAGCAGTCCAGTGTACAGAGTCCTTGGGAGGCAGGAATAATTCCTGGAGTATGTGCTGAACTCATGGAGAGAGATGAATAGTTCCTGACTCTATATATCATTTCCTGATGCTTTTTAATCCACCCCAAGGAGGATGAGTGCTGTTTTATTCTAGTATATTTTAAAATAAATATTTTACATATTTATTTAGGCTGATCTAAGTCTTAAGTTGTGGCATGCAGGATCTAGCTCCCTGACTAGGGATTGAACCTGGGCCCCCTGCATTAAGAGTGCAGAGTCTTATCCACTGTACCACCAGGAAAGTCCCCATGTAACTTTTTAGAAAGCGTCCCCAACCTCTGGGATCTGATGATCTGATATGGAGCTGATGTAATAATAATAGAAAGAAAGTACACAATAAATGTAATGCATTTGAATCATTCTGAAACCATCTCCATGCCCTGCCTTCTGCCCCAGGTCTGTGGAAACCACTGTCTTCCGCGAAACCGGTCCCTGGTGCCAAAAAGGTTGAGGACCACTGCCTTGGAACATAAGGTTCCTTTCTCAGTCCTGTATGGGACCATGGTGACTCGCCATTCACCTCGTGTGTACAGGCATCTTTGGTGAAAACTTATGTACAATAATGTTATATCATTTCCCTTAAAGATAACAACTGGTACAGAACAGACTGGTCAGACAACTGGGGAGATAATGGGACACACTTAAGGGAAGTTTAGTTTAAACATGCATCACCTTCCTTATAAATGTTACTAGCTATAGTGCCTGTGTCCTGCCTGTTTCACAAGATGATAGTTTCCTGCCTACCAAATGTATGTCTTACTTAGCCTCTGAGCAAACTGTTAACTTGAAACCATTGTCCAAATACCCGGTCTTTTAAAATCAATGACTGTAGTTGTGTAACTCCGGACATGGAGAGAAATAACCAAGGGCCATCATTTCCTGGCTTGTAAGAGTCTAGCGAGACAGAAGGTCCAGAAACCTTTGGCTACTGTTACAGGGCCTAGACTAGTGATGGCACATTGAGTAGCCCACGAACAAAATCCTTGGCGGACCTAGGAATGAGCATTCTCAGCTCCTAGCACTGGGGGACAAATTGGTCACAAATCCCTCCCAAACCTTGAAATTAAGACCAAAAGAGAAGGGACTGTAAAAATAAAGAATGTTGCCCACCAGCCAGTTCTACAAAACCATGTCAGTCACCGCGGTCACTGACCCACTGCTGCCCTGAGAGGATGAAGCGCACTCTATTCTGGGAAAACTGGCAGAACTGGCCTTCAGAGACAGAGATATTTCCAGGAGAAATGTTTTCATGAACCTGGGTCGTCCTTGCATCTTCCTATACTTAGAAAAGCACTGAAATCATTCCCTAGGATGTCTGCTCCTGGTGACCAGCAGCAACCTTCCACTAACAGGCATGCTTGACCAGGGATTTCAGAGGGGATTTCACAGCCCCTTCCCGCAAATCACATGTAAACTGACCTCGCCCAGAACAGTTTTCAAAACTCTGTTTGGCTGGTAAAGTTGTCATTGGTTAATTCTTCTTTAACACTACAACATAAAGATCTTCTTTCCCACTTATGCTGAGCACATTATCTGTTTCAAATGGATGCAGTAATTTTATCTCCATGTGGGTTAAAAAAAAAACACCCAAACAGAAACTCCTTGTGCTCTGATTATGGTGAAACTGTTATCCCTCTTTAAATTAGGCCAAGACTGACAATCTAGGGCTGCCTGGGAGATGCCTGGCTTAGGGCGCCCTGCAGCCAATAGCCACTGGTAGGCTCAGGTTTTTTCTGTTTCGTTCTTCCTGAGGCTGGACACCCACACGCCCCATCCCTCCTCCTGCCCTTCTCTGCCCTCCGCTCGTCCTCTCTTCCCAGGGAACACGCTCCCTGGCTCCCACCCCACCTCTCCTCTCCAATCCTCGCCCCTCGCCCCTCCCCTCTCCCTCGAGGACCCTTTTGTTTTCTGGGCAGAGATTCACAGGGGATTTCAAAGCACCTTACTGCCTGGTAGGGCGCAGTAGTCTCTTGATTAATGGGCGAATGGAACCGACCGCTCCTCATTTTCCAGGAGCACTAAGGATGAGGGAGCTTACTTCAGTCACATTTCCAGAGGAAGGGAGAGTCTCAGTTCAGTTCCTTGGTATCCTAGATTGGTTTGAGACACATTCCTCAGTCCTCGTGCCTTCAGGCTCCTCTCCTGGTTCCAAGGAGGCCCCAGAGTTTTCCTCTCTGGGTCTTCTCAAGACCCACCTACGCGTCTTGCCTGAGTCAGAAAGATAAACTCAGTCTCGTGTGGAATTTTTTCCCTCTGCTCTTAGAGCAAGTGGAAGGAATCAGCAAAGACTCATTATTATCCACCTTAGCAGTCTTTCTGGTGGACTTTTGTGTAGAAAATTGGAAAACCAATGAAAGATCACACTTAACCCACCCCTCAACCCCCCAAAAAACAAATTAGTCAAAGACTATTTCAGAAAAAACATTGTTTGTGGGTTTCAGAGCAAAATGATCTTGGCAGTTTGAAGCTTCAGATGTGTTCTCCTGATACTTCTCTGTTAAATGTTTTTAGGGATTTCCCTGGTTGTCCAGTGGTTAGGACTCTGCTTTCAAAGAAGGGGGCACAGGTTCTAGCTCTGGTCAGGGAACTAAGCTCGAACATGCCACAGGGTCTGGGGGGAAAAAAAAAAAACTTTTAATGTCAATCCTAAATTCATACCAAATCTCCAATTTAAATTTATTCACTGCACTTGTTTCCCTGCCTCCTGCATGTCATTTGAAATACTTGTATATGAGTCTATTTCAGTAATTATTACATTGTTCCTCACAGAGTTTCATTTAACTTTTCATTATTGATCAATTATGCCCTATGGAATCAATAATAATTTGGTCTCTCTTTTCCAGTGTTTTGCCTCATATCTATTTCAAAGCCTAGAGTTTAGCCCATCATATTACAGTACAAAGATTTTGGTGGTTACTCTCATTTTATGCTTGTTCTTGGAATAAGGACAAATGCATCTCTGTTACATCATGTTAAGCCATTCTTGCCCCTATAAACCCAACACTTCGTCTGGGATAATCATTCTTACAGGGTTTTATGGTAGTCGGTGCTTTATCGTCTGATTTTCATTTTAAATATTTATTCATAGGCAACACTGGCCTATAAAAAAAACCTTATAGACATAATTATAAAATTGCTACCATAACAATTATTAATGAAGATAAAAACATTTAAGAATAGCAAAGGACATCAGTTAAAAAAAAAAAGTACAGGTTTTGAGGACACAAAGAGTAAAACTGACACCCTTTCTTCACGTAGGATTGTGGTGAAGAGGCTTGTCTGCAGCTAGAAAACATAGGTTCCATTTCTCACTCGGTCACCTAGGGGGCTGCGAGTTCACATGGTTCTTATAATCTGTACTTAGGGACTCCTCCTCTGAAAAATAATAACATCTCAGAGTTGAGTCGATGTTGTTATATACAAAACATTACCATTTATGCAACCAGTTGTTAATGGAAACTATGAATGAGTGTTGCTGAATGAAGAACTGTAGTTTAGTCGTTAAGTCCTGTAGGCCACGAGACTCCTCTTCCATGGGACTTCCCAGGCAAGAATATTGGGGTGGGTTGCCATCTCCTGTTCCAGGGGGGATCTTCCTGACTCAGGGATCGAAGCCGGGTCTCCTGCTTGGCAGGCGAATTCTTTACTACTGAGCCACCTGGGAAGCCCGAGTGAAGAAAAGCAGATTTCAATTGCCATGTCACCAATTAACACAAAGCTCACATACTCCTGCAATGCTATCTTACTCTGAACACGAACCCTGGGGTCTGGGAGGTGACGGAGTGGCCTCCAGGGATCTTGCAGTAGGGGTCATCTCCGTATCACAGACTGTAGTTGGAATCTTAGAGAATTTCTTGTTTCTTTATCAGAATGTCACCATTCACCTCAGGGGACACAGGTTAAAACCCCTTGATTTCATTCTCAGGCACCTGATCTTCGCCAACATCTTGGCCCTCCTTTCTAAAGGACTTCCCCAGATGGCGGCAGCCTTTGGGTTGAGACATTTCCTTGGTGACCCTGGATGCAAACTCATTTTCTACGTTCACAGGGTGGCTGCGGGGGTATCTTTCAGCACCACATGTCTCTTAAGTGTCTTACAGGCCATCACGATCAGCCCCAGGAACTCCACATGGACAAGTCTTAAAGGAGAAGCTCTCAAGTACGCTGGCTTCATTCTTTACCTATGCTGGATTCTGCACTTGCTTGTAAATACATTTGTGTTCATGCATGTGTCTGGGAAATGGAGCAGCATGAACACCACAAAGCAAAAAGATGTGGGATACTGCTCTATTACTCGTCTTGATACAATAACATCCACACTACTGGCAGTTTTCTTAAGCCCTCCTAGCACTCTGTCTTTTGGACTCATGACGCTGGCCAGCGGATACATGGTTTTCACCCTGTACAGACATTACCAGCAAGTCCGCCACATTCCTAGGACCAACCGTTCAGCCAGATCCCCACCTGAGACCAGAGCTGCCCAAAGAATCCTTGCCCTGGTGAGCACCTTTCTATCTTTCTACATGTGCTGCACCATTTTTGTGACTTATATGTTGGTTTTCAATCATCCCAGCTGGTGGCTGATTAACATCTCCTCACTAACATGTTTGTGTTTCCCCACTATCAGTCCCTTTCTTCTCATGAGTCCGGACACCTATGTATCCAGGCTCTGCTCTGCCTGCTGCAAAAGGAATAACCCGGTCCCTTATCGGGTCAGAAAGCTCTAAATTTTCCACTTGTATTCACAGTGTAAAATCCTTTATTCATTCAGTTTTCGCTGTGTCCAGCCCCACAATGAGCCGTCACATCACAGAGTGGTGAGCAGCAGACTGTCTTCAGAAGTTAGAATCTATTGGTTGGTACAACCACTATGGAGAATGGTATGGAGGTTCCTTAAAAAAACTCAAAATAGAACTGCCATATCATCCAGCAAGTCCACTCCTGGGCATGTATCTGGAGAAAACCGTAATCTGAAAAGATACATATGTCCCCATGTTCACAGTGGCACTATTCATAATAAAAAGACAAGAAAAAATTTAAACATTAAATATTGTTTGGGCCTCCTCCCTCCCTCCCTCCCTAACGTGCAGTGTGCACCTGTGTTATACATGAACCACAGGGATGGCCGTGCCTGCCCAACCAACAGAAAAGGCCTAATATTCTCCCTTTCTTTTGGAACTAGCAATTTAACTTCTTAAAATAATGGTGTCTTTTCCAAATTCTATACAAAGTCCTGGTGACCTGCTGTTCACTTTGAATGTACTTACCTGGACCATGTATCCTTAGTGAACTTCATGTAAAATATCAGTAGGTCTGGGCTTCACTGGTGGTCCAGAGGTTAAGAATCCACCTGCCAATGCAAAGGACACGGGTTCAATTCCTGGTCCGGGAAGGTTCCACATACCATAGGGTAACTAAACCACAACTACTAGAGCCCGCATGCCCTACAGCCTGTGCTCCACAACAAGAGAAGCCACCACAATGAGAAGCCTGAAACTAGAGAAAAGCCTTTGTGCGGCAATGAAAATCCAGAGCAGTCAAAAATAAAATGTTAAAACAATTTTTTTTAATATGCCATTTTGATGTACAATCCTTTGTCTCAAAAATGTTTGTGACTGTACCTTGAACTCTTTAACAGTTGGAACAGTTGTCAGAGCTTTTTGAGAATCTACTTCCTGGATTATAATCCGCAGTTTGGCTCGAATAAATTCCCTTTTCTTCTTGATAACTGAATTTTTGTTGGCAAGCTGCACTAGGAAACTACTGAAATGATTACAGATACACAAGTCCAAAGAATCTACAAAATCTCTAGAATAAGTGAGATTAGTAAATTCTGAGGATACAAGATCAACATTAAAAAATCTACTGTATTTCTATATAGTAACAATTAACACATGGAGACAAATTAAAAATAACATGTCCAATTATTCAGAAAGTATAGAAACGTGCTAAACAAAGTGTTGACAGGATTTTGATGCTGATATTTATAAAATACTGGTGAAAGAAACCAAAGAACAAATAAAGACATACAACAGCCATTTATTGGAAGGTGTTAACACAGAAACGCTGTCAAATGATTGCAAACTGATAAGACATTTTCTATCAAGATATTCTGTAGAAACAAACAGGATTTTTCTAAAACTTACATGGAAAGAACTAGAATAGCAAAAACATCTGAAGAAGAATAAATTGTTTGGAGTCATCTCATTCAAGACTTCTAACATGGTAAAAAGTAATCAAGACTGTGATGTCTGTGGAGTAAGACATACAGGTCAAAGAAACAAAGCAGAAAACCCAGAAGCAGCCCCCACACAAGTACTTCCAACTGAGTCTGAAAAGGAACCAAGGAAACCGGATGGACAAAGAATCTGAAAAATGATGCCCTAGCAACTGATTTTCCACACTAGGGATAAAAATATGAAAGAACCTCCACCAAAACTTCACATTTGTACAAATATTAGCTTAAAATTGGTCATAGCTTTAAACATGAAATGTAAAACTGTCACTTTACACTGTTAAGAGATTCAGAAAAAAAAACATAGGATAATATCCTCAGGACCTATCTAAGTTTGAACACATTTTTTCTGCAGTCTGAAATACTTCAGATTAAATTTGAGACTTAGTCATTCCTCACGTGAATGCTCTGAGGCAGATTGTTATGAAAAGTCATGAAGAAATTTAAAATATTCATTATGTTTATAAGGTTTCTTTCCATTAATGAATTCTTTGATGAATTCTGATGGGATACTGTTGCTGAAAGGCCTTTCCACACTCAGTAAATCTGTCTGGTTTCTCCCTAGTTTAATACTCTCAGGACATCAAAGGCATGAATGCTTAATAAGAAACCTTCCCATATTCATTCCATCTGTAAGGCTGCTCTCCAGTAGGAATGTGATGATGTTCTTTAATTTTTATTTTTATACACACATTAGATTTCTGTAGCTTCATCAAAGGTGTATGACTCTGGATGTCTAGTGAGCTATGAATCTGTATAAGTCCTCTGTTCTATATGTTATATTGATATAATTTCTCTTTACTATGGACTCTCAGGTGTCAACTTATGCTAGAACTTACAATAAGCACTTTGTGACGCTCATCACATTGATCAGGTTACTCCCTAGCATGAATTCTCCGATGACTTATGAGGCTTGAGTTTTGAGTGAAGACCTTGCCACACTCGTCACATTTGTAAGGTTTCTCTCCAGTGTGGATTTTCTTATGTCTATTGAAGTTTGAACAGTGAATAAAGGATTTGCCACACTGATCACATTTGTAGGGTTTCTCCCCGGTATGAATTCTGCGATGACTGGGAAGGCTTGAACTCTGACTGAAGACCTTGCCACATTCATTACATTTGTAAGGTTTCTCTCTAGTGTGGATTACCTGATGATAAGTCAGACTCGAATACACACCAAATGCTTTGCCACACTCATTACACTGGTAAGGTTTCTCTCCAGTGTGAATTCTCCGGTGACTTACAAGGCTGGAGTTCTGAGTGAAGACCTTGCCACACTCATCACACTTGTAAGGCTTCTCTCCAGTGTGCATGACCTGATGTCTGGTGAGATGCGAGCTCTGGTTAAAGGCTTTGCCACACTGATCACATTTGTAGGGTTTCTCTCCGGTATGGATTCTGCGATGATTGGTAAGGCTTGAACTCTGACTGAAGACTTTGTCACATTCATTACATTTGTAAGGTTTCTCTCTAGTGTGGACGACCTGGTGATAAATAAGACTTGAAAGCACACTGAAGGCTTTGTCACACTCGTTGCACTGGTAAGGTCTCTCTCCGGTATGGATTCTGCGGTGGCGTACAAGGTGTGAACTGTAACTGAAGCCCTTACCACACTCTTCACACTTGTGATGCTTCCCTCTCGTGTGGATTCTTTGATGTCGAGTGAGATGTGAGTTCTGATGAAAGGCTTTGCCACACAGGTTACACATGTGAGGCCTCACCCCTCCATGGGCCATCTGATGGCTGGGGCTCTGGGAGCCATCATGAACTGCTTTGTCATTCTGGTTGCGTCTGTAAGGATCTTCTCGAATGTGTGCTTTCTGGTCTTGTATGAGTAGCGGAGAATGCCAGAAACTGATCCCATATCCGTTAGAAACGTTGATTTGGACAGGAGGAACAATTCTTGGAATTACTGAAAAGGAGGCTCCTGTGTTGTCAGCCTTCTCAACCTGATGATACACATAAAACTGCCCTTCGGCTGGGAAGACGGGTAGTCCAGTCAGATATGACGGAAAGCTTAGTGCCAGCCTGCTTTCAATTGGCTCGTTTCCTTTGTCTCTTGGACAAGCGAGGTTTTTTGGATGGGTGGCAGGCACGCCCTTCTGATTACTTTTGTCACTTTCCTGAGGGTACATGTTTTTCTGGATTTTCTGGCAGCCGTGGTCCTTGGTGTCATGGCTTTTGTCTCTTTCCGACAACATTGTCTGTAGGATCCCTCCCGTGTGACTGCTTTGTTTTGGTGCTAATCCCTTCAACATACGTTTAGGAGAGGTATCTGCAAGACAAACAGAGTCGCATGTCTCCTGTTAATTATAGCTGGGAAAGAAATATTTCACATGGAAGAACACGGTATTATACTGAAAAGACTACATGCTTTGGACAGATAAAAAATGGTGCCACCATGATCTTTGCTTTTTGGGAACACATCAGGAATATTGACAGGAGGTGCACACAAATATTGTTTGATTCTACTTATATGAGTCAAATGGTCAAAGTTACAGAGTCAGAAACTCTTTCCAGTTACAGAGTCCCTGGTAAGATACCAGGGACGGGGTGTGTTGGGGGCAGGAGGTGTGGGGAGGGAGAATGGGGACTTAATGTCTAATGTGGACAGAGTTTCACTTTAGGAAAGTGAAAAATTTGGGAGATGGATGATGGTGAGAGTTACACAATGACATGAATGTACTTAGTGCCACTGAACTGCATAGTTATGTGCATGCATGCTAAGTCATTTCAGTCGTGTCTGACTCTTCGTGACCCTGTGGACTATAACCCACCAGGCTCCTTTGTCTATGGGATTTTCCAGGCAAGAATACTGTGTGTGTTGCCATGCCCTCCTCCAGGGGATCTTCCCAACCCAGGGATCAAAGCTCTCTGACTTCTTCTGCATTGGCAGCCCGGTTCTTGACTACTAGTGCCACCTGGGAAGCTTGAACTGCACAATTAAACATGGTTAAGATAGTATGGTTTATGTTCTGTGACTTCTACCACAATTTAAAAAAGTGAAAGAAAAAAAAAGGGTGATTACATGTAATTCAAATTAATTTTAGGGAAGCCTACATTAAATAATCAGTGGCTGAAAACCTCAGCATGCAAACTCACGTTAGTCCTGACAGGGGTATTTGGCAGCATAACCTAAACCCACATATTATTTCACAGAAAACATGGCTGCTTCATATGTGAAGAACAATATTACACAGTAACAATCTTACTGCTCTCCAGACAAGAATACTGGAGTGGGTAACCATTCCCTTCTCCAGGGGATCTTCCCCACTCAAGGATTGAAGTCAGGTCTCTTGCATTGCAAGAAGATTCTTTACTATCTGAGCCACCAGGAAAGCCAACATTTTTACTATATATTTAATGTATAGTGATAATGCTAAAGCATAGTACTCTAATGGCAAATAATATAAGTAAACGGCACTTTAGAATTGGAAAACCACATCTGCCCTGTGGAAATGAGGAAGAATTTAATAAAATGTTATAAAAATAAAATAATTCTCTGAATGCAACTTATAAAACCATATTCACTTAGAATGGCCATTCTGCCACACGAACAAGTAGTGTGAGTCAGTTATACTGTGAAATACATCCTGAAAAATCATTATCTATAGGTTATAGTGAAGATTAGTAAACAGTGATAAACCATAATGGAAAAGAACATGAAAAAGAATGTATATAGCTGTATAACTGAATTACTCTGCTGAACAGCAGAAATTAACACAACATTGTAAATCAAGTACATGTAAATTAATAGAGAGAATTTTAAAAAAAAGAAGAAGACTGGAGGGTAGGGAGCAAAGGCATGTCAGCAGTGTTTGTACGTGCCAATCTGTGGGAAGATAAACATACTTGGGCACATAAAACATTGACCCGGGAAGAAAAGAGAAGCTGACTTAGCAAATAGTATGATACTGTCCTTTCTTAACTGTATGACATGGGGCCAAAAGGAAGCAATTTAAAAGATAGGGAGTGTGATGAAGAGGGAAGAAACCAGGCCAAGAAACACAGACTAGAGTAACTGCTGCCAGGGACTGGGGGTGACAGAAATGAGGAGGGGTTGATAAAAGGGCTCACAATTTCCATCATAAAATGAACAAGCTCTGAGGATTTCACATATAACACGATGACGACAGTGAATAATATTAATACTATAAAACTGAAATGTGCTGAGAGCGCAGAACTTAAGTGTTCTCATCAAAACAAAAAATAAAAGTAACATGTGAGGTAATTTATGTGTTAAGTAACTTCATGGAAACCCATTCACAATGTACATGTATATCAAGTCACTGTGTTGTACAATTTAAATATACTATAACTTTATTTGACTATACCTCAATAAAGCTAAAAAACCATTACATGTGACTTCCCTGGTGGTCCAGTGGTTGATTTTCAACTCCCAATGCTGGGGGCCTGGGTTCGATTCCTGGTTGGAGAACTAAGTTCCTGCATGCCACAAAACACAGCTTCCCCCACCGCCACAATCCAAAAATTTATCCACTGGCTGCCTGATTTTGAATGTACAGGGCATAGTATATAACATACAGACACCTAACTGTCTTCCAAGAATTTCTGAATCAAAAGCTCAGGGGTAGAAAAGAGGGAACTGGATATTTTTTATTTGTTATAAAGTTTGATGCATATTTGAACTCTGGAATCACCCTCGACCATGAAATGGGAAGGTCATATGAAGAAAGGACAAGTTCAAAGTCCTGCTGCATTAGGAAGCTTTTCATGTCTGAGTCAACAGGGCTCTGAGCTCAGTCAGGCAATGCAGGCGCCCCCAAGAGGCACAGGAGGGAAAATGCAGAGCTACTCATGGGCAGATTCCAACTTCTGGAGGGAAGTGATCCTTACCCACAGAGAGCAGGTTTCTGAGGGTCTCCACCATCACTTCTCTGTACAAGGCCCTCTGAGCAAGGTCCAGGCATTCCCACTCCTCAGGAGTGAATTCAATGGCCACATCTTTGAATGTCAACCGTTCCTGAAACGAAAACACATTTCACCAACGGGCCCACCAGGAGAGTCTTATTTTCACACAAAATGAGAAAAGGAGAGAGGTGTAAGGAATGATTTTGACTAAAGTGAGTGTGGTTACAGATTCACTGAAGGTACTTTTGAGCAAGTTATGTGTCTCTGATTTTAGTTTATTATACTTTTCCACGAGATGTTATAACAGCCTCTAAATCAGTATGTATTTCCCATTTTTGTGGACAATATAAGAAACACACACACACAATCAACACAGGATTATCTGTATAGAAATGTGAGACAGTATGTTCCACACACCAAATAATATTCAATGTTAAGAGGAACTAGAGCAGCAATGAAATCTTTAGAGATGACAGTGTCTATAGTGACTTTAAAGAAATTGTGATGACAGCAACAGTGATCTCATAAAGTGTTTGAACACTTCTCAGGTGTTATGCATTCCTCTAAATGCTTTGCGTGTACTAACTCATATAACAACATAACAGCAAATTTTAAAAGATCTGAAAAGAATCTAAAAACAATGGATATTTGTGTATGTATAACTGACTCAATTTTCTGCACACCCAAAACTAACACAGTATTGTATATCAACTGTCCTCCAATAAAATTAAAATATCAAAACAAATAGATAAGCAAGTAAATAAATAAATAAATGAAAAACAAAACAGAAACAGACTCACAGACATAGAAAATAAGCTTAGAGTTACCAAAGGGAAAATGTGGCATGGGCAGTGGGTGGAACTGCTGCTGCTGCTGCTGCTAAGTCGCTTCAGTCGTGTCCGACTCTATGTGACCCCATAGATGGCAGCCCACCAGGCTCCCCCATCCCTGGGATTCTCCAGGCAAGAATAATGGAGTGGGTTGCCATTTCCTTCTCCAGTGTATGAAAGTGAAAAGTGAAGTCGCTCAGTCGTGTTTGATTCCTAGCAACTCCATGGACTGCAGCCTACCAGGCTCCTCCATTCATGGGATTTTCCAGGCAAGAGTACTGGAGTGGGGTGCCACTGCCTTCTCCGATACACACTACTATGTATACAATAGATAAACAACAAGGACCTACTGCATAGCACAAGTAACTCTGCTGAATACTCTGAAATAAGCTAAATGGGAAAAGAATAGACACATGTGTATGTGTACTCGAATCACTTTGCTGTAAACCTGAAGCTAACACAACACTGCTATTCAACTATACTCCAATATAAAACAATTAAAAACAATTTTTTAAAAATAAAAAGATCTAGTCCCATACATCTGAAGGCAGAGACAGTTGTGTCACAGACAAAATCTGCCTCAGGTCAAACAGCTAAAGATGGTAGAGCAAGAATATAAACCCAGGTGTTTAGGTTCTAAAATTAAATGTAAAAAACTTAAGTCATATAAAATCACCAAAGGTACATTGACAGAGGAGCAATTCCTGAGCAAATTTGAAAGAAGTTCAAGGTTATCAACCTAGAAATCGCATAAAATGTCCTCACGCACACATGCAGAAATACATTAATTACTCATTTAACTCATGAATGTCACTGTGTGGAAAATTTTAAGACAATGAAAAATACATAAGATATAATTTCACAGCTCAATACCATATAGCTTATATAGACATAATGATACGTCTTTATAAAAACCACAGTCTTGCACACCTATGCATTCATGCGCACATGTATATGCACTTAAATTTACTGAAATAAAAGGAACTGTCTCTCTATGACCACAGTGGAGCCTTTTCAAGTTTCTTCATCACTGAGTCATGAGGATCTAGGTGGAGACAACAGGCCCTGAGGGAAGGCCCCACGTGAGTGTGCGTGTACAGGAGTCAGACAGGATACTCCAGAGTCAGACAAGATTCGCGAGTCCGGAGAAGGGTATTTCAGGAAGGACAGGTGGTGAATCAACTGAGAATATGACTTTACTTGAGAAAGAGCCATTATCTGTTCTTTCCTCTTCCTCCTCGTCTGGGTTTTTTCCTCAGGCATCGTGAGACTTTGGAAGTCAGCCTTGAAAGTGGAAAACATGTTATTTAATGCTTAGACCCAACATACCCTCTTCCTGAGCCCCAACCACACACACAGGGAAGACCTCACCGTGTGCAACAGACAGTCCTCCGTGCCCACTGTCTCAGGAGGGACGCAGGATGGTCAACTCCCGCACAGAGGCCAACACGGGACTTTCCCACACTTTCCCTCGGATCACAGTGCCCTCCTGGTGAGGCCTCATGTACACAGCAGCAGGGGACATCTCTGCTGACCCCACGATGCCCTTCAGGTCACACAGTCCCACTCAGAGCAGAGCACCTTCCCCTCCCCCAGCTCCTGATCTCAGTCTCAGAAGTGGAGGCTAAGAACCCTGGTGCTCAATGCAGTATCCAGATTGGAATCATCTGCGGCTCTGAGCACATTCCTGGCTTCCCAGGTGGCATGAGTGGTAAAGAACCTGCCTGCCAATGCAGGAGACTTCAGAGATGCGGGTTTGACCCTGGATCGGGAAGATCTCCTGGAGAAGGAAATGGCAACCCACTCCAGTATTCTTGCCTGGAAAACCCCACGGACAGAGAAGCCTAATGGGTTACACTCCTTGGAGTCTCAAAGAGTCAGACACGACTGAGGTGACTTGGCATGCACACACGCAAACATTCCTGTGGCTAGGCCCCACACGACTGTTTAAGGAGAGTCTCTGATGGGAAAAGGGGCACAAACCTGTCTATGCAAAATGCTTCATGGACCTAACATGAAGGTGGGTTGCACACCACTCAGAGGCACACCCAGCACAGCCCCACGTTCTGTCTCTCTCTGACCCGTGGTGAACTGCTGTCACAATGAACCAGCCACAGAAGGGGAAGGAGCAGAAGAAAACACACCAAGCAGGCCTTATAGAGCAGAGGTGGGGGTGAGGGCGGGGCTGGCACAGGCGCAGGGAGCTCAGAGATGGCTGCACTCAGACGGTGACGTCAGAACAAAGACCTGGGGGAGGAAGCCATCTACATCTGCTGGGCCAGAGAGTTCTAGGCAGAGGGACATTCCCTTAAGGACCCTGAGCCGGTAGCAAACTTGAGGCTGGAAGGGGAAAGAAGGCTGTGCCTCTGGGACAGGGGAAGGGGATGGGGAGACAGGAGTGCTGGCCAGAGAGGCACGGGGTGGGGAAGCCAAAGAGGAAGGACCAAACATTCTTCTCCCAACACTTAAGAAAATTTTGAAAACTATGTGTTCCTTCTTTCACTTTAAGTAAACATCTAATCTTTGCTTTACCTTATACGTAAAACATTTACAAATTATGGAGTACGTTATTTCAAAGCATGCTGAGATATTCACCTAAGCCCTGGAAAGTACAGGGTTGCCCTTAAGCAACCTTAAAGAGGGCGGCAGGGGGAACAGGACTGGAGGCGGTCAGGACCAGTTCTGGACAAGTTAAGGTGGAGATGCCTGTGGGTCATCCCAGCAGAGATACTGAGCAGACAGCCCGACACAGGACTGACAGTTTAGGGCAGAAGTCTGGATGGAAAGGATAAACTGGGAGACAAGTAGGTGGGGTTGAAAGCCATTTGATGAGATGATGAGAAAAGGCAGCGGGTGTAGACAGAGAAGAGGTTCACGGACTAAGCCTTGGGATGCTTCCATATTCAGAGACCAGGGAGTTCAGGAATTCATCAGACGAAACTAAGAAGTGAACAGGGAGGGGAGAAGAAAATAAGACAAATAGGCAGATAGGCTTGTAGAGGTTAGTCAGACATCCTCAAAACCAACATCTCAAGGAAGAGGGAGTGATGACCGGTGGCACCTGTGGCTGACAGGAAAACCAAATGTGCCCAGGAAGTTAAACACTGGCCTTAGAAACGAGGTGCTGCTGGGAAGGTAAACTGGTGAAGCCACTATGGAAAACAGTAGGGAGGTTCCTCAAAACACCAAAAATAGAGCTACTATANCTTTTGGACTCTGTGGGAGAGGGAGAGGGTGGGATGATTTGGGAGAATGGCATTGAAACATGTAGACTAACATGTAAGAAACGAATCGCCAGTCTAAGTTCAATACAGGATACAAGATGCTTGGGGCTGGTGCACTGGGATGACCCAGAGAGATGACATGGGGAGGGTGGTGGGAGGGGGGTTCAGGATTGGGAACTCATGTACACCCGTGGCAGATTCATGTCAATGTATGGCAAAACCAATATAATATTGTAAAGTAAATAAACAAATAAAGATAAAGAGCACCACCCCCCCCAACACACACACACACACAAGAATGGATGCTTTTGAACTGTGGTGCTAGAGAAGACTCTTGAGAGTCCCTTGGACTGCAAGGAGATCCAATCAGTCCACTCTGAAGGAGATCAACCCTGGGTGTTCTTTGGAAGGAATGATGCTAAAAGCTGAAACTCCAGTACTTTGGCCCCCTCATGCGAAGAGTTGACTCACTGGAAAAGACTCTTATGCTGAGAGGGATTGGGGGCAGGAGGAGAAGGGGACGACCGAGGCTGAGATGGCTGGATGGCATCACTGACTTGATGGACGGTGAGTTTGAGTGAACTCTAGGAGTTGGTGATGGACAGGGAGGCCTGGTGTGCTGCCATTCATGGGGTCACAAAGAGTTGGACATGACTGAGCTACTGAACTGAAGGAGACAAAAGACCTGTATACAGAAATCTATAAGACAGTGATCAAAGAAGTCAAAGATGACCTAAACAGTTAGATATACTATGTTCTTGGATTGGAAGAATCAATACTGTAAAAATGTCTTTACCACCCAAGGGAGTCTACAGATTCAATGCAATCCCTATCAAATTACCAATGGCATTTTTCTCAGAACTAGAACAAAAAGTTTCATAATGGGTATGGAATCACAAAAGACCCTAAAGAGCCAAAGCAATCTTGAGAAAGAAAAATGGAGCTGGAGGAATCAACCTTCCTGATTTCAGACTATACTATAAAGCTACAGTCATTAAGAAAGCATGGTATTGGCACAAAAACATAAATATAAACCAATGGAACAAGATAGAAAGCCAAGAGATAAACCCATACACCTATGCACATCTTATCTTTGACAAAAGAGACAATAATATACAATGAGAAATAATATATATACAAGAGAAATAATATACAAGAGAAAAGACAGTCTCTTCAATAAGTGGTGCTGGGAAAATTGGACAACTACATGTAAAAGAACAAAATTAGAACATATCCTAACACCACACACACAAACTCAAAAGGGGTCAAAGACCTAAAAGTAAGATCAGAAATTATAAAACTCTCAGAGAAAAGCATAGGCAAAACACTCTATGACATAAATCACGTCAGGATGCTCTATGACCCACCTCTTTGAGTAATGGAAATAAAAACAGAAAATAAACAAATGGGAGCTAAGGAAATTTAAAAGTTTTTGCACAGCCAAGGAAACCATAAACAAAATGAAAAGACAACCTCAGAATGGGAGAAAATAACTGCAAATGATGCAATTAACAAAGGGTTCATCTCCAAAATATACAAGCAGCTCATGCAGCTGAATATCAGAAAAACAAACAACCTAATGGGCAGAAGACCTAGACAGGCATTTCGTCAAAGAAGACATACAGATAGCTAATAAGCACATGAAAAAAATGCTCAACACTGCTTATTATCAGAGAAATTCAAATCAAAACTACAAAGAGGTGTTGCCTCATACTGGTCAGAATGGCCATCATCAAAAAACCTACAAACAGTAAATGCTGGAGAGGATGTGGAGAAAAGGGAATTCTTTTGTGCTGTTGGTGGGAATGTAAATTGATACAGCCACTATGCAGAACAATATAGAGATTCATTAAAAAAAAATCAAAGCAAACTAGGACTGAAACAACATATCACCCAGCAATCCTACACCTGAGAAAACCACAATTCTAAAAGACATATGTACCCTAATATTCATTACAGCACTATTTATGATAGCCAGGACCTGGAAGGAACCTAGATGTCCATCGACAGATGAATGAATAAAGACGTTGCTATACATACATACAATGGAATATTGTTTGTTGTTGTTCACTAAGTTGTGTCCAACTCTTTTGCGACCCCATGGATTGTAGCCCACCAGACTCCTCTGTCCATTGGATTTCCCAGGCAAGAATAATGAATTGTATTGCCATTTTTTTTTCCCCTCCAGGGGATCTCCCCAACCCAGGGATCAATCCTGTGTCATCTGCACTGGCAGGCAGATTCTTTACCACTGAGCCACCAGGGAAGCCCCCGTGGAATATTACTCAGCCATAAAAAAGAACAAGTTTGAATCAGTTCTAGTGAAGTAGATGAACCTAGAGCCTGTTATACAGAATGAAGTATGTCAGAAAGAGAAAAACAAATATTGTTTATTAATGCATATATATGGAATCTAGAAAAATGATACTGATGAATCTGTTTGCAGGGAAGGAACAGAGACACGGACGAGAGACAGACGCGTGGATGCAGCAGGGGAAGGAGAGGGTGGGAGGAACTGAGAGAGTTGCATTGGCATATACACTATCACATGGAAAATAGATAACTGGCAGGAAGTTGCTGTGTAACACAGGGAGCCCAACTGGTGTTCCGTGACAACGTAAAGGGCTGAGATGGGAGGGGCGTGGGCGGGAGGTTCAAGAGGGAAGGGATATATGTATACCTATGTCTGATTTAGGCTGATGTATGGCAGAAAGCAACAACGTTGTAAAGCAATTATCCTCCACTTAGGGGGAAAAAAAAAGAGTTCGTTGAGATACACAGAACAAGAAGGTCAGTTTTATGCAACCCAGAGGGATTTTAGGTCGTTTTAATTATTCTTTCTCCACAGAAGGATATCATTTGTATGTGATTATGCTTACTTTCCCTACTTGTACTATGTTTGGAGGGAGAGACAATCAACATTTATTAAGAACATACCACAGGCAAAGTTTGTAGATGGATACAAATGTGTGAAAACATATTCTCAACCACCTTGGGAAATACCTACCCATCCACTCATTATAAAGCTTCTTTGAGACTTTGGTAGGCAGAATAATGGCCTTAAAGATGTCTTTGTCTTATTTCCCAGAACCTATGATATCTAGGATATAGAGCAAAGTATAATTAAGATTGCAGATGGAATTAAGTTTTCTAATTAGCTGACCTTGAAATGGGAAGCTTATTCTGGACGGTTCTAATAAATCACAAGAGCCCTTATAAATGGAAGAGGGAAGCATAAAAGGGAAAGCCAGAGAGACAGCAGCATGAGAAAGACTTGGTCCAAAGTTGCTGGCTTTGAAGATGGACGGATGGATGTATGCATGCCAAGGACTGTAGCTACCTTGGGAAACTAGAAAAAGGCAAGAAAATAGATTCTCTCTGGAGCCTCCAGAAGGAACACAGTCTTGCTGAGATCTTAATGTTAGCTTGCTGCCAAGTTACTTCAATCGTGTCTGACTCTGTGGGACCCCATAGACGGTAGCCACCAGGCTCTGCTGCCCCTGGGATTCTTCAGGCAAGAACACTGGAGTGGGTTGCCATTTCCTTCTCCAATGCATGAAAGTGAAAAGTGAAAGTGAAGTCGCTCAGTCGTGTCCGACTCTTAGCGACCCCATGGACTGCAGCCTACGAGGCTCCTCCGTCCATGGGATTTTCCAGGCAAGAGTACTGGAGTGGGGTGCCAGTGCCTTCCTGCTGAGACCCATTTTGGACTTCTGACCTCCAGAACTCAAAATAATAAACTGATTTTTTTTCAGTAAAAACAAACAAACAAAACCACATTCCTTTCTTGATACCCTCTTGGCATACTCTCTCTGTTATAGCACCTATTCTATGAGACTCTAATTGTTTTCCTTCTGTTGTGGTCTCTTCAATGAGAATGAATTCCTTTTATATCTATTTGTCTTTGTATTTCAAATGCAAAGCACAGAGTCTGTCACAGGTTCACTAATTATTCCTGGAAGTATTAGAATAAATAAATGTATAGTAATTTAAATAATTTTAATTGTCTTCTTTCAAAATCAAGAGTTAATATTTGCCAGGTGCATTGCTAGGCACCAGGGATAAAGGAAACGATTGAACCGCAGTTCCCAAACGCAAGAGGTTCAGTGCAGTGGATGAGACAGACAAGGATATCAAATAATAATAATGATAGAGCAGGCTATGTTCTCTACCTTTAAAAGGAAGGAGAAGGGGCCCTCACCCAGGCAGAGGGCATCAGTGAGGGATTTCTGGTGGCACCACAGAAGATGCACTGTCCGGACTTACAAGCAGTTACTTAGGTGAAGAGATCTGTGAGTGGGAGCCGGCATTGTGATGGACAGTAGGTACTACATCTGCTTGTTTAGAGGTCAGGCTTTTAAGAATGGGAGAAGCAGGGGCAAAACCCTATAGGCAAAAGGCACAGTCTTTTCCCCTAGGAACTACAGAAACAGCTGGTTTGAATGAAAGGCAGGTGATAGCAAGAGGCAGAGACAAAACCAGATGTGTATTTTAGAACATATATCAATACATGTGCCATGATGAGAAGAATGGATTGAAGGTGCACAGAGCTAGTGGGAGACAGCAGGTGGCAAGTGCTTCAGATGGGCAACCATACAGTTGTGTCCAACTCTTTGTGACCCATGGACTATAGCTCACCAGGCTCCTCTGACCATGGAATTCTCCAGAGAGAACTCCAGGCTACCTACTGGAGTGGGTAGCTGTTCCCTTCTCCAGGAATCGAACCAGGGTCTTCTGCACTGCAGGCAGATTCTTTTATCAGATGAGCTACCAAGGAAGCCCCCTAGCCAAATCTAGATTGGATATAATATGGAAAGACTGCAGAGGAATTAGCTTAACTAAAGATATATTGACTGGCAGGACACATAGAGATCAACCTAAGGTGAATCAGTAGCAGGAATCCAGGATAAAGTCTTGGTGTCATAATCACACAAGTACTAAGCTTACTCTGTGGCAGGCACTTTTCTCATATAAACTCAATCCTCATAAAGACATTGTGAGATGGATACTGTTATTATTCCCATATTATGGATAAGGCATAGAGAGATCGCACAGGTACTAGAACTGAAATTTGAACCCAAGCACATGCTTCCAAATACTATAACATACTGTTAATGGTCATTAAGGCAGAGACAATGATCTGAAAGGTAAAGACGATGTGTGTGCTTTTTGATGTGACCTAGGGCATCTGATGGAGAAGGTAATGGCAATCCACTCCAGTATTCTTGCCTGCAAAATCACATGGACGGAGGAGCCTGGTAGGCTGCAGTCGATGGGGTCGTGAAGAGTCGGACACAACTGAAGCGAAAGGCAGCAGCAGCAGGCAGCAGCAGGAGCAGGGCATTTGAGGGGAGATGTCCAGGATGAATCTATATGTATGAGTCTGGAGCCAAGAAAAGTTCTTGCTGCAAATATAGAGGTGGGAAACATAAGCACATAACTGGGAACCAAATCTGTAGATGTGGGTGCCCTTTGCTAGAGAGGGTGTGTAGAGGTGAAAGAGAGGACATCACTGAGTGAAATGGACAAAACGGATGAGGAGGAGATGTGTGAGGAGATGGAGACGAGAAAGTCAGAGATGCAAGGAGAATCATGGCTTAGAAGTGGGATTAAGGAAGTTAAAAAAAAACAACAATAATGGTTTCAGAAGAGGCAAGTAACAGGGTTTTGATAAGGACTAAGAAAATGCCACTGAATTTAGAAACAAAGAATCTTGGTGACCTTGGTGAAAACAATTTCAATAGAGAGCTAGGGGTGGCTCTGAAGGGTGAATAGGACAAAAGGAACTGAGAGAGTGTAGACAATTTTTCTAGTTGGGAAGGAGAGTTTTAAAGATTATTTTCATGCAATGGGATTGTGGTTTCATGCAATGGGTTGTGGTTTAATGAAAGTAAGTGGAATTGGATTTAAACCTCAGCTTTGCCAGCTATTAGTTTCATCAGTAAAGTAAGGATAAATATATCTACTAAATAGATTTATTGTGAAGATTAGTGATTATGTTTGTAGAACACAACAAAGAGTTGATATTTAGTAAATGAAAACTGACCTGCCTCTTGAGAAACCTATATGCAGGTCAGGAAACAACAGTTAGAACTGGACATGGAACAAGAGGCTGGTTCCAAATAGGAAAAGGAGTATGTAAAGCTGTATATTGTCACTCTGGTTATTTAACTTCTATGCAGAGTATATCATGAAAAACGCTGGGCTGGAAGAAGCACAAGCTGGAAACAAGTTTGCCAGGAGAAATATCAATAACCTCAGATATGCAGATGACACCACCCTTATGGCAGAAAGTGAAGAGGAACTGAAAAGCCTCTTATTGAAAGTGAAAGAGGAGAGTGAAAAAGTTGGCTTAAAGCTCAACATTCAGAAAACGAAGATCATGGGAAATAGATGGGGAAACAGTGGCTGACTTTATTTTTTTGAGCTCCAAAATCACTGCAGATGGTGATTGCAGCCATGAAATTAAAAGATGCTTACTCCTTGGAAGGAAAGTTTTGACTAACCTAGACAGCATACTGAAAAGCAGAGACATTACTTTGCCAACAAAGGTCCATCTAGTCAAGGCTATGGTTTTTCCAGTAGTCATGTATGGATGTGAGAGTTGGACTGTGAAGAA
>SJYV01009467.1:0-10581 GCA_006410875.1 Neotragus pygmaeus | reverse complement strand
GCCTGGCATGCTGCAATTCATGGGGTCGCAAAGAGTCGGACACGACTGAGCGACTGAACTGAACTGAAACTGAAGACTTCAGGAAAACTTTTCCATTGAGGATTTTCAGGAATTCTTAGTCCATCTGCAGGCTGTAACCATCCTTTATCGATAATCTTTGCTCCTCTTTTCTCATATCTTTCTAATTCTTCCTTAGAATATTGTGGTTTTTCCTGTTCCACAAAACCTGTCCAGATCAAAGGCATCTGCAGTGAAGGGGTTTTTTAAAGTGCCGCTTTTCTGGCTTGACAGTCAGCCAGCTGATTACCTTTGGCTACTTTACTCCCATCTCTGATTCTTTAAATTCTCAGTGATGGGTTTTAACCTGTCCTTAACCTCAAGTTTCAGTGGATACTGCTTCTTATGTGGAAATAAGTGTGGGTCTTTGAGCTTGACAACTACAGGAATAGCATTTTGTGCTCGACCCACAGATTTTCGATCAGCCCACACTCTAGGGTTTACATATTCATGAAAACAGAGGCATGGACCTTGCTCAGTATATTCCTCCCCAAAAGGGATGAGGGAGACTCTGGCATGATCAGAAACTCATGTGAAAATAGCACAGAGTCCCAGTTACAAATTAAAGAACAACTGAAGTAATACTTTTGGCTTGTCCAGACAGTCCCACTATGGAAGAGGATCAGGAAGAAAGAGGGCCAGGGGCTTCAGTAAGCACAGAGTAAGTTGCCCCAGTATCTAAAAGGAAATCGACGGATTGGCCCCCCACAGTTATTAATACCCAGGGTTCCTCAGGTGTAATTAGGATGGGAGCTTGTGTGGAGACCCCCGAGCACCTTCAGTCCTGATTGTCTTGAGAGTCCAACCCCTGAAACCTACACTTCTGAGGGCAGTCTGTCCTCCAGTGTGGTCCCTTGCAGACTGGACATGGAGCCGGGGGTGGCTTACATGCCTGAGGGCAGTCTTGCCTGAGGTGCCCCTCCCTTCCACAGTAATAGCAAGCCCATCCTTTTTCACCTGGGTCCCTCTGGGCATTTTCTCAGGCTGTTTAAGAATGGTTCTGCCAGTCATTACAAGGGCTTCCGCCTGTTCCTTTGTCTTTTTCTGCCTTTCTTTCTTTCCTTCATATTCTCTACCATAATAGACTGAGGCAGTTGCAACAGATTATCAAAAGACTGATTTGGTCCATATGCCTATTTTAATAGCTTACGGCAGATATCTGGAGCTGATTGAGTGAGAAATCTATGTTGTAAGATCACTCTTCCCTCTTCACTTTCGGGGTCAATCTCAGTGAACCTGCAAAGGGCTTCTCTCAGTCTATCTAGGAATTTACCAGGAGCTTCCTTCTCCTCCTGTTCTATGTTTGCCAATTTGACATCATTTAAAGTCTTAGCAAGTGCTTGCCTGAGTCCTTCAAGAATATATCTGACAAAATGACTCTGATCCCATCTTCCTTTAGCCTTGTTATAGTCTCAATCTGGTTCTATAGTTGGGATCACCTGAATCCCAGTGGGGAGGGTGGCTATCTCATCCTCCCTCTTCCCTACTGATTAATTACCAAGCCATTCATCTCCATAAGCAACTGCTTTCCCCAAAACTCGACTTTTTGAGTCAGGAGTCATCGTTTGTCCCAAGATATACATCACATTCTTCCAAGTAAGGTCATAAAGCAGTCATAAAACACCTTTAAAAACTCTAATATATTTTTCTGGGTCCTCTAAATAGTCTCCCAGATCCTCCTTGATTCTTTGTACTTCTTGATAAGAAAAGGGCTTATTAACTCTCATAGACCGATTATTTCTCCCGGTGGGTGCTTCATGAAGAGGCAACAGCTTGTGTGGCTGTTCCTCAGCCACTCTGGCTGCTTTGCACATATGATCCCAGGGGTAGATTGGAGAAACTTGCTTTTCTTGATCTCTTTGCTTCCTGTCCTCCATCTCATCCTGCATTTCACCCTTAGTTTTTACTGTCTGAGCTCTTACTTCGACTGTCTGAGTTTCTATTGAAACCAGAGTAGTCTGAGGTCATACTGAGATAGAAGTTGTTTGGACCTCTACTTGGGCTGTTTGAATCTCAGTTTGGGTTTTTACTGAGACAAAGGCAACCTCTCCTAGGGAGGTTCCCTGACTTTCAATTTGCTTAGTTTGGAGCCCTGAGTACAGGGGCAAAGTAGGAGGACAGGAGGGAGCTGAAGGTTTCACACCCAACTCTATACCCTTAGGACATAAGTCTGGCATACCTCACAGAGGGAGAAAGGGAAACACATATGCTACTTCTACCCATTTCCCTTGTTTTCTACAGAACTGGTCTAATTATAGAACAGCAATAATTGAGATTCTTCAACTGGCCACCATTCGCCGTCCTCCAATGGATACCGTGGCCATGCAGTATCACATAGGAAATCAGGCGTGTCTTCTTTAAGCTCTGGGGATCAAATCTATCCCAGTTTTTCAGGACACAATTCAAAGGAGTGAAGCATGAAGTGTTAGCTCCCATCTGTAAGAGAGAAAAAAGCGACCAGTGCCATCTTTCTACCGGAGGTGTCCCTCCCTGCTCTAGATGGGGGTGTGGACAGACTTTACACCAAAGCTTTCCTTCCCTGGTCGGACTTAGTTTGTCCCTTACTGACATAGGCACCATACTTGTCCCTTGCAGTTCTACCACCGAGATGGGGTGGAAATGCACCAGGGGTAGACCTGATGGCATCCCAGACTGATGTCCAGTTTCTCATCATTAAAACCTTGCTTGCCTCTGATGCCACCCAGGGTGCAATCAAAGTAACATTTCAGAATTCCTCCCAAGCTAAGACCGCTGGGGGAAACATTCATCACCTGAGTGCCTGTGCACAACCCTGAGTATAGTCCTGACCACAATAAGACTGGTACGAACATAAAACTGAGATTTTCCTTCCAAATGTTACCACACCAATATAAACAATAGCAAAAGAGATGGTGAAAGGCTGGCCAGTGAGGAAAAAGTGATTTTTGTCCTCGAGTTATTAGGGCCAGTCCTTCCAGTTCATTTCCACAGATTCCACAGAAAGAATACCTAAGGAGTTTGGGACCAAAGCCGTTGGAAAGCCTCCTCTGGTACACTAAGAACTAGTGTTACCAAAGGAAGAAACCCATTGCACTTCCAATCTGAGTAACCTTTAACCTCAGAGATGCTCCATCTAACTTCTGAACTTTCAATNTGGAAAGCCTCCTCTGGTACACTAAGAACTAGTGTTACCAAAGGAAGAAACCCATTGCACTTCCAATCTGAGTAACCTTTAACCTCAGAGATGCTCCATCTAACTTCTGAACTTTCAATTCCTAGCAAGGCTAGGCACTTCCTGACTACCAAACCAAGTTTGGGACCTAAGTAAGAGTACATAGTAACAGCACAGATCACAAGTCCCTTCAAAGTCTATGATCTGGAGGCGGTCCTAAGACGGTGGAGGAATAGGACGGGGAGACCACTTTCTCCCCCACAAATTCATCAAAAGAACATTTAAACGCTTAGTAATTTCCACAAAACAACTACTAAATGCTGGCAGAGGACATCAGACACCCAGAAAAGCAGCCCATTGTCTTTTAAAAGAGATAGGAAAAAATATAAAAGACAAAACAGGTAGGGACGGAGCTCTGTCCTGGGAAGGGAGTCTTAAAAAGAGAGAAGTTTCCACACACCAGGAAACATTCTCACTGCTGAGTCTCTGGTGAGTTGGAAGCACAGAGGGCAACATAACAGGGAGGAAAAATAAATAAATAATAAAAACTCACAGATTATGAGCCCAACGGTAACACCCCAGCGGAGAAGCAGCACAGATGTGTTGGGCCCTAAATGGGAAACCTTAAAAAGAAAGGGGCTAGCTTTGTGATCGGAAACTAAGATGGTGCCTGGCGGAAGAGATAGGGGTGTGGTCTATGTTGTTTGTCAAAGTTTTTGATTGGCTCTCTTGATTTCCGTGCACGTAAACAGTGGGTGATCACCATAGACTCCTGTTATAATGANCAATTACTTAAAAGAATCTCTCAAACTCAGAATCTCAAAGACCCTTCTCTTAATCTCAAATGTTCCTACTAATAATTCTTCAGGCTGAAATTCAACAAATATTTTTTGAACCCTAGCTAACGTTTTTTTTGAGAAAACTATGTTCCAGGTGTTGTTCTAAGAAACTCCCATCCATATATTTAATCTTCACAATCTTGTGAGATGGATGTTAGAATCATTTCCATTTTACAGGTATGGAAAAAGAGGCAGAGAGATGTTAAATAAAATTTTCAAGTCACATAGTTGAAAACAAGCAGATAGAGACCACATTATTAATCTCTACTTACACTGTTTCCTAGGGACTGAGATTGTGACAAACCATTTTACAAGTTTTGTTTTATTTAATCCTCAAAACATCTGTAAAATATGTTATTATCATTTTATGGCAAATCAACTGATATATAACAAAATCCTTATTAAACAGAACATAAATTACAAATATTGAACTAAAACCCAGAAACTCTCAATTCAGTGCTCGTTCTATGATATCATGGAGTTATTAATAAGAGATGTCACCCATATGAGTTCAGAAGATAAAGGAAGAAATTTTGTAACATTGTTGAGACCCTATCATGTTCCAAGCATTGTCTATATATCATGACATTTATTTCTCTTAACAACTTTTTGAGATGTACTATTCTCATTTTTTAGGTTAGGAATCTAAGGCTCACGAAGTTTAAGTAAATTGCCCAAGATTACATACTTGAGCTAGGATATAAGCCCAGACTGGCCTGGCCTAAAGCCAAAGCAGGAAAGTGGCAGGATAGAAAGAAAGAAGGAGAGGGCAAGGGGAGAAGCTATGAGGTTGTATTGTGAACACTGCCTGCTATTCTGATAAACTTCTATTTCTTGTTTCTTAAACACACCCTTTTCCTGTCTTATCCCAGTCTCTCTCTCTTTCACATTTTTCCCCCCTTGTATCTCTGCTGGTCTCTTGGGGTCTGGCTTTAAAGTCATCCCCAACATCAGAAGGAGGAGGGCAGAATGGAGACTACAGGAGGGAGATGCAAGATAAAAGAACCTTTCCTGGTGTGGCAGCGCTCTCTGACCAGGGGGCGAAGAGAAGGTGGAGTCTCTGCAGCATCTTTCTTTGTCCTGATGCTTTAATCTTATGTCATATATGCCCTTTAAGTGGCTTCCTAGCCAGCTGGTTAACTTGGGAAGACATTGAGTGAAAGACATCTGAATAAAGTAAGTGGATTTTGTTATCTCCTGATTCCTCTTTAGTGGTCAAGTCTCCCACGTTTTCTTTCTACTCAATACATCCATCTTCCTAGTTGCCTCTACATCTAATAAAACCTAAACCTTTATCAACATTTCTCACATCTGGTCCATTCTGATACTTAGACCAATGTAATTCTCTTTATCTTTTCCACACATAGCCTGTCTTTGTATTTATTCACACTCTGCCTAGCCTCCCTATAACTTTTATGATCTCTCATTCCTGATTCTTTCTATATTATACTTATCTTCACCTAATCTTCTCTCATTGGATCTCTTATCTATATGGAACATTCATTTTACCTAAATACCATCCTTTTTATCAACAGAAGGTCCAAGTTCTCTGCTCTTAATTTAAGTTCCTTATATTCTATCTTGTCCCTGTAGATCTGCTCATTCTTTTATATTCAATGTCTGTTTTCATTACACGTTATTCCAATTCTGTCAAAGTTTCTGGTAATTCACTTAAATTCTCTATTCAATCATTTCCATCCATTTTGTTTCTTTATATTTGATTCCTATCATTTCCAATTCATCTGTTCTATCCATATCTTTCCTTTCTTCATTTTCCTCCTCCATCCATACATCCATACAACCATTATAATACCTTTACCATTTAGTTCTTAAGCAGACCCTAAAATAAGAATCACTGTCAAAAGAAGAGATAAAAATACCTGTAAATAATCTTTATTTGTAGAAATATGGGTAGTTTTGGAAGATGACAATTCAGAAACTAAAATGTGAACAGTAAATAACACCTAAGAACAGTTTATTTTTTCTTTCCTTTTTTTGTTTCTGGGAGCAATTTTGACAGAGAAGAATATATGCAAATCACAGAATAAGAGAGAATAGCACAGTATGTTTAGAAAAAGAAAAATAGTGTTCAATGACATTACTGCAGGACAGTTAAAGGAAATACATTTTGACACATTATTGAGGGATTTTGTATATTTTCCCCCAAATCAGATGCTCTTGGAATGAGATGTCTATATAAAGTTTCACTCTAGAAACAAGTACAGAGAAGGCAATGGCACCCCACTCCAGTACTCTTGCCTGGAAAATCCCATGGACAGAGGAGCCTGGTAGGTTGCAGTCCACTGGGTCGCTGAGGGTCAGACACAACTGAGTGACTTCACTTTCACTTTTCACTGTCATGAATTGGAGAAGGAAATGGCAACCCTCTCCAGTGTTCTTGCCTGGAGAATCCCAGGGACGGGGGAGCCTGGTGGGCTGCCGTCTCTGGGGTCGTACAGAGTCAGACACGACTGAAGTGACTTAGCAACAACAGCAGAAACAAGTAGAAATTAGATTGATAAAGAGTTGAGGTTGGAGGAAAAAGACCAGGTAATAGGCTATTGAAAAATACATCAGGAAATAACAAGGACCTGATTGGTATAAAGGACTAAGGAGAAGGCAGTAGAAATGGGACAAATTTAGGAGATTAATTAAGAGGAAGTTCAGATAAAACTTGGATTAGTTGTGGGGTTGGGGTGGGTAGAATAGGTATAGAAGATATAGGAAACTTCCAGATCTCTGGTATGGTACATACTGCAGAGAAACTAATATCATTCATTGTGATAGAGGAAGAATAGACTTAGGAAAAATTTTCTAGGCATGTTATGCTTGAGGGGCCCATGTGACATCAAGAGAATTATACCCACTCTTTGCTACACCTTTAAGGATGTATGTGGCTACTTTGGCATGTGGTTCCTCTTCTATTTTATTTTACCTAAGCAGTAGCAGCACTGACACAACTAGTAAAAGTGATATATGGGCTTTCCCAGGCTCTAATATTAGAGAAAGAGTAATGAGAGGAACCTTAACAAATCAGTGAAAAAGAAAGGAAAGAAAGGACAACTAATGGTTCTATGAGGAGATGCCACATGAGTCAATATTTGAAAGTTAAGTAGGAATTAGGTGATACATTAGGTGCTGGATGCCAAGAGCTGCAGGGTATAAAAAATAGTGCAGGCTGTGACAAGAGATAATACCTTGTTTGGTGACACCTTGTTAAATAGCTTGAACTTGATTGTGTAAACAGTGTGATACCATGGAAGGTTTTAAGCAGGGGAATGAAATGCTCAGATTTAAGCTTTAGGGGAGAGACTATAGGCAGTAAGGTCAATTAGGAGCCTAATATTTTAAATTTATTTGCTTATTTTCAAATGCGCCGAGCATCAAAGGTGAAGGCAGAAGAGATGAACAGATACACAGGAATATCTAAGGCCCAAAGGGTCAAATGCACAGTTAATCACACATGAGGTGGGTATTGAGAATAAAGGATCAAAGTTAAGGTTCTGATGACAATTATAATTTAGAAGTTCCCATTTATGAAGCTAGTATATAGTGTAAGAATAGGTGTGGCAGATTAAACTTTCAGGAATGAGAAGACGAAGACATGTCTCTACCACCAGATTACGAGCTCCTTGCAGATTAGGTACGTGTCTCATTTACCTTTTCTCCACCACAACTCAACCTATAGTCTGGAATGTATTTGATCCACAAATTCTTTTGAAATAAATAAATGGTGGATGTGGATGGTAAGAATGGGAGTGATAGGAAATGTAAATCAGGGATACAACATTTTGTAATTACATTAAAGCACCCATCCCAGTATTCCTGCCCGGAAAACTCCATGGACAGAGGAGCCTGATGAGTGGCTCTAATAACTGAGAAATGCTCAGGTACTGCTCACAAAGCATAAAGGAAATGGAACTCAGGTATAAACTTATTAGCAGTTTTGATGTTTTCAGATTCCATATAAAACAGAGACATACAGTATTTGTCTTTCTCTCTCTGGTTTATTTTACTTATCATAATGCCTTTAAGATATAAATTATTTCTTCAAAACAAGTCATGATGCAGCTCATTGACAAACTCTCACTTCAGAGCAGCTAAGACTCTTAATATTTTTGGTTTTGATCTATGTTTTTCAGGGACCAACTGGTGCTTATCAATCCATGCTTCTCCAAGGGCCAGAATACACTCTCATCCTATTCCAATATAAGGTAGTTTATTTTTGTCTACTTTTGTCTTAGCTTATTTCCAGATTACAGAAGAAAACAATGGCTTCAGTTCAGTGATGAATTACATGCACTACTCGCTTTGCATTCTGCCACTATAAACCCAGTGGGAGAAAGACTGAGTTTCTGCTGCTGCCTCCTGAACACACTCTATTCTCCCCTGAAAAGCAATAGGCATGACCGACACCATGGAGAGGAAGAACCAGAGTGGGAGAGTGAGTGAATTTGTGTTGCTGGGCTTCCCAGCTCCGGTACCACTGCGGGCACTATTATTTGCCCTTTCTCTGTTAGCCTATATGTTGGTGCTGACTGAGAACATACTCATCATTGTGGCAATCAGAAACTATCCCAGCCTCCACAAACCCATGTATTTCTTTCTGGCTAATATGTCCTTCCTGGAGATTTGGTACGTGACAGTCACTATTCCCAAGATGCTAGCTGGCTTTGTTGGGTCCAAACAGGCCCATGGCCAGCTAATCTCCTTTGAGGGCTGCATGACGCAGCTCTACTTTTTCCTGGGCCTGGGCTGCACTGAGTGTGTCCTCCTCGCAGTTATGGCTTATGATCGCTATGTGGCCATCTGCCATCCTCTCCACTATCCTGTCATTGTCAGTGGCCAGCTGTGTGTGCAGCTGGCAGCTGGCTCCTGGGCTGGAGGTTTTGGCATTTCCATGGTCAAAGTTTTTCTCATTTCTCGCCTCTCTTACTGTGGCCCCAACATCATCAACCACTTTTTCTGTGATGTCTCTCCATTGCTCAATCTTTCGTGCACTGACATGTCCACAACAGAGCTTACAGACTTCGTCCTGGCCATTTTTATCCTACTGGGGCCACTCTCTGTCACTGGGGCCTCCTACATGGCCATCACCAGTGCTGTGATGCGCATTCCCTCAGCTGCTGGGCGCCATAAAGCCTTTTCCACCTGTGCCTCTCACCTTACTGTGGTGGTCATCTTCTATGCAGCCAGCATCTTCATCTATGCCCGCCCAAAGGCACTCTCAGCTTTTGACACCAACAAGTTGGTGTCTGTACTTTATGCTGTCATTGTACCACTGCTCAACCCCATCATTTACTGCCTGCGCAACCAAGAAGTAAAGAGAGCCTTACGCCATACTCTACACCTGCACCAGGGTCATGATGCTAACTAAGCCTCGGAAAGCTAGCACAAGTAGAAGGGAGGTATTAAATCTTAGATAAATAGCTAGGTTTCCTTGGTGGTTCAGTGGTAAAACTTCCACCTACAATGCAGGAGACCACCTGCAGGGCAGGAGAAGTGGTTTGATCCCTGGGTTGGGACGATCCCCTGGAAGAGGAAATGGCAACCCCTTCCAGTATTGTGCCTGGAGAATCCCCTGGACAGAGAAGACTGGTGGGCTACAGTCCATGGGTTCACAAGAGTGAGACAAGATTTAGTAGCTAAACTACCACCACCAGTGCTCTTAAACTTAGGATCTATGTCTTCTAAGAAGTGCAGAGGAGCTCTTAGAGCCTAAATTAGGGACTAGAGTTTCCAAGGCACCACCAAGGAACTAATTTAGGACAAGGAAGAGAGGTGAATTACAAGCTAGAAGTTGGATTTCTTCAGGTCAAGGTCTTAGCACACAGGCTAGAACCTGTCTCTTATACACATCTAGATGTGTATAAGAGACAGGAATGCCACAAGGGTAATCAGAGAGAACTAACTTGGGCTAGCAAACCAGACTGTGGGATAGCTACCACGCAAAAAGCTCAAACCTAAGACATTGCCAGGACCGCAAACAGAACAAAAGACTAAACAGAATTAGCTGGCTGCAGACCATCTGCCTCCAGTGACAGGCAGCCAGAGCTGGAAGGGGGCAATCGCAGCCCCAGAGAGACATTATCTATTAAACTGCAAGAAGGATTCTTTGCTAACTAAGACTTCTTGGGGTTCTGGACAGTCATCATCCCAACGGAGTCTGCGCCTCTGAGGACTACCCGAGTGCCTGAACCTGAGTGGCTTAGACCTGGTAGGTGCATACATCCCAGGGCTGGCCTCTGACGGTTCCCAGTGAAGCAACCTAGAGCCTGAACTGTGTGGGCAGGGAGGGCACATGTGCCATGAGCGAGGACAGGCCCAGTGTGGCTGAGACATGGCGAGGACACACCAGTGTTATTTGTTTGCAGCATCCCTCCCTCCCCACAGCACGACTGAACAAGTGACCCTTAAAAAACTGTCCACCACTGCCCCCCTTGTGTCAGGGTGGAAATCAGACATTGAAGAGACCAGCAAACAGAAGAAGCTAAAACAGAGGGAACTGCCTTGAAAGTGACAGGTGCAATAGAT
>SJYV01009461.1:0-10327 GCA_006410875.1 Neotragus pygmaeus | reverse complement strand
TATTGTTTTAAATTTTTTCAGATATGTTTTCTAAATTGTAATATGCTAACTCATAGGATTAGCAGATCATCTTCTCTACTTGAATGTTGTAATAATTTCTATGTTAAGCTTCCTTATTTATGAAAATAAGACCAATAAAATAATGCAGTATATGTATTACACACAGAGATATACTTATATACATAGGTACATAACTGTGTGTGTGTAAGAGTTAAATACATAAAACATGAGAGATGATTAAAGAATCATGAGTAAGGCAAGAATTCTAGATTTGTAGCTGATTTAGCAGTTTCTTTCCAGTTTGCCATATTACAATAAGTTTTTAAAGATTTCTAAAAATAATTGTTTCTAAATATATGACTTCTCTGCTATATCCTCATTAAATGTTTAGAAGAGAATTTTTGTTTGTTTTGACTCNGTAGCTGATTTAGCAGTTTCTTTCCAGTTTGCCATATTACAATAAGTTTTTAAAGATTTCTAAAAATAATTGTTTCTAAATATATGACTTCTCTGCTATATCCTCATTAAATGTTTAGAAGAGAATTTTTGTTTGTTTTGACTCAATGGACACAATGCTGTATCTATTATAGTAGTTGATTCTATAACAAGTGAACACAAAGTTATGTTTCTTCCTTGCTTTCTCAAATGAGTGTTTGCGTCATAAATGCATAATGTGACATAGTCTGTGTGTGTTTATGGATCCTTACTTGGTGGCATCTCCATGTAACATAAACTTGGCATCTCCATGTAACATAAACTTTAAAAAATCACCTTGAAACAAAAGCTGAGCTGTGAGACACCAGATAGAAACTTGATTTTTAAATATACGCTGCTATTTCTCTTCAGATTTGGCTTATAGTTTTATTCCATAAAAATTAGCAGAAAAAATTTAAGGCATTTCCATTTTGCCAGGGCAGTCAGAGACAGAGGCTATTAACATGTTTAAATAATTTGTTTATCAAATTGTAATGCATCTTATTAAATGATCTTTATTGGATACCAATTACATAAAATTAACTTTTGCCTGCACCTTTTTATTAGGTACTTTACTTCCTGGTATTGCATAGTATTGAATAGTCTTATATCTTTTATTTTAAATGATTTTGATTCATCTATATTCTCACTATCAAAAAATAAAATGTTACATCATAACAATCTCTATTATGTTAGAAATTTGGTTAATTTGAAAACTATGTTCTTTACCTTTGATCTTTTAGCTGATGACATATCCTTGAATTAGTCATTTTATCATGAAAGTGTGAGCTAAAACAATTCTATTTGCATATTTTAAGTCATAAAGCCTGAGATTAGAGTCTTGAATATGAGTCCTATTAAAAGGTAGATACTACTGATTATTTACACCTGTGCCCTTGCATGTGGAATTGATTCAGTGGAATTGAACTCATGCCTCATAAAACTGATTGTATTTTGGCCGTATTAGCATCATTCCATTTTTCAACAGACAATAATTATAATTCCCCTTGTCTTCCTTAACCTGCTTTCATGAATAAACCATACAAAAGTAAATCATTCTATTCTATTAATAAACCAGCCCTAGTTATAAGAACCAGTTGAAAGAAAAAATGTAATTATAATAACTTCTTATCTAACAAAATCAATTCATAAAATTTAATCTTCTTATAAAGTCAGTCTTGGGGATGCAAAAAGAAAATGATTGAAATGTCTAAAAATATCCCTTAGCCATCTGGGTATATACAGATTGATAGAGCTTCTGCTGACATAGTGATGAGAAAAACCCTTAAAGATATTTTAATATGAAAAAGAGAGGGCAGGGGCAAGTTCTGGATGGAGTAGGAAAAGAAGAAAATGAGGGAGAAAGGGGGAATGTGAATGCAGACTAATTGCATGGACAAGAGCCAGATGATGATCTAAGATTAAGAACATTGTTTTAGGTTTTGGCTGCTTATAATTTTAAGAATGGTATAGAAAATCGAGGAAGCTATTCTTGGTAGAAAGGTCCTATCATTTGAAAACATGGCCTTGAGTTTATACCATAGCTTCACTAAATTTATCCCCCAGAAACAGTAGTTAAGATTAAAGGAATCACTTTAAAAACAAGTCAAGATAATGATTTTGCTTCTGCTATTTCATTGACCCCTAATGGTCATCAGAACTGAAAAAGCTACAAGTGTAACTCTAGTTGATAAATAAGACATGTGATGTACAGCATATGGTTAGAACCAAGACTGTCAAGTGGTGAGTTAGGATTAATGAGTAGGGGTGAAAAAATCACATAAGGCAAAAACTCAATCAAAACAATGATAACAAGTGATATGATTGAGATTTGGAGTCAGAAACTACTGTATTCAAATCATGTTTTCCAGCATTATTAGCTGTATGAGCTTATATAAACTACTTACTCTCTGAACCTCAGCTTTCTCACAAAAATGAGCACAATAATACACATCTTACACATTTATGAGGATTAAAAGAGCTAAAGGCATCCAAAGAACCCAGCACAGTGACCGGCATATAGCAGACACAGTATATTTTAGTTATTATTATTGTCATTATTATTACTCATCTCATATATGGTAATGATGTTGATGTCTAGTTATAAGTGACAGTTTCTTGAAATCCAAGGAGGTCATGGTTTCAGAGTCAAGCAAGAACAATACACAGGGACCCAATTTATCAATCAACTCATGTCAGGAAATGCAATAATAACTAGAAAGTAAACTAGTAAATAGTGGAGATTGAAGTTTGAGACTAAGTGAAGAATAGCAAAACAATCCTCCTGAAAAAAAAATAGGACATTAGGTCTTCTCAGCCTGATTTGGGAATGCTGAGGATAGAGTAGGAGGTAAAGTAAAATCTAGACAAAGATTTTTTTGAACTAAGTATAATTCAGGAGTGTGAAAGGAAGAAGCAATTGCTATGATGAAATTAAAATAGAATAAAAAATATTTGGATATAGTACCCAGGTATGATCTAGGACTTTTTAAGAGCCCCTTGACTAGAAACAAACTGGCTAAAATCTTGATGTCCACCACAGGTGAACACTAACTTTTGACAGTTTTTGAGATTGCAGAAATGTTACTATAGGGAGTTAATCATATCACTATATTGTGGGTCAGAGTTTTGGAATAGTTTATGATAGGTTTATTTCTCTCTCCTGGAAATTTCTGGTACTGGCCTTATCTTACTCCAAAAGTTGATCATGTGGTTTGAAATGACTTGCCTACTATCTTACTGACTTTTTAAGAGACGTTTTTGCTAGCAGGGACATGGTCCATGTAGACTTATCTTTCAGTCTCCCTAAGAATTTTTGTTGAAGTGTCAAGAGATGGTAATTCTTAATATAAAATTTTGGTTTTAATTTTGAATTTCTAAAATTGCAAATTGTACTACTAAGATAAGCAATAAACTGCTGTTTTAAATAAATTTTGATACTGAGGCTTTGGGTTTTAAAGAAGGAATTTCATAGAATAAGTGAGGAATGGGAGATTATTAATGCTACATGTATAAATAAATACAAATTAGAGATGACAGAAGGAAGTAAGAAAATAGAGGTCAGAGACCAGGGTCATAAGAACATTTTCAGTATATTACTTTTGTTAAGTTTTCCTATTTATTATATTGCTATTTCTGTTTTCTTTCCTTGTAATAATAACTGGTAAAATTATTAACATGTGAAGGAGTCATATGTTTGTCTTCTGTTATATCAAAGAAGAAGTAGAAATAGTGTCCCACTTTATACCCAGTCTTTGAAAAAAAAAAAATCTTTAAAGACTGATGTAGTCATTGGTAGCTTTATAGTGAAAATCAGCTTAAATAATCCATGCATATAATAGAAAAAAAGAGAATAATATGAACAAAGAATTTGATTTCAAGAAAATTATTAAGGATATCACTTTTTAATCTCCCCTTCTTCCAAATAAGAACAGATAAGCTGAAAATTTATGATACAGTAGAATAATAACGTCACTACTTGGCAAATGATACCCTGCACTGACATGAACTGCTCAGTGATATCTAATGTTATAAAACAGAGATATAATGTATAATAGTTTCAGAGTGAAGCTAGAGACAATATATAGAAGTTCAACCTACTGGTCAGATTATATAAAGAAGTGTGTTATAGCTATGAAGTAAACAAAAGATAAAAATGTTATATCCTTACATACACAAAAAAGAGAATTTGATATGAGTGCTTTATGCATAAGCAAACACAATGTGGCTAAGGATGGCATGGGGAGAAAATTAGGATATAAGGTCTCAGAGTATGGAAATAGGGTTTAAATGCCCAACAATTAAATATAAGATACAGCTTTGTACCAACTCAAAGTGGGGCTAGAATTAGAAGTTTTTATAAACCAAGAGCTTTAGAGACTATTGAGCTTATGAATATAATATATTTTCAAATTATATAACCGTCTCAATAATGTCTAAATTAGCACACTGTTAATAAGTAGCTTGTCTATATGAAAGCACTTCCCAGGTGGCTCAGTGGTAAAGAATCTGCCTGCCAATGCAGGAGATGCAGGTTCCTTCCCTGGGTCAGGAAGATCCCCTGGAGGAAGAAATGCAACCCACTCCAGTGTTCTTGCCTGGGAAATCCCATGGACAGAGGAGTGTGGTGGTTATGGTTCATGTGGTCCCAGGGAGTTGGACACAACTGATCAACTAACACATTCATTATCCATATTTTGCTAAATTGATAAGTGAAATAGTGGGATGAACGTAAACCTTAAATACTAGAACTCTAAAGAAACATGTTTAGTAGAACTTCCCTGGTAGCTCAGCTGGTAAAGAATCCTCCTGCAATGAGGGAGACCTGGGTTCAGTCCCTGAGTTGGAAAGATCCCCTGGAGGAGGGCCTGTCAACCCCTTCCAGTATTCTTGCCTGGAAAATCCTCATGGACAGAGGTGCCTGGCAGGTTGCAGTCCATGTGATTGCAAAGAGTTAGATGGGACTAGGCACTAAACATATATGGATCTAAGCTACATTATATCTGTACATATGTATGCAGTATTTATTCATTGCAATTGTTTGAAGATATTGGAAACAAAGCATTATTATTGCCATTTTTATCAAACTGGAGTTGGACATCTCATTATAATTATGGGTCTGATTCTAAGGAATAAAATATTACTACAATAGTCATTTAAGAAGGCTTTAAAATACTTCCGCATATTTAACTTATGTGAAAAGTACATCATGTGAAATGCCAGGCTAGATGAAGTGCAAGCTGGAATCAAGATTGCCAGGAGAAATATCAGTAACCTCAGATATGCACATGACACCATCCTTATGGCAGAAAGAGAAGAACAAAAGAGCCTCTTGATGAAAGTGAAAGAGGAGAGTAAAAAAATTGGTTTAAAATTAAACATTCAGAAAACTAAGATCATGGCATCTGGTCCCATCACTTCATGGCAAATAGGAGGGGAAACAATGGAAACAGTGAGAGATTATTTTTGGGGGGGCTCCAAAATCACTGCAGCTGGTGACTGNAAGACCCTGATGCTGGGAAAGATTGAGGGCAGGAGGACAAGGGGACAACAGAGGATGAGATGGTTGGATGGCATCACTGACTCGATGGACATGGGTTTGGGTAGACTCTGGGAGCTGGTGATGGACAGGGAGGCCTGGCGTGCTGAGGTTCATCGGGTTGCAAAGAGTCGGACATGACTGAGCAACTAACTGAGTACACATTTGAATATAGGTATCGTAATCTGTTTAGCCTCTTCTGATGAACATCGGGTTGTATTTAAATCTTTCAAAACAAAAGGTATAATAAATTTCCTTTTGCACTTATCTTTAATTACTTAATGCCCTGATTGGCTTAGCACAAATAATTAGAAGCGGGAATTGTTGGTTGTGAGATATGTATGTCTAGCTTTTTGATACAAATTGCGGAGAAAGCAGTGGCACCCCACTCCAGTACTCTTGCCTGGAAAATCCCATGGACAGAGGAGCCTGGAAGGCTGCAGTCCATGGGATCGCTGAGGGTCGGACGCGACTGAGCGACTTCACTTTCACTTTTCACTTTCATGCGTTGGAGAAGGAAATGGCAACCCACTCCAGTGTTCTTGTCTAGAGAATCCCAGGGACGAGGGAGCCTGGTGGGCTGCCGTCTATGGGGTCGCACAGAGTCTNACTTCACTTTCACTTTTCACTTTCATGCATTGGAGAAGGAAATGGCAACCCACTCCAGTGTTCTTGTCTAGAGAATCCCAGGGACGTGGGAGCCTGGTGGGCTGCCGTCTATGGGGTCGCACAGAGTCCGAGACAACTGAAGCAACTTAGCAGCAGCAGCCAGTATATCCACCCAAAAAAAGGGGTACTAATTTACAAACTCAATGGCAATTAATGAGCGTTAGTAGGAAATTATATCTCCTTATTGTTGTTTAAATTTCTTTCATTACAAGTGTCCATTAAAATGCAGTTGGACTCTCTAAGGCCTGAAAAAGTTTTTTCATGCCACCAATATTTGCCTGCAGAGTAACCCATAGAATAGTTACTTCTGCCAGGTTGTCCCATTTTTGCAACATTATTTTGTCCAAAAAAAATTTTAGAGAGTATCTGGTATGGCTATGTGTCAATGATCGAATACTTTTACTAGAATTAACAACACAGTGTTGTTTTTATTTCACAGTCTTTTTTAGATTTGCAAATGTATGCCTCTTGCTCCCATTTGAATTCTTCTCCCTCTATAATCTCTCTTGTGTGGACCTTGTCCCCTTATTTTTTCTCTCCTTCCCACGATTGTCAGTTTCCTAAATGTTTGCAGCACAAGAGAGTGAAAGTATTGGAATCTTTTGTCAGTTCATACATTTTCTGCTTTAGCAAAAGAAGCCTGGCAAGAGATTTTATTTCCACTTTTGTCTTCATTAGCAGTACTCCATTGCCCTTCTTTGAATTCTGTCTTAATTTTTTGTTCCCATTAAGTTTTAGTACAGGACCTACTCCTTGACCTTTAGCTACTCAGAAAGAAGTGCTTTTCTTAAAGCAAGAAGGCACTTAGAACTTTCTTAGTATTTGTGATCTCCAGTTTCGCAAGAGATGTGTAGTTTCTTTACGCTTTTAATTCGGTCCTCCTTGTCCTTTTCCTTACCCTCTCTCATTTCCTCTTCAAATGGAAATGTTTTATTGACCAAAGGATATGATTTTTTTAAGAGTATCTGTTGGTTTTCAAAAGTAACAGCAACTGCAAAATTAATCTACATCCATCTTAAGGAAGTGGGAGGAATTTCCAAGTATTCAGGTAGAATTCCTAAATGTTTGCCGTGTTCTCCTGCTCTAATTTGTTGGTGTCTGCCATAACTATTCCTGAGGCATTGTGCAGACAGATGGCATAGATGCAGCTGGAAGTTCGTGGGTCATTGGCTTCCAGAGGAGGTCTGGCTCTTTGGGTGGTCCAGCACACCAGTATTACTAATTTACTTTTCTAGATTACCTCCACAGAACCTTGAAGGATAAAGGATTTCAATAAATGTGGAAAAGACTTTGAACTTTCTTTTAATTTATGTATGGTGACAGAAACTACTTTTATAGGCTAAAGTTTGGAAGTATCGATGTAACTTAATTTGCCTTTGGTGTGAAAAAATAGAAAGAGCATTGGATTTGAAGTTAAACCAACCTGAGACTGAGTTCTGGTTGTATTGCTTTACTTGTCATACGTCCCTGTCTCTCAGGGAATGTAGAGTTAAATGGGAAAGCAGACAAGAAAAAATTTTCCAAGAAAAAAAACTTGCACATGGATGTATGTGCAAAGAGCTCTTAAAGTGTCCAGTAGAGACAGAAAAGCCTTTCCAGAGGACTTAGCATGTGAACTGAAACTTGAGTTTATGAAGCTGGGCGGGAATGGAGACTATCCAGCTACTTACAGGGCTTCATGAAAAGTAAAGAAAGTTTATAAATAAGTGCTTGTAAACTTTATAGCCCCCAAAAGATTATTATTGTTATTAATTTTTCTTAATGTTAACTTAAAATAATTTGAGTGAGATCTTTTAAGGGAAGCCAAAATAAGAGAATTTCTCTTCTTCACTTTAAAAATCTGACAGTCATTTTGGTATCTTGATTTAACTAGGAAATGCTGGTAGNTTGTTATTAATTTTTCTTAATGTTAACTTAAAATAATTTGAGTGAGATCTTTTAAGGGAAGCCAAAATAAGAGAATTTCTCTTCTTCACTTTAAAAATCTGACAGTCATTTTGGTATCTTGATTTAACTAGGAAATGCTGGTAGTTGATT
This sequence comes from Neotragus pygmaeus, assembly GCA_006410875.1. Taxonomy (NCBI): domain Eukaryota; kingdom Metazoa; phylum Chordata; class Mammalia; order Artiodactyla; family Bovidae; genus Neotragus; species Neotragus pygmaeus. The sequence continues at coordinate 2,109 of SJYV01009461.1, read as the reverse complement.
TCGAAACATTCACTTGTAAGATTTGCCTCAATGGCTGTTGAAATAAGTAGGCCTACACAAAATATTTTTATAATAGCTTCTTTGAAGTCCTAAGACTCAGGGTTGATTCTAGACAGGTTCAGGAGTGTTATCTATGTAGAAGAAAAAGATTTACACAGCCACTAAGATGACTAAAATAAAAGAGACAGACATAAATATTGATAAGGATGTGGAGAAATTGGAACTTTCATCGATTGCTGGTAGGATTGTAATGTGTTGCAACCACTTTAGAAAACAGTTTGATAGTTCCTCAAAAAGTTAAACATCACCTTATGATCCAAATTTCACTTCTAAATATATGCCCTAGAGGAATTAGAGCTTATGTCCATGTCAAAACTTACACACAAAAGTCCATGGCAGTATTATTTATAATAGCTGAAAAGGGGAAACAGCCATCAAAGATGAAAGGCTAAACAAAATGTGCTGTGTCCATACAATGGAATATTCTTTGGTCATGAAAAGTAATTAATTACTGATACATGCTTCAGTGTGGATGAACCTTCAAAGCATTATGCTAAGTGAAAGGAGCCAGTCACAAAAAAACTTATATGCTTGATTGCATTTGTGTGAAATATCCAGAATAAGCAAATGAATGAAGACAGAAAGTAGATTAGTGGTTGCCAGGGGCTAGAAGGAGGAGAGAATGGCAATGGTAGAGGGTGACTATTAATGGATATGGGTTTTTTGGGGGGCTGATAAGTATGTTCTAAAATTAGATAGTGATATTGGAAGGAGAAGGAAGGAAAAAGGAAACCACCCTACAGAGATATGGATCTGAGGTTATTTTTCCAGCCTCACTTCCCAAGATCCAAAAGTAGTTGATGGATGGGATATTACTTGTACAAACCCAGGAAATCAGTTAAACCACTTATCTTTAAATTCTGATTGTGAAACACCAAAAATATATGTGAAATTTACTTGCACACACACAAAAATAGAAGAGTTAGGGTTCCTACATTTTGAGAGGCCGGAGTGAATTTTTCAGACGTTATTGAGACAAACGAAGCCTATTTCAGTAGAAAGTGCTGCTCTGTGACCCACTGCCCCATTCTCCTGCTCTTCCACCGGTTGTATCCAGAAAGCCACTTTCATCAGAAGATTTGGCAGATGAAGGAGTTGCTACCTAGTTGCCTTTTGGATTTTTCTGGGTGAAAGATCCTAAGGGAGCCTGGGGACTACATGCTGATCCAGCCGCTCATGTCATGTGTCTATTTAAACATTTAATTTGGGGAGAAAGCCAGAGGAATGAACTTAATATAACTCTGTGTTGTTTTTCTTTCCAGGAAGGAGAGCAGTTTGTGAAGGAAATCGGTGGTATTTTTGCCTTCAAGGTGAAGGATGGCCTTGGGGGTAAGGAAGCCACGTGGGTGGTGGACATGACAACCAAAAGGATGTGTGCTCCCTAAGTCAGGTCAGTGCAGCGATGACTTCATTGATAGGAGCACTGGCAAGTTCACAGAGGAAAATGGGGGCCTGCCTTGGTGTCCCCAGAGGGCTGGCTTTAGAATTATAGAACCTTGTCAAAGAACTGGGGAATCTTTGGGAATAGGACTAGGTCCCAGCTGCTTCTTCCCAAAGATTGAGAGGCTCCATCACTGTGGCTAGCCTTATGCTTTGGAATTACACAAACTTGGGTTTAGAGTTCTGGTCCTGCCACGCACAGATTTTGGCCTTAAAAATTATTTCCCTTCTCTGAGCTTTGTTTTTTACATTTGTAAATGGAAATAATAAATGGTACCTATTTCATAGGATTCATCTGTAGATTAAGAGAAATAATGATCTCCTAATTAACCTGCGTATGGCTATATGTCCTCAGAAGACCTAACTGTCCCCACTGTCTCCACTTCATCTCATCCCAGGCTTTCTTGAACCTACTCCAGTCAGCTTTTGTCAGGTCATCATTATCCCATAACTGTTCTTGTCAAGGTCACAAGTAATCACTGTGCCGCTAACTTCAGTGGTTAATTCCCAGCCCTTATAATATTACGCTTCTAGGCTCTCAACTCCAGTACTTTGGCCACCTCATGCGAAGAGTTGACTCACTGGAAACGACTCTGATGCTGGGAGGGA
>SJYV01009460.1:0-20189 GCA_006410875.1 Neotragus pygmaeus | reverse complement strand
TCAGAAGAAGAAGGCTAGAGGATCATGTAGAGCTGTGTAGGATTTTAATCCAATCACAACAGAAAACCTGTAAGAGGTTTGGAGCAAAGGAGTGATATTATCTGGTTTTCATTTTTAAATGATCTTTTGGGGGAGGGGGGCTGGCATTGACTTTCTATTATTTTTAAAATAATTTTTATTGGGGGATAGTTGCTTTACAGTGTTGTGTTAGTTTTTAGTATTCCCCAAAATGAATTAGCCATACAAACACAGCTAACCCCGCCCTTTCAGACTTCCTTCCCATTCAAGTCACCAGTGTTCTAAGTAGAGTTCCCTGTGCTACATAGTTAGTTAGTTATTTTGTATGTATCAATAGGGTATATGTATCAATCTCCACTCTCACTGCTCTATGGAGGATGGATTCTAGGGGAGCAAAAGTGAGGCAGAGAGAGCAGTTAGGATGATGTCATAGAACAGGCAAAGACTAATAGAGCTTAAGTTGGTATTGTAGCAATGGGTGTCATGATGAGATGTAACTGGATTTGAATTTCAAAGAAACAGAGACAAATGAACTTTCTGGTGTGTTGAATCTGGGACTTGAAGATAAAAGGAGAATCAAGGACCACTGGAGGATTTTGGTCTGAGCATCGAGGCTGATNATGATGAGATGTAACTGTATTTGAATTTCAAAGAAACAGAGACAAACGAACTTTCTGGTGTGTTGAATCTGGGACTTGAAGATAAAAGGAGAATCAAGGACCACTGGAGGGTTTTGGTCTGAGCAGCGAGGCTGATGGTAGTATCATTATCAGAATAAAGAGGACTTGGGAGAAAGTAGCTTTGGGGAACAGGGAGAAATAAAACAGTAGTTTTATTTTGCCTATCTTAAGCGAGTCTTGGTTGTTAGATATTAGCACCTAGATTTTGAATATAGAAAAAGTAAACCTGGTTTATTCCAGTCAGAGAGAAAAACATTATGGTAAGCAGAATTTCTTCTAAAATAAATTTAGACTGGGCAGTCGAAAGAGGCATAGTAGCCAAGAATTTATTAGTCTAGATAAAAAGTTGCAAATAAGTGGCCCTAGGATACATTTTCTTTGGAACTCAAAATGTTTTAAAAATTAAGTTACTTCACATAAAAATACTTCTGGCTTCTCTTAAAAAAATAAGACACAGTAATACCGGGTCTATGTTTTCACGTTTGAAGCCTTTTCATTTTCCACAGATCTCGCTACCCCCTAATGTATTGATCCTGTCCAGTGTTTAGAGGATTTTGAGATCATATCACTTGAACTAGATTCTAGTCTCCACTCTACCACTTATGTTTGTTTGATACTTTGCAGTTATTTATTTATTTATTTCGGAGCCTCAGATTCTGAACCATGAAGTATGTGCTCGCTGTGNTGTGGTAATGTATGGATGTGAGAGTTGGACTGTGAAGAAAGCTGAGCACCGAAGAATTGATGCATTTGAACTGTGGTGTTGGAGAAGACTCTTGAGAGTCCCTTGGACTGCAAGGAGATCCAAGCAGTCCATTCTGACGGAGATCAGCCCTGGGATTTCTTTGGAAGGAATGATGCTAAAGCTGAAACTCCAGTACTTTGGCCACCTCATGTGAAGAGCTGACTCATTGGAAAAGACTTTGTTGTTGGGAGGGATTGGGGGCAGGAGGAGAAGGGGACGATGGAGGATGAGATGGCTGGATGGTATCACTGACTCGATGGACATGAGTCTGAGTGAACTCCAGGAGTTGGGGATGGACAGGGAGGTGTGGCATGCTGTGATTCATGGGGTCGCAAAGAGTCGGACACGACTCAGCGACTGAACTGCACTGAAACTTGATCAATCAAAAATAACATTATTAACGTGTTTAGCACATGTGTGTATATTATATAGACACTGGAAACAAGCAGAAACGGTTAACAGAATTAAAAGTGATTTACTCAGGAGAAAAGCATCACAGTGACAAAGAAGGACTAATACTTTTCATTAGAAATATATCTCTAGAGACTTCCATGGTCGTCCAGTGGTTAAGATTCCATGATATCAGTGTAGAGGGCATGGGTTCCATCCCTGATTAGGGAATTAAGATCCCACACGCTGCACGATACAGCCAAGAGATAAAAGAATAAAATAAAGGTCTGTGTTAAAAAGGAATATATTCAAGATTGGGAGCTCGTGTACACCTGTGGTGGATTCATGTTGATGTATGGCAAAGCCAATAGAGTATTGTAAAGTAAAATAAAAAAAAAAAAAAAAAAAAAAAGGAAATATATCTCTACCGTATTATTTTAAGTAGCTATTTGATAAATATTTTCAGATTTTTTTATCTAATTTTGACTCTATGTGAGTCAGGGATGTACCAATCGCATGTATTGTTCTTGAGATGCTGTAAGCTTGTTGTTGCTGATAATGGCTCTATCATTTTCACCTAGAAATTATTTTAAACTAAAATCTACACTGTCTTATTTATTCACAGATCAAACCTAGAAAGCAAGTTTTACGTGAATGAAGCCATTAAGGATTCATTCGTCTATCGTTTATTGGTTTATTGAATGCCTATTTTCAATTCTGCAAAGGCTGCCAAACTCCATTTATATCCTTAAGGTAACATATGGGATGTTTTTCCCCAAAAGAAGGCCACAGCGGAATGTTGCAGGGTCCAAGTGGCTTTCTGCACACCTCACCCACACCATAAAGAGTGGCTTTAACCCACTCTTCAAAAGGAACAGACTGAAGTCAGGATGTTGAGAATTTTAGACCCAGATGTTTCATCTTCCCTACTTGTATCACTGAAGCACGTCACCTCTCCAAGTGGGACCTCTTTCAAATATGAAATCACAAGGTTTGGAATGATTGGACCCTGAAACATCAGACCCTGTTGCCCTGAACTAACTGGTCAATTCCAACAGCAGGGGACTAGGGAGGGGGAGGGCTGTCTGACTCTGGTATCGTTAAAAAGGACTGTTTGGGCACCAAAGCACGGCCCGCAGGATGCACCTGAAGAGTCAGGTGGCAGCCTGTGAAGCAATCCCATTTGGTGGAAAGATGGAAGGCCTGGGGGTCTAGAGACCCAGGCTTTCATTCCAGCTCTGCCAAAACGTTGCTATATGATCCTAAACAAGTCACTACAGCTCTGTGGCCCTGAATGTCCTCACCTGGAAGATTAAAGGGTTCAAGGAGACAATCCCCAAAGTCCCTTCCAGCTCTGACATGCTCGTTCCATGATTGCGTGGCCATCAAATTAAATTAAAACCAGACCTTTTGCATCACCCCGTGTGTTGGCGAAGACAAGTGACACGCCCGTGTGTACATGAAAAAGCCTCCGACAGTGGGTCGCTCAGCTTCTTGTTGTTGTTGGGTTTTGTTGGGTTTTTTTTAATCCTTTCCTGAGCTTATCAGCCCATGATCAAGGGCTCCTTCTCCAGTGCAGGTGCTTATCTGCCCGCTGAGGCCAAGGCACATCTTAGTAACTTGCAGCTTGTGAAGCAACGCAGGCGTTTCTGCCACTGTTAAGCCACCACCTCTGGCTACAATAAGGCGTTGCCTGATAAACAGACTTGCTCCATACTTGTCTGCCTGGGAAGGAGAGAAATTGCTTGCCAGTCCACTCCTGCCAAGGTCTGCACCCAGCCGTGTGCAGGTAGAGTCTGATATTGGGGTCATCTAAGATGCTATTCAGCTTGGGGGAAAGATGGATGAAAGATACGGCTCTGGTGTGGTAGGCTTCCTAGGCACCTGGACCCAGGGTCCTTGGAGGAATGTCAGAGGTTGGAATAGAGGGGTGAGGGGTCTCCTGGAAAACCAAGGCTGGGCTTGGTATCGATGTATCAGAGAGAAATGGCTTCCAGATCTGGCTATTTCTAAAGCCAGGGATGACTCATTCTTTCAAGGAAAATTTCCTAAGATCTGATATCTACTGGGCAAGGAAGAAACACACAGAAGAATGAACACATAGGTCCTTCCCATCAAAGAGTTCCCAGTCTAGTTATGAGAGGAAATAGGCAAATAAAGCAAATAGCAGTGCCTTTAACACCTAACACCACTTTCAGTACCAGAGAAATTTAAGTGAAATATGTCTGATCCCACAAAGCTTAAATAACAAATTTCCTTCTGAAAATCTTCCTGGGGTAAAGACAATAGTTTGCAGGGTGCTTCCTAAGGACTTGGCTTCCCTGGCGGCTCAGACAGTAAAGAATCTGTCTATAGTGCAGGAGACCCAGGTTCAACCCCTGGATCAGGAAGATCCTCTGGAGAAAGGAATGGCGACCCACTCCAGTATAATCACCTAGAGAATTCCATGGACAGAGGAGCCTGGTGGGCTACAGTCTGTGTGGTTGCAAAGAATCAGACAAGACTGGATGACTAACACTTTCAACTTTCCTGAGGACTAGGCTCCATGCTGGGTGCTCTGCATGTTTTAGCTGGAGTCATTCTAATGGGTCAGTGAGGTGGTGATCACAACTCCTATTTCACATATGAGGAAACCAATACCAGAAAGGCTGGGAGACTTTGCCTGCAACCTCTCAGATGGCAGGTGCCTGGGACAACACTGAACCCACATCTGTGAGCCCCCAAAGCCCGACTTCCTTTTACAATAATGTTCTACCATAGCTCAGTCCTTCCCAAATCCAGAAATGTCATCTTTCCCACCTTTGCTCTCAGCCTGCTGCTTTACTCAAGGAAGGGCGTCACCTTTTCAGTTAGTATAGGATAGGTTGTGCTACAGTAACAACTCTAAATATCCATGACATCAAGCAAGGATTCACGCCTCACTTATGCTCCATGGCACCGTAAGAAGGCAGGTAGCTCTGCCCGTTATCATCACTCATGTCTCCAAATTAGTGGAGTTTGCACTCAAGGTCTTTTCCAGGTCAGCAGTGCAGAAGTGTTAAGCTGAAGGGTGTCCCGCTAACTCTTTAAACACTCCAGCCCAGGAGTGACGTATGTCAGATTCGCTCACAACTCATTGGCCAGAACTAGTCACATGGCCACAATTCACCACAGGAAAGAAGACTGGATATGGATAAGCAATGGGGATATCTGCCAATATCATTGCTCATCCAGGTCCCCTGGTATGAAACCCCGGTCTTTGGGACTACTGAGCTGTTTCCTCCCTTAACCGCAAAGTAGAGGAAACAGATCTTACTCTGGAATCCCTCAGACTTCCAGGACTTCTGGGAGCTTGGCACTTACTTGTGTAGTGTCTGTTGTCTTAACCGTAAAACAGGGGCACTGAGACCTTATCACAGGGCTATGATGAAAATTTACAAGATAATGCATGTAAAACATGCTCGGCAGCCTTTAGGTTTCCCTTCCTACCCATCCTTTCCGTCGTGTTCCCGTTTAAACGTTCCGTGCTCTTTTCTCAGGCCCCCACGACTGGCACCTTTCACCAGCACCATTGCAACACTCACTGGTCCCTCTGCCTTGAACTGCATTCATCCTCCCCCTGTGGCTTTCTGGTGACCTTCCTGAGCAAAAAAAAAAAAAAAAAAAAATCTCAAACTTGGTATTCTCCCTGCTCCCGATTCTGTTACGCTTCCCTGCAGCACTCGGGACATAGTCACACCTGCGCCATCTTTCTGGTCTCCCCGCGTCCTTCCCATCTTTTGTACACACTGGACCATTTCCCATCCTTTGGCGGAGTGCTGCCTGTGTGCTCAGTCATGTCCAGTTCTTTGTGATCCCATGGACTGTAGCCCGTCAGGCTCCTCTGTCCACAGAATTTTCCAGGCAAATTCCATGGAATGGGAGTGGGCTGCCGTTTCCTTCTCCAGTGAATCTTCCTGACCCAGGGATCGAACTCGCGTCTGCTGCATTGGTAGGTGGATTCTTTACCACTCTGCCACCTGGGAAGCTCTCCCATGCCCTGAACCTTCCCCAACTGACCACAGACTCCTGCCTGGAGTGGCTTTTACCCTACCTCATCTGGCAAACTCCTATTCATACTCCAAAACTCAACTCACATGTCACCACCCACGTGAAGGTTTTCACAGATACTCCCACAGAGTTCATTTTCTTTCCCCTGCTGTGAGCCTGAAATTGCACCACCAGCATTCCGCTGAGTCAAGCCTCAAGCCGAAGTTTCCTCACTCAGTTCTCTTTCATAATGGCACAGACCGCCACCCAAGCCCTGACTCTGACTTCAGGGCTTTGTCAAGCTTTCTTTGTAATCTTAGAAAAGTCAGCACTCACTTGCAGCTTTCCCCTTGTGGAGGGATTCACTATGTGGTGAGCTGCTATAGAAATATCTCAACCTCTTTATGACCACTATCTGCCTTGGGCCCTTTCCATCTGAGATCCACCTGTTCCCAAGGAAACAGAGGGAATGACCTTATCCTTCAGGGGGGACCCCCCTCCTCCACTCCTTGGGTAACTTTCCCATTATAGATCCACTGTGTCCTGAGATGTGTCCTATACAGTCCATGGAACTCTGCAGGCCAGAATACTGGAGTGAGAAGCTGTTCCCTTCTCCAGGAGATCTTCCTAACCCAGGTCTGCTGCATTGCAGGTGGATTCTCTTACCAACTGAGCTACCGGGGAAGCCCCTCCAGAGATGGTATGGAAAGCATTCCTGTGGCAACACTTACATGCAAAGATGGGGCAGCACAAGAAGAGATGGAAGGAAGTTACTCCATCCCAAGCAAGCCTCGCAGTGGACACAAGCGCTTTCATCCTTATACCCTTATACCCTAGTGGACAGCGGAGGCTGTGGTAGGACTTCACATTTATCCACACAATTCTTTGGCAAGTTGTCTACAACAGATAAGGTATGTGAGGTATCGAATGGCAACTTGACTCCATAGGGTCCGCCTGTATTTTCAAGACCTGGGCAGAAACCAGCCACGGGAGTCCTTCTGGTTTTCAGTTCATTGCTCAGAAACTCATGGAACAGCAAGCCATGGAGCTTGATCACCACCCATGAGTGTGTGGGCACCAGAGAAGTGCCAGGAGAGTGGGAAGTAGTCTGCTCATCTGGGAGGAAAATGAACCTGAATCAAGGTGAACAGATCCCCAAAACACTGCAGGACGGGAAATGAAAATGGGTTCCTGATGGTCTTGTGCAATACGATACGTGATGAGAAGTGAAAGCGAAGTCGTGTCTGACTCTTTGCGACTCCATGGACTGTAGTCCACCAGGCTCCTCTGTCCATGGGATTCTCAGGTGAGAATACTGGAGTGAGTTGCCACTTCCTTCTCCAGGGGATCTCCTGACCCAGGGATCAAACTTCTTGCATTGCAGGCAGATTTTTTACCATTTGAGCTACCAGGAAAGTCCATGTATCATGATACCATTATGCAAATATGTAAAGGCTTGGTCACAAAAACAATTTGAAATATTGTGTGTATGCATGTGTGTGTGTTGGAGAAGGAAACGGCAACCCACTCCAGTACTCTTGCCTGGAGAATCGCATGGACGGAGGAGGCTGGTGGGCTACAGTCCACGAGGTCGCAAAGAGTCGGACTCGACTGAGCGACTTCACTTCACTTCACTTCATGTGTGTGTATAATCTTTTTGGCTTGGAAGGAAGGACATCAAACTTATAAAAATAGCTACTTCTGTGGAAAAGGAAATGGACCTGAAGAGGAGAAGGAAATGGCAACCCACTCCAGTGTTCTTTCTTGGAAAATCCCAGGGAAGGGGAGCCTTGTGGGCTGCCGTCTATGGGGTTGCACAGAGTCGGACACAACTGAAGTGACTTAGCAGCAGCAGCAGGAATAGTCATGGGAGACAGTTAGAGATTTATCTAATCAGTTCTAAAAGTTTTAAAGTGCACTAGTGTACTCATATATTACAGGCAGACTCATTCAACTGTACACATAGAAAATAAATATGAAAAAAAGCAAACAGTTAATTTGGGGTGTAGAAATATAAAGGACTTGCCCGGCAGCTCAGTGATAAAGAATCCACCTGCAGTGCAGGAGCCACAGGAGACACAGTTTTGATCCATGCATCCAGAAGATCCCCTGGAGGAGAGCATGGCATCCCACTCCAGTATCCTTGCCTGGAGAATCCCTTGGACAGAGGAGCCTGGAGACCGATGGTCCATAGGGTTCTGAAGAGTTGGACATGGTTCATATGACTTAGAACACAGGTATATAAAGTAGAATTAAAAAAAAATACTCTGAAAAAATTCTGGGTTCAGATCCCACCTTTACTGCCAACAAGCCGTGAGACTGTCATGGTCTCCCTACCCTCTGCGTGCCTCGGTTTCCTCACTGGTGCCCACGGGGGATGGGGCCAGTCACAAAGGTGTCTCTCCGGCCTCAGCCCTCTGAGCTCTGCACACAGGTGGCCCATGTTCCTTTCCTGCCAGCTGCCTTTTCCCAGCCAGATTGAAGCTAAACCAAGTCTTATTTCAGTTTTTGGTGATTTTTCATGTAGGAAAGGTATAAATTGTGCACAGACTAAAAGGCGAGAAAGAAAGAAAGCAAAGAGATGGGGAAGAAAGGCCAGTTCCGTAGGGTCCTGCTAGCACAGGACTGGACTCCACCCCTCTTCTGCCTGTGTGAGTACTTGCCCCCACATGGCAGGGCTAGAAGTGACCACCAGCGAGTTCTGTGTTGTCTCCACCCAGAGACCAGCTCAGCTCACTCACCTCCCACTAGAGCCCAGACATCCCCGGGACCTCCAGTTCCTCTCTCCCAGGGTCAAGTGCAGAAAGGGTCACATTGCCTCTACTGAAGTCCCCACAGTGCAGCCACTCCACTCTACCTATTTCCACACCACCTCTCTGCATGGTTGGACTAAATGCCCTCACTTGCATAAAATACTCTGAGACAGCTGTGGTCTGGTTGGATCCCAGTGGCCACCAGCCAGGGAAAAAGGAGCAAGGCTGGACTCCTACTCCTGGTGCTAATGAAAAGCAGAACTCTGCCCTGCATGGCTGGCGTGGGGCTGAGTACACCACGTGTCTTTGCTCACTGGTCTCCCATCAGCCCAACATCACAGGCAGAAAAACCACAGCTCAGAGTGGTCTGCCCAATGCACACCCCGCCAGGCCAGCAACCCAGCTCAAGTTCAAAGCCCTTTGCCCTGGACAATGTGCTCACACATCTGTAGTGCAGCAAGTTTGGAAGCCACATGAAGCCAGGCTCCAAGTCCTTTTTGTTGCATTCACACCATTCCATTCACAATGGTCTCAGCTCTCCGAGGCAACGGCAGTGACCATTCAGCCATCAAAATGCTTGTAGGAGGAAGAAAGGCCACCTTGGAGTCATCAGCAGAACTTTGCAACTCTTGTCTTCTTTGTCAGTTGGCACAAGAATGCCGACCAGGAGGTGTTCCAGGGAGGCTCAGGCAAGAGGGCAAGTAGGAAGACGCTCAGTAAATTCCTCCCCGCTTTGGGTCAGCCTGGTAACAGTCACAGCGGCTCTGACCTGTCCTCTCCTGGTGGCTAAGACAGACGGTGTGTTTCAGTGAGAAGCAACTTGACGACCTGCCCCTGGCTGCCTCGGGTCTAGCTGTGCCTGCAAAGCTGCAGGATGTGGTCAGCTCGACAGCGAGGCACGCAGAAAAGAGTTTCCCAGAGGTCTTTGCAGCAAAGCCACAAGTTGGAGAAATAATTTGTTGCCTTTGCTGTCTTTTCATAAGACGGACTCTTAAAGCTACCAAAAAGAAAAAAAAAAAAGTCATTTTCTTCCAAAATGGAATTCCTTCTCATGAAAGGATAAGCCTGGAAATTATTAAGCCTAAGAGACCATCTCCTTTGCCAACTACAAAATCTCACCAGGACACTGGACAGTCTGCACAGAGAGAAGAATCTGAACTCCTTTATAAGAGCACCAAGCAGTCCTTTCATTATTAGTAAAACACACCTCATCTAGTCAAGGAGCTAAACCAAGACAGTTTAGAAGGGCTGCTTGGACATCAAATCCATCTAACAAAATGGTGCTTTGATGAGTTCCACGCAAATGAATCGAAAACATGTGATTTAAAGGTCCACAAAACAGAGGAGGCTTGGAAAAAAAGGCAGCAGCAGACTGTCCTTTAGAAAACCACGCTCGGGGCTGAACCAAAGCCAAATGCTTCAAAGATTTTTAACTGTGGTCTGATGGCCCAGCCACTAACTCTGCAGCTCAGAGTGGACTCTGGGTGCCTATAGAAGACAAAGAAACCCATGGACGAAGCCCTCCTAGTGTGACCCACCCATCAACCCAGGTGTCTGGAAAGGGAAGTGACACCAATACCAACCCTCACACCTTTCTTCTGTTTTCTTGTCATTCCCAAAGCAGTGTGGCTTTGGAGCAAAGGATTCCTAAGTGACAGGAAGGGCAGTCCCTATGATGTCTTCACCAAGCCTCTTCCTTGCATCACCAAGGTCATGTCTCCTCTTGTCTCCTGTCCTTCCTGCAAGTTGTTGTTGCTCAGTCACTCAGTCCTGTCCAACTCTTTGCAACCCCATGGACTGCAGCACACCAGGCCTCCCTGTCCTTCACTATCTCCTGGAGCTTGCTCAAACTCATGTCTATTGAGTTGGTGATGCCATCCAACCACCTCATCCTCTGTCATCCACTTTTCCTCCCACCTTCAGTCTTTCCCAGCATCAGGATCTTTTCCAATGAGTCAGCTCTTCTCATCAGGTAGCCAAACTATTTGAGTTCAGCTTCAGCATTAGTCCTTCCAGTGAATATTCAGGTTGATTTCCTTTGGGATTGACCAGTTTGATCTCCTTGCTGTCTAAGGGACTCTCAAGAGTCTTCTCCAACATCACAGTTAGAAAGTATCAATTCTTATGAGACCAGGATTCATTCTGTAGCTGCTCAGGAAGGAGAGGCTGGAGCCTTGGTTTTCTGAAAAGCAGCCAAGATAGGTGGTGGGAATGGGCCCAGAGAGAGAGGTGGCAGGAGACAGGCAGAGTCACAGTGTCATTCTCAAGGAGTCAGGATGGCGAGCAGTGCCCTTTTGGGTAGCAGAGACCTTGTGTCTGGAGACTAAGCTGAGAGAAAAGGAGGGAACACAAGCGCGGATCTTAATGTACACCTGGTCTGGTTCCCTGGAGAACAGACATCGAGACTGAGAGTCGTATCCGGGGATGTTCTTGGGAACACCAGAATGGGAAGGGTAGAAAAGAAGCTCAGGAAAGCAAGACTGGACAGAGGGAAAATTGAACTACAAGGCAGTTCTAAGGAAAGCAGCTGTTGACACCACAGGAAGCTCTGGGGCTAAGATGGACCTTCAGAGATGGTCCAAATGCAGGCAAAGGGGCTGGACTTTTATGCCTTGGCACTATCCAGACACTTACCAGGTTGAGGGTGTTTAAGCTTGGCCAAGGAAGCTTCCTGAGGCTGAAGGTAATATCCAGAATGGAATGACATAGCCAGCACTCCACGTGTCTGAGAAATTGAGAGCCCCTGTGCTGAAACAGAATCTCGGCAGCTCACGACAGCATCCGCGACAGTCTGCCTGCTGGAGCCCTGGACACACTAGTTTCATGCGCTAAGTTGACACTATCTGGGAACAGCCGGTTGGGTTCCTTTTCCTTAGAAAAAACGACAAGAGAAAGGAAGGTTAATGGGCCAAATGCCAGCCACTGCTACCGCCCTGGTGTGCAGCCGTGTCTCACATCCCTCACCCCATCCGCTGCCACAGGTCCTGTACACTGTCCTTACTGACCCGTGTCTTGCTGGGTCCAGGTGACTGACCTAAGATGAACCACTTCACTTCACCAGCAGTAAAAATGAATCTAAGGAAGCAAGGGAGGTGGGACTGGACAGAGGGAGATGCTGAACTCTGAGGAATCCTGTGTGTGTGTCCTCTTTGCGACCAAAGAGTGAACTGTAGCCTACCAGGCTCCTCGGTCCATGGGACTCTCCAGGCAAGAATACTGGAGTTGGTTGTTGTTTCTTCCCCCAAGGGATCTTCCCAACCCAGGGATCGAACCCAAGTCTCCAGCATCTCTTGCATTGGCAGGCAGATGCTTTGCCACACTGTGCCACCTGGGTTGCCCTGAGGAGTCCCATCCATCCTAATTAGGGATCTGACCCTGGCATAGTGGGTGTGAAGGTTTTGAGGATTCAGCTTCTTCTGGAACACTCTGCTGCTCTTATAAGGAAGACCTGGACCTGATCCTCAACTTGTCTACCCTCCAGGAGGATAAGTCTCTTTACAGGTTGCCCTCTGGCCTTCACACCCAGCCTTTAATTGATACTTAGTCACACTTAGCCATGCATTGCCTGCTCCCAGGGACAAGCATCCCATTCCAATTATCACTACCCTTCCCTCCTCACCTGAGAAATTACACCTGGCAGTGCTTCCTTCTCTCCAGTACTCCATCCCATTTCAGCAGCAGCAAAAGGTTTGATCCTCAGAGTCTGAGAATCTATTCCTTTGAATGGCAAAAGTGACTTTGCTGATGTGATTAAGGACACTGAGATGGGGAGGTGATCCTGGGGGATTTGGGTCTGGTGTCATCACAGAGGTGCTCATGAGACAGGCAGGAAGGTCAGAATCGGAGATTCAAAGATGCGGTGCTGCTAGCTTTGAAGATGGGGAGGTTCCATGACCCAAGAACCGGCAGCTCCTGGAAAGTGAAAAAATCAAGGAGAGGGCTTCTCCCCTAGAGCCTCCAAAAGGAGTGACACCCTGTGACCCTCTGTTTTGGCTCAATGGGACTCGTTTCAGGCCTGTGACTGCTGAGGAGAGATGAGGGGTTGCTGAGGAAAGAAAGGGGGCAGGAGGTGTGAGAGGCAGCCGTGGACCTGGGGGCACCAGTGTCCATGGCGGGTAAGAGTGGGCACCAGCATCACCCACAAATGTCTGCTGGTTGACACTCACACAGAGAGGTGAAGAAAGAAGGAAGAAACAGGAACTGAAGGACAGGGTGATGTCTGAGGTCAGTGACACTTCCTCTGAGGTCGGTGATCCTTAGATCACTTTTGGGATGCTCTGGAGATCGAATGGGGAGGCGGGGAAGAGAGGCCACATGCTATAATTCAGCCTTGTGAAGGTACCAGCATTGGAAAGGCTGGGATGCAAGGAGACTGTTTAAGCCTGTGACACCAGCCCTCTGCCCAGTGTCCCCTTGGGCGGGGGTCTCCTGTCAGAGCATCTGCAGAATCAGGGAACCAAGTCCCTCAAACAAGGGTGGGTGAGTTGGCTCAGCTGCTTTCAAAGGGTAAGAGGGTAGCCTGAATGGAGAGAGTAACATGGAAACTTACATTGCCATGTGTAAAGCAGATCACCAATGGGAATTTGCTGAATTACTCAGGGAACTCAAACAGGGGCTCTGGATCAGCCTAGAGGGGTGGGATGAGAAGGGAGACGGGAGGGAAACTTCAAGAGGGAGGGGACATATATATAAACCTATGGCTGATCCATGTTGATCCGTGGCAGAAAACAACAAAATTCTGTAAAGCAGTTATCCTTTAATTAAAAAATAAATAAACAAAATCAGATTCAAAATCAGACCTTAGTCTCTGCCAAAGTCAGCTTCCTATTGGTGTGTGTCCTGTTTTGCTCTCCGAAGCCCCTCCGATGGCCTCTTTTCTCAGGCAGCGCCCCCTCCCCCACCTCGGAAACCTGTGATCAGGAACCTGCACTGCTCCCAGTGAAACGCACACACACCCCTTCATTCAGGCCTTCCATCCTTCCCCTCTTGTACAGGTGACAGGATGTCAGCTTCCCCCTCTGAGACTTCCCACTGATGGCTTCACTATAACTATCCTCCAATTTGCTTTTTTTTTTTTTTTTTTTAACTACACCCACTCTCTGCTCGGAAGTGATCTAACACCCGAGGCATAAGGGAACAAAGCAGAAGAGCCTAGGGCTCCCATCTCCCTCACTCAAAACTCTGACGGCCTTGTAACGCAGTCTCAGACTCCATTAGCTTTTTATGAGCTGTCATGTCATCCCGCAGACCTGTACTGAATAAGGTCCCCAAGGCACTTCCCTCACGTGCTTCTACAAAGCCGAGTCGCCCCATGCTGACCTTGCGCTTTGGTTGTTGGAGCTGATGCGTGAGAGGTCGCATTTATCGAGGTTCCGAGGCACAGAGGGCTTTGTGATCATGGTTCTGCCTTCCCCACTGGGTCCAGGTTCCTGCAAAGCCTCGGCCCTGTCCTGTGCACTTGGGAAAGGCTAGGACCTGCCATAAAAAGTCACGGACAATGGGAAGGGGGCTGGGGGAGTGACGGAAGGAATGATGCGAATGGCAGCAAAAGCAAAAAGGGCAGGAGGGTCACGGGAAGAGCAGAGAGGGGATGGCGGGAACGTGCCACACCTGGGGGGAGTCAGGTAGGCCTGAAGCATGATAGGAAGTGACCAAAGTGACCGGTGTGGCTGAGAGTGGTAGGCAGCCTCAGGAACTTGGGAGCCCAGGGCGAGTCAGGGAGGCCATCACTTGGAGGTTCTGGATGGCAGAACCTAGGCAAGGGAGGGGACAGAGACCAGATGACGTGGAGGCAGGCAGCATGTGGTCCAAGGCCATGCCAGCTGGTCTGTTCAACCTCCTAGGAAGAAGACACCCTGCCTGCTCTCTGATGCAGTGGACATCGGGTCTCTGGGCTGAAAAAATCTAAGTCCACCCCCATCAGAAAGTGAGGGCAAGGTGAGGATTGTCATGGGGCCTGGAGTGAGGCTGGGCTGGATCCTCCCATGGGAGTCGTACAAGAGGCTGCAGGGAGCCCGGGAGCTGGAAAACCTGAGAGAGCATGTGGGAGAGAAGAAAAGGCCTGGGAATTAAATGAAATGCTCTGGGAAAAGCACTCCACACTGAGCTCAGCACTTAGTCAATCTTCATTTCATGGTGACAGTGATGGTGGTAGGGGTTGAAATGAGGGAAACCAGGAAGAAAGAGTGAATTAAAGAAAGAGGGGCAGAAAGGAAATAACCTGATATTTACCAAGGGTCTTGGCACCTGCTAGCTGCCTTTGTATTTTCTAGTTCCATTAACCTGCTCAGCGGTTTGATGAGATTGGTGGGCTTACTCCATTTTACTAATGGGGAAACCAAAACTCTAAGGCTGCAGGCAACTGCCCAACTGAAAATTACCAAGGCAGGATTCAAGGCCTGTGCAATTGGAAAGCTCCTCCCTTCTAGTGAGGAGGAGATACAGAAGTTGCTAATGACCAGCTCCAGAGAACCAGCTGGCTAGACACAGAAAATTCAAATATGGGTCTGACCCTGGGGATCTCCAAGAGGTCAGGGAAGAGGCTCTACACAAAGGAGGTGGTCTGAACAATGATCCCATCAAATGCAGACCATGCAGCGGTAGATGATGCACAGCATCCTGGGAGCACAGAGGAGGCAAGGAGGAAAGACTTCCTGGAGGAGGTGACATTTGAACTGAGCTGTGTGATGACTGTCCATTTTCCCAGAAGATGGAGGCACCTTAAACCAAATGTGTTTAGAAATTGGCAGCTCTCTAATAATCTATCCTACTTTCTGCCCCGTCCCTAATTCACCCACCTTCCACAGCAGTCCAGATCAATGATGTGTGTGTATTTATGCTCAGTCGCTCAGTCATGTCCAACTCTTTGCAGCCCCATGAACACTGTAGCCTGCGAGGCTCCTCTGTCCATGGGATTTCCCAGGCAAGAATACTGGAGTGGGTTAAGGTTAGGGTTCAATCCCTTCTCCAGGGGATCTTCCCAACCCAGGGACTAAACCCATGTCACTTTCATCTCCTGCTTCGTCAGGCAGATTCTTTACAACCTTAGAAGCCCCAATCAATGATGTTGCTCCAAACGTTACTAGTAACATCTTCCCAGTCTTTGTCCCTCTTTCTCTCCAAGAAACTTTCAGACTCCATCATTCCTCCCACAGTACATCCAGCCTCTGGCTAGATAAAGAGCTTTTTTTGGCTAGGCCAGCTACTGCAAATGGGTCTCCATCAGAGGAGAAAGAAGATTCCTAGGTTTGGGGCAAGGGTATAAATCAGTTCACGGAATACAAGAGGAATAGAATAAATAGTATCTCACCCGAATCAGTCACGTAATATTTAAAAGGCAGCTCTCAAACAGGAAGAACATTTATCTGTTATGAACATTTTCCATTTTTAGTGGTAATTGAAGTTTTTCGTCCACAGCCCGTGCTAAAAGCACCAACATATTGTGATGGTCGCCGCCCATTCGAATGCAATTAGAGAATTTAATCAAACTCCACTGCAAGTGCGGCGCCAGCCGGGCTATTTTTGAATTTTTCAATCTAGCATCATTTGGGGACTTTTTAATTGTTAGTTGGGTTTATTTATTGAACTCGGGCTTAAAAGAAAAATAAACAGCAAGGAGGCAAGAAGTGGCTGGAAAGGCAAGAAGAATCCAATCCGTGAGATTTAATAAAGTCTGTCCTTGTTAGTGCCAGCGGTGGAGAAATTCCGATGAATTCAAATTTCAACTGGGTCTCTAAACATCACATTATTTACATCTTTCATCTATTATGATATTTCAAATAAGATTGTCATAAAATTGCCCCAACTTTGGGCATCCGTAGATCATAAAATAGGACCATTATTGCATTAAAAGAGAGGAACTGTATCTCATTTAAAACACATAAGCACATAATTTCATAGATGTATATCTGTAGCTGGATATCTATCTATGAACAATGAAATTGCCCCAAAATTAAAAGCCTTCTGGCTATATATTTGTAAACACAATCAGATCACAATCCAATAAAGGGGCCCTTTTGAATTAATGTGTGTCACATGACCTTCCTATCGTTACATTTATAACTTTCCTTTTGAACAGCTCACTGCCTCCTCTTTGTCTCTGTAAAAATGCAGGGGGTTTTGTGTGTATTTTCTTGTTTCCTTTGACTAATGGTATCGAGAACCATGCTTGTTTTTAAGGCAAGAGAATTGGATCATAACTGTGGAAAATACCAAGAGAAAGAAAGAAAGTCACTCCTTTACACTTGCATATATGGAGAGTCTCCATCTAATTTCTCATCCCTTCTGACATAAAACACTTTGCATTTTAAAAAGAACCTGTCACCTCACTCATTTTTATGATTCTGATAATGAGAATGGGACTTACATTGTTAACCGGGAAAGCGCTGTGATTTTATATGCACATTAAAAGGGAAAGACTGTTCCTTTAATTTTGATCATTTAAAACAAAACTTTCCAAGTGCAAGCTTTTTGTTGTAATTCATTCATCTCTTGCTGTTCAGTGCTTATGGGAAAGACTTTCCTGAGATACAGGATTCAAATAAGTGAATAAGGCATCCTCTTCCACAAAGTCACATCCTGAGGAAGCTGAAATATTATATGAGTTTACTGCAGGGAATCCCAGAGAGTCCAGGGGAAGGAGTCCTCACTGGGAGTCAAGAGAGCTAGTTACCACCTGTGCTCTGCCTCACATGAGGTTTCCAAATACACAAGAGCAACTCAGCCCCAAGTGACCGAAACCAATTCAGTAAAGCAAAAAGTGTACTCATTGTCCTGTGTATCTCCAATGTATATGGTGGATAGATTCAGGAACAGTTAGATCCAGGAGCTTCCACAATGCACTGGGAATCTAGTCTAGCTCCACCTCTTGGCTCTGTTTTCCTTCATGTTGGCTTTATTCTTGGCATCTATGTGGTTGCCCTTAGTAGGTAGAGGCTTGCATTATCCTTGCTGCTAGTTTGCTCTCAGAAAATAGGATTCCTACTCACTGGTCACACTAGTAACAATCCTAGCGTTCAGTCCCATGGACCACCTGGAGTCATTCACGCCTCTGAACTTATCATGGTGCCCAGGGCAATGCAAGGCACTGTGAGCCCCTGTCCAGGGCTATCACATATCCTTAGGTGTACTGGAGTTTCACAAGGTGACGAACTACTGGCTTAGGAAATAAATTCTAAAGTCCAGTCACTAATGTGCTGCATCCCACACATTCATCTACAGTCAAGATCTTGGTTCTGACGTGGAAGTTAGACTCCTATGGGAGTTATTCAAACCTCTGTTTTCTAGTCTGTAAATTGGTTATGATATTGCCTCTCCCATAGATTGTAAGTGAGATTACATATGTGAAAGTATTTAGAAGAGTGCAAATAAGGAGCATTATATAATACTAGACCTTAACAGCACATTATTGTTATGAGATCTTATGCAAAGTGACAACTATCAGTATCCAAATGAGTCACAACAGGTAACCTTAGTCATACCTGCCCCCGTGTCTGACAATTCTCAAGGAAAGAAGCATTGGGGTCTGTAATACCATCTCATCATAGTTAAATAAAATGTTCTTTATAATCAGCTTCAATGTGTGCAACCTTATCCTTGATCCCACTGTTTGGCTCCATTTCTTTTAGACATAAGCTGAGTTATAAGGCATTTCAGCTATTCTTGGGAAAGATGTTAGGAACAGGAAAGGTCAGCTTACAGTCATTACTAGAATTCAAGTCCAGAGAACAGGCAGTTCTCATCTTAAACTGGGGACGAAAAAAATTAGCTTTGCCTTTTTTATCCATTGTGATTGCTTCTTTATTTTAGAATTTTGACTTAATTTATTTAGTAAGTATAATACATGATCATTGTGAAAATTTTCCAGCAATACAAAAGAAGTACAAAAGGGCTAGTTAAAAACTTATCTAAAATTCCACCTTTCAGAAACAGTGGTCATCAATATTTGGTAAACATTACTCCAGCCTTTATTCTGTTTAAAGATAGATAAAAGGACAGAGACATGATAAAGTGAAAGAAAGATATGGGGACAAAAACAGGAATATATCATGTACATTATTTTTAATAGAGTATTGTAAAGTAAAATAAAGTAAAAAATAAAAATAAAATAAATATTTAAAAAATAAATTAAAATAAAATAAAATAGTAAGTTTGCCAATGAGCCAAAAAATAATAATAATAATAAATAAAAGTACTAAATTCTCTTTAAGTTTTAGGTGAATGGAGGAAAAAAGAAGCCAAAGTAAAATTGAAAAACTTACTTCAAATCCATTTTCTTCACTACAAGGAATATGATTTCTTTGCTAAAACTTCCTCTAAACTAACAAAAGAGGTTATAACACACATTGAAGTCATCTTTTAATTACATTTTAGTTTTACACTATATTTCTCACTCCCTACCTTTCAACATAGATCAGTTATGTTACTAGTATTCAGCTTTACAATAGTTATGGCTTGTTCCTTGAAGAAAATTTCATCTGGTCGGTCTTAGCCTTATATTTAGGAGAAGGCAATGGCATCCCACTCCAGTACTTTTGCCTGGAAACTCCCATGGACGGAGGAGCCTGGTAGGCTGCAGTCCATGGGGTCGCTGAGTCAGATACAACTGAGTGAATTCACTTTCACTTTTCACTTTCATGCATTGGAGAAGGAAATGGCAACCCACTCCAGTGTTCTTGCCTGGAGAATGCCAGGGATGGCAGAGCCCAGTGGGCTGCCATCTGTGGGGTCGCACAGAATCAGACACAACTAAAGTGACTTAGCAGCAGTAGCAACAGCAGCCTTATATTTAATGACTATGATGTTTACCATCTAATCATGATGTCACGATCCTTGGATTTTTTACTTTAGTTCATCTTTTACTTGTCTAGATTTAAAATACAAGATAAATTAGTATGTTTAATTGGAGAAATAAACTGTGTTTATTTTCCCTGATAGATTCTTAAGTTGATACAACTGGCAAGTTTGTGCATGCTTGTCAATATTTCTAAAACTTTTATATCTGAATTTTAAAACAGTGCAATTTGGCTTAAAAATTGTTTTATTCTGAGACTTCCCTGATGGTCCAATGGTTAAGGCTCTGCCCTTTCATTACAGAGGGTATGGATGGGTTCAATCTCTGGTTGGGGACCCAAGATCCTGTATGATGCAAGATGCAGCCAAAAAATTAAATTAATTTTTTTAATTCTGCCTTCTTCTGATTGAAAGAAAGAGGTTTTTGTTTCAGGTTGGTTCATTTCAGGTCAGTCACTCAGTTGTGTCTGACTCTTTGCAGCCCCATGGACTGCAGCACGCCAGGCCTCCCTGTCCATCACCAACTTCCAGAGCTTACTCAAACTCACGTCCATCAGATCAGTGATGCCATCCAACCATCTCATCCTTTGTTATCCCCTTCTCCTGCTGCCTTAAATCTTTCCTAGCATCAGGGTCTTTTCAAATGAGTGCATTCTTCTCATCAGGTGGCCAAAGTATTGGAGCTTCACCATCAGTCCTTCCAATGAGTATTCAGGACTGATTTCCTTTAGGATTGACTGTTTGGAACTCCTTGCAGTCCAAGGGACTCTCAAGAGTCTTCTCCAACACCACAGTTCAAAAGCA
>SJYV01009456.1:0-10193 GCA_006410875.1 Neotragus pygmaeus | reverse complement strand
GTTCATGATCTGAACCACAGTCAGCTCCTGGTCTTGTTTTTGTTGACTGTATAGAACTTCTCCATCTTTATACAGACAGAGACATTACACAGACAGATAGGGTCTGTTACATCATTTGAAATGGGCTTCAACTGGGGGTGGAGATATAAAAATAATGAAGGCAGTTGTTTCCAAAACTATCTCCCCTTATGGAGAACTCTTTAGAATAGTCACATAATTGGTCTCTTCATTCTTATGAGGAAAACCTTTCATTCCCAACAGAGAACAGCTTTGATTCATATAATCAAAACCCATGAAAACTGACCTACTGTGTCACGTCTACAGAAAATGGGCACAAGCCACTGATGTGTGAAGCCTTCCTTCCTCATCTCCACTTCTAGAGAAAAGCATGACCTGATTTTACCCCAGGTCCTGACAGATTTTACCAGGCAAAATACATACTTTATTAAGCTTCAGTTTTCTTATCTAAAATAATATTATTTTAAGGTTGCCTTAAGTACTAAGCATAAACCCTTATGATTATGTCTAGCACCTATTAAATACTCCACAAATATTAGTTTCCCTTGGAAAAGTCATAAAGAATCACTCTCAAAACCAACAGATTATCAGAGGATAATTCTATCAGTAAACAAAGGGAATATCATTTTACCAACTGGGGAAGAGTTTAAGCCTGTATCATTAACAGTTGCAATTAAAAAAAATTTAGTATTCACTGATGCCTCAGTAATACATTTGGATCATTTAATTTGAGGGGAAGATATTTTATCCTTATCTATCAACTGTGAGATTTTAATTTTTAAGAATAATTTTATTGACTTCCCCTGTGAAGGAGTTCATTTTCAATACAGAAACTTCTAAATCTATAAGACTTGCAAAACACAAATCTGTTATTTTCCCAACTTCACCAGAAAGGAAGCAAAGAAGTTGCCTCTGGTATTAAGAAAACCATGGGCTGAAATAACACGATATTTGCTGATTCTATTAACAAATTACTCTGGACAACTTAGAAACGCTGTCTCCCAAAACATCTCTACCCGGTGAGTGACATGAGTTCTTAATGTGGCTGTCCTTTCCCCTGCATCTCTGGAAAGCTTAACATCCAATGGGAGACCTCTAAATCAGGGGGCTCTCCATCCTTGGATGATTCTGCACACACCTGATAGGTGTGATCCAATTGTTCAATCATTTTTTTTCCCCCTGAAATTATGCTCCAGAAGAGATCTTTATGGATAGCTTTGCAGCAAAAGTCATCATGTTCTTAGTAATCATGAACCCTATATAAACATTTAACAACTCTTGACTTTTGACTAATGCTTGTCAATAAAAAGAGATGGCACATTTTACAGTCTGAGTTTCTGCATTTTCTCCTATTCATCTCAGCCTGTGTATCCTCAATGACTACAGGCAAGCTACACTGGGCACCAAGGCTCACTTTGCCTGTTATACAAGGCAGGCTCTCTGCAGTGTTATTCACTTTGGCTGTCTTTCTCTTCCACTGGCCATACTCAACCAAATAAGCCAGTGAAACACCTATTTTTTTTTTCCCTAATTGATGCCAATTTATTTACCACAGGTTTGATCCCTGGGTCATGAAGATCACCTGGAGTGGTGGTTTAGTCGCTGAGTCATGTCCGACTCTTGCAACCTCATGTACTGTAGCCCGCCAGGTTTCTCTCTCCATGGGGTTTCACAGGCAAGAATATTGGTTGCTATTTCCTTCTCCAGGGGATCTTCCCCACCCAGGAATCGAACCTGGGTTTCCTCCATTGCAGGCAGATTCTTTACTGACTGAGCTAGGAGGGAAGGCAGATCACCTGGAGTGGGAAATGGCAACCCAGTCAGTGTTCTTGCCAGGACAATTCCATGGACAGAGAAGCCTGGTGGGCTACAGTCCAGAGGGTGGAAAAGAGTCAGGTGTGACTGAGCAACTGAGCTTGAACACACACACAACCTTCAGGTCTACTATATGTGTGCCTGCTATATCTTTTCAGTCATGTCTGACTCTTTGCAACCCTATGGACGGCATTCAGCCAGGCTCCTCTGTCCATGGGATTCTCCAGGCAAGGATACTAGGGTGGGTTGCTATTCCCTTCTTTAGGAGATCTTCCTGACCCAGAGGTCAAACCCATGTCTCCTGTGGCTCCTGTTCTGCAGGCAGATTCTTTACCACTGAACTACTGGGGGAGCCCCTAAGTCGACTACACCAACCTATAAAAAATCACAAGCAGTTGAACACAATCTTACCGCTTAATATCTTGTACACATTGGGGTTCCTATGACCCTAATTTAAAAACTCATTAAACAGGTACCAGGCACAGGTATGAGGCTGAACACAAATTATTTCAGGAATCCTTTCAAGACAATGTTTGCTGTTAAAATGACTCAGCTGTGACATCCAAAAATTCAACATCTTCAAGGCAGGGAGGAACAGCGAGTATACACCACCCTCTACCATCCACCGGTTCTGCGTTTTGTGGTTTCAGTTACCCGAGTTCAAACATGTTCCAAAAATAGTAAACAAAAAAAATTCAGAAATAAACAATTCACGAGTTTTAAATTACATTCTATCCTGAGCAGTATGATGAAATCTCGCACAGTCTAGCTCTGTCCTGTCTGGGGCATGAGTCATCCCTTTGCTCAGTGTATCCTGCCAGTTAGTCACTCAGTAGCCTTCTCAGTTATCAGCTTTACTGTCAGTACATTGCAGTGCATGTGTTCAAGTAAGCCTTATTTTATTAAATAATGTCTCCAAAGCCCAAGAGTAGTGATGTTGGCAATGTGGATATGCCAAAGAGAAGCCACTTTCTTTCAAGTGAAAAAGAAAAATCATACACTAAAGATCCTATCCACAATGGGGCACTATGATGGAAACACAACGTTCTTCTAAAGAGCATTAATCATGAAATGAGATAATCTTTATATTCTGTCCAGCTCTAAATTTCTATGACCAGGTGATTACTCCATTAGGCTTCATATCTCTCTTATTTCATTCCTACAGTCTTCATTTTTGAGCACATACCATATTCTCCTCACTGCCAAAAAAAAAAGGAGAACAGACAGGTAAGCATCCCAACCCTCTAAAATCCTTTCTTTCCCAATCAGACACCATTTTTCGATTTCTATCTCCTTAATATGCACAATGATCTTCTCTTAATTTCAAATATATGTGCACTTCTCGTATGGAAGTGATTACTTCTGTCTCTATGTATTATAATGATTGTTTTTACTTATCCCATCTGCTAGACTATTGTTTCATCAAATTCAGAACTGTCCCACCGGTCTTTGCATACACATGGTATCCTATAATAGCAGATATGATATGAATTATATGCTTCTAATTACTATAATAATACTATACAGTACAAAACTAAACATTACAAAAAAAAAAAAAGCTAAACAATACCAAAGAATATATGTAAGAAAGAATGATTCATCCTGCTCCTCATTGCTCTCATACTTGAGTAAGTTTATTTTGCAGAGGTAGATTATTGTTAACATTATAGAATGCATCTTTTCAGAGAGTTTTTCTGCAAACCACACAAACACATGAAATCATTTTACTTTCTGTTGTTGAAAATAAAAAATATCAGATCCTGGTAAATATATGGTTTTGCAGTTTGCTTTTTTTTCTTTACATAATATATTTTGAGCATCTTTTCATATCAGATCATATAGAGCTACCAGATTCATTTTAAAGGTTGTGTAATATTTTGGGGGAGGGAAGAAATGCATGCTCAGTGCAGAATGCACCCAGATAAGTTCCTAGTATCCAATATCCTTCCACTGAGGTGAAGTATTAGCTGCATAGAGAATGCTTCTCNCTACCAGATTCATTTTAAAGGTTGTGTAATATTTTGGGGGAGGGAAGAAATGCATGCTCAGTGCAGAATGCACCCAGATAAGTTCCTAGTATCCAATATCCTTCCACTGAGGTGAAGTATTAGCTGCATAGAGAATGCTTCTCTCTGCAACATAAAGTAATGGAAATAATGCAGTGCTGTTCTTCATAGAAATAAGGCCTTTGTCATAAGGAATAAAATCTGGAGAGTAGAGACAGGAAGGTAAGCTGTGCATTGATTTTTCTGGAAAATTTGATAGTGAATTATTTTATGTTATTTCTGCTAAGCTCTCAAATAAAAAGCTATCAAAAAGAAGGAGGGCTTGTTTTCCAAATCTCTTCTCAGATAGAGTAACAGATCCTACGTTGAAACAAAGTGCTGATGATGGGACAACTGGATTCAATACTGAAACACATACGGTGTGATATGAAATGTATTCTACTATGTTAGTTCAATTTGAAAGGGAGGAGGAAACTAGGGGAGAGGGAAAAAAAGAAAATATTATTTCCTGATGCAAATAGGTAGTATAGATATTACAAAATAAGACAAGCTTGAAGGAAAGTAGGTCACCAGCATGTATTTACACAGATTTTATTATGTACATGTAGCCATTTTGCAGCCTAGAGTCATAGAAACATTAATATGTTGACATTTAAGTATTTTAGCTTGTATCTTAAATCGCTGGAGAATTTGGATAGTATTCATAACTGTGTGCAACAAGTTCCATTGGAAGAGAATCCCTTATTAACAAATAATCATTAAAGGATACTAATCCTAAAATAAAGTATCAAGTTAGGGGATATTTTAAAGGTAAAATTAAGAAGAAGATCAGCTGCAACAATATCGTTGTAGGACAAGAAGAAGTAAGAAGAAGTAATCATAACACTATTGATGGTCATGCTTTGTTGAGTAGAGTACAGTGCCTGCGAGTATATTCTTTGCAGGCAGACTGCCTCAGTTTTAATTTTGACTCAGATACTTTGTGGTTCTATTGTTCTGGGAAAGATATTCAATATCTATATGTCTCAATTTTTTAATCTGTGAACTGGGCATGAAAGTCACTACTTCCAGATTTGGTCTAAGAGTTAAATGAATTCATACAAGCAGTGTTCAATTATATATATATATACACACATTTTATCATGACTTGCTAAGAAAAGTTAGCTATTGTTCACTTAATTCATATGTGGGGCACATATATTGCCCAAATCTTACCTGCTATTCTCTTTATGCTTTCAATACAATTATAAGGTAGATACCACTATTTTGATTTTAAGAAGAGTGAAATTGGCAACCCAAAATTGAAGAAGAACTGTGCCGAAGCCTCTGTGTCAACAGAGTCTCTTTAGTCCACCCAACTTCTTTGCAGAGAAAACATCTTCACTGTTTATTCTGGGGACTTGGAAAGCAAGTAGACTGACTTTGGGGACTGGATTTGATATGTAGCTTCCCCTCCCCTGTTTTCATTATTTACCATAAATATATAAGTAGACACAGCCTGAGTGGTTCTAATACTTCCGCTCTTTGTGCCATGCATGGTCTTTCTCTGAGCTCTCCCACCGTTTTAATTTTGGTGTCTTTTCCTTTTCTAGAATTAAGATATTGTTGTATCTGAGGGGTACCCCTTCAGCAATGCAAATATAATTTATGTAAATAATTTATTGAGACTGACTTTACATAAAACCCACTGGAGGCATCTATGATTAGGGTGAAGCAGAGCAGATGGGCAAAAGGCCAAGAAGTTTCAGGAGAGACACCCTCTCATTCGCAACCCTAAGTACTAGGAGATGCTGTTACAATTCTTCACACAGAAGTACATGATAATAAGCAGTTTTTTTTTCCTGTACTTGCAATTTGACAGTTTATTCAATGCATCTCTGAGTAGTTCCTTCTGTCTCTTCCATATACCACTTAGTTGCTACTCTTGACCACAAACAGATGAACACACAAATACACGTGCATGAGGCACGCATGCTTTTGCCTTTGCCCATGTCAGTACCTCTCAGATGTTCTTGCCCTCAAACAGTTGCAAAATCAGCTCCTTAAAAACAAAGTAAATATAGTCTTCTGCATAAAATAGTACTAATAAGCTTGAAAAGGTACTAATAAGGAAGCAGTCATAAAGTAAAACTTATCTAGGTTGTTTCTTCTTTAAAGTGTAACGATTTTTGTTTTAGACTTGAGACACTATCCTACTTCTATAACACAGTTCATTAAAAAAGCTCTCCAGAGAGTGATCTTATTTAAAAAATATAAATTTTTATGAAAATAAGGGAAGGGAAGTGTGGAAAAAATTATTTGGCCTGCATATCCCAGAGGCCAATTGCTGTATAGTAATAGTTTTATAATTTATTACCAAGGCTTTTCCCCCCTCCTTTTCTGATTTTTACAAGGTAGGCAGTGACAAAGATATATACTACCTACCCCTCAGTTCCAAACTTTAACCCCATTTCTTTAATAAAGGAATGATTCTTCTAACTCATAGAAATCCTCACCTTCTTGACCTCTGAGTATATTGCATTATAACTTGTCTTGTCACCTTAATGAAGATACAAAGCTGTGTGTAATTTCATAGACATATTTTCCCCAAGAGATTTTATATTTCTGAAAGACATCACAGTGACTAGCACATCTATCTGCAGGCTTTCATCATCCTGCCTGTGTCACTGAATACAGTTAATATTTAACTAATGTCCATTAGATTAAAAAAAAAAAACCAATGGATTAACAGTAAGGACTTTTATCTTCCCACCCAGCTTGGGAAGTTTGGCATAAAGAGCAGGAACCCTCCAAAAGGTCCAGGTGAAATCAACAATCTTTGAGCATTCTTAGTCCTTTCAATACCATTTTTCTGTGTTCTAGGGTAGCAGCCATGGCTAACCCTAGGGTAACATATAGATTTAATACTTTTAAATAAACTTTCTCATATATTCTACCTTACTTCACTATGTCATAGTGAAAAACTGTTTGTTAGTGTACTTTATATAATGTGATCAAGAATCTCAGTAATTCACTTAAGGAAAAATCATAAATCTACTCCCCAAACAGTGAGACACTAATTATAAGATCTACTAACACAGATGAGAAACTAGCAAACTTTTCTGTTCTTTCTCCACACAACGTTAGGGTAATATGTCAGCAAAATGTGTCAGATCTTCCACTTCAAAGGGCCTTTTTTTCTTCTGGCTTTTGTTCTACCTATTGTTTAAAACTTTTCTGCTATGCATAGAATCCCAGTGGCACCAACTACACCAACATGTAAATTCAGGGAAAGTTCACATCTTTAAAACATAAGAAATAACTAATTTGATTGCTATTGATTTATACATTTTGGAACAAAATGCCAAAATAAAAATCTTGAACTACCACATAGGATGCTATGTGATCAAGGAGTGTCTCCTTAGAATAAATTTTGTTCCATAATTTTGGAAATTAATATAAATCAGTAAATTGAAATGTTACAATTATTTTGGTTCTATAATATCATCTTGAAACTTTCTGTAAATCAGGTCTGAAGCAGAAGCATGATTCCAATCACAGCGGCCAATATGTATGCCCATTTGTGTAACTATATGGAGAGTGTTTTTACATTTTTAGTAGCACTGAGGCCTTGAAAGATTGGCATTATAAAAATGTTAATACTACAAGATTATGTTTTGAAAACCCAATATATGATTATTTTAAGTATGGTGAACCCTGTCTCAATAGAAGAAAATATACCAAATAATTCAATCATGTAAAATATAGGGACATGGTGCTATGTGGTTGATGCAATAATAGAGTGATCTGAGAGAGCTAGCAGGTG
The DNA here is from genome assembly GCA_006410875.1 of Neotragus pygmaeus. Lineage (NCBI taxonomy): Eukaryota > Metazoa > Chordata > Mammalia > Artiodactyla > Bovidae > Neotragus > Neotragus pygmaeus. Next base: position 2,549 of record SJYV01009456.1, on the reverse strand, counting down.
AATAGTGCTGGATTGTCCTTCCTGGATTCAAGTGATGGGTGTGCCTTGATACCAATATTTGTAATTTTTTCCTCAGCACATATCACTGGAGATTATATTTGACGATATCACTTGACTGGATGAGATGGCTGGATGGCATCACTGACTCGATGGATGTGAGTCTGAGTGAACTCCAGGAGCTGGTGATGGACAGGGAGGCCTGGTGAGCTGCGATTCATGGGGTCGCAAAGAGTTGAACACAGCTGAGTGACTGAACTGAACTGAGCTTGACTGGCTGGAGGTTCTTGGACAACAGCAGGAATTCTGGAAATTCTGCTTAGTTTGTGACTATTCCCTCTGTTATATCCCCAGAGATTAGGCTAGAGAACCTTGGAAACCACACAGGGATCCTACTGCCTGCCTCTCACACTCGACTCCATTCAAGAAGGTGAGACTTTTTTAACTGAAGGATAGTCGGTTTTCAATATTACATTAATTTCAGGTGTACAACATAGTGATGACACTTTTGTAGATTCTACCCCATTCAATGTTAATATTAAATATTAATTGTATCCCCTGTATTCTATATCATATTCTTGTATCTTATTTATGCTACATATCCTAATTCCCTTTATCTTGCTCCCCCTCTTACAACTCTCCCCACTAGTAACCACTAGCATGTTCTCTGTAGTCTGATTCTGTCTTTTCTTATTCATTCATTTGTTTATATTTTAGATTTTACATATAAGTGACAGCGTACAGCATTTGTCTTTCTTTGACTTGCTTTGCAAATCATAATACCCTCTTTCTTGGTCCATCTATGTTGTTGCAAGTGGCAAAATTTAATTCATTTTATATGGCATTGAAGTAATATCGCATTGAAGGTATTTAACACATCTATGTTGTTGCAAGTGGCAAAATTTAATTCATTTTATATGGCATTGAAGTAATATCGCATTGAAGATATTTAACGCATCTTCTTTACCCATTTGTCTATTGATGGACACTTAAGTTTCCTTAATACCTTGACTGTTCTAAATAACGCTGCTGTGAACATCGGTGTGCATATATTGGATGGGCCAATGTTTTTGACCCACCCGATATCTCTTCAAACTAGTATTTTTGTTTTCTTTGGGTAAATGCCCAGGAGTGTCATTGCTGGATCATATGGTAGTTCTAGTTTTAATTTTTTGAGAGACCTCCATATTGTTTTTCATAATGGTTCTACCAAGTTACATTCCTGCTAATAGTTAATGAGGGCTTCCTTTTGTCCATATCCTCACTAAAATGTATTATTCGTTGTCTTTTTGATGATAGCCATTCTGACGAGTGTGAGGTGATATGTCATAGTGGTTTTGGTCTGTATTTCTCCGAAGATCAGTGATGCTGTGCATCTTTTCATGTGTCTATTGGTCATTTGTATATATTCTTTGGAAAAATGTCTAGTCGAGTCTTCTTAATTTTTAATCTTTTTTAATATTCAGTGGTATTAACTTCTAATATTTTGGATATTAATCCTTTATTAGATGTATCATGTGTAAATATGTCACCACATTCAGTAGGTTGTCTTTTGGTTTTATTGATGGTTTCTTTTGTTATGCAAAAGCTTTTATGTTTAGTCAGGTCCAATTTGTTTAATTTGTTTTTATTTCCTTTGCCTGAGGAGACATAAAAAAAAATAGTGCTAAGATGTATGTCAATAGTATACCGTCTATGTTTCTTCTAGGAGTTTGATGGTTTCCAGCATTACGTGTATGTCTTTAATCCATTTTAAGATTAGTTTTTATGGTGTGAAAAAAATTTTTAATTTCATTTTTTTATATTTTGCTATCCATTTTTTTCTAAAATTTTCATTGAAGTGACTGTCTTTTCTCTACTGTATATTTTTTGCCTTTTTTTGTTGTTATCTATTAATTGACCATAGGTGTGGGTTTATTTCTAGGCTCTCTCTTCTGTTCCACTGATTTATCTGTGTGATTTTGTGCTAGTACCTTATTGTTTTCATGTCTGTAGTTTTGCACTATAGTTTGAAGTCAGGGTATCATGCTGATATCTCCAAATTTATTCTTTTTTCTCAAGATTACTTTGGCTATCAGGGTCTTTGTAGTCCCACACAAACTTAAGATTATTTTCTCTAGTCCTTTGAAAAAGTCATAGGTATTTTGTAAGGACTACATTAAATCTGTATATTGCTTTGGGGAGTACCAACATTTTAACCATATTAATTCCACTAGTCCATGAACGTGAGATATCTTTCCATTTATTTGTTATCATCTTTAATTTTCTTCATCAGTTCTTACAGTTTTCAAAATATAGGCCTTTCACCTTCTTGGTTAAGTATATTCCTAGATATTTCATTCTTTTTGATTCAATCATAAATATAATTGCTTTCATGGTTTCTCTTCCTGATGCTTCATTATTAATTTATAGAAAAGGAACAGATTTATGAATATTAATCTTGTATCCAACATTCATATCCTAGTTCTAAAAGTTTTTTAGTACAGATTATATATGTATAATATTATGTTATTATAAAATATATTATATAATATATATATTATATATAATTA
>SJYV01009455.1:222888-234201 GCA_006410875.1 Neotragus pygmaeus | reverse complement strand
GGAGATGAGGTGGAAGGAGAGGGTGCAGGGGGAGATGAGGAGGAAGGAGAGGGTGCAGGGGGAGGGTGATGGGGGAGATGCAGGGCCGACAGGTTAAAAAAGGACTTGAGGGAATCCCCTGGAAGTCCAGCAGTTAGGACTCAGTGCTCTCACTGCTGGGGACAGGCTCCATCCCTGGTCAGGGAACTAGGATCCCATGAGCCATGAAGCATGGCCAAAGGCAAAAAAAGGCTTAGGAGACCAAGTAACCAAATGCAACCTTATTTGCATCATGACTTGAACAAAATAAGCAAAAAACTATAAAGCAAAACAAAATAAAACAAATTCAAGAGACACTGTGGGCAACTGAACGCTGGCTGGATATTTGATGTTGGTGAGAAATTGTTCGTTTTGTTTAGGGGTAGTAGTGGTATTTTTATGTTTTTTAAAAGTTCTTATTCCTTAGAGATGCATTTTGAGGCATTTCTAAATGGCTAAAGCAAAAAAAAAACCTTTCCCAGCTTTCCTCAGGTATGGCTAGGACTTTCCAGGTCACCAACCATGCTCCAGGCCCCTCTCCAGCTTGCCCTCACACCCACACCCTCCTCTGCCCAGACTCACCTCCACTCTACCCGGTCCTGTGGCAGGCCCATCCATCACTACACGCCCACCCCAGCCTTCTCTATCATTGCTCCTCAGCTGTCAGATCCTGTTTTGGCAGCAGAGACTCAGAGTTGACCCAGACACAGCTCCACTGGCCTACAAATTCTCACTGCATACAGTACTGCAGCCAGCTCAAATACCTCCTCCAGGAAGCCACCCATGACTACCCTCTGTGGCACTCACTATGTGCTGTGCTCAGTCACTCAGTCGTGCCCAACTCTTTGAGACTCCATGAACCGTAGCCCACCAGGCTCCTTACCCATGGAATTCTCCAGGCAAGCATACCAGAGTGGGTAGCCTATCCCTTCTTCAGGGGAACTTCCTGACCCAGGAACCGAATCAGGGCCTCCTGCATTACCGACAGATTCTCTACCAGCTGAGCTACCAGGGAAGCCCCTCCGCCACCATGCGTGCACGCTTTCAGTCGTGTCCAACTCTTTGCAGCCCTATGGACTAGAACCCGCCAGGCCCCTCTGTCCGTGGGGATTCTCCAGGCAAGAATACTAGAGTGGGTTGTCACTTCCTTTTCCAGTGCCTCTATCAGTTCAGTCACTGAGTTGTGTCCAACTTTTCACATCCCCATGGACTGTAGCACACTAGGCCTCCCTGTCCATCACCAACTCCTGGAGTTTATTCAAACTCATGTCCACTGAGTTAGTGATGCCATCCAACCACCTCATCTTCTGTTGTTCCCTGCTCTTCCCGCCTTCAATCTTTCTCTGCATCAGGGTCTTTTCAAGTGAGTCAGTTCTTCGCATCAGGTGTCTGAAGTGTTGGAATTTCAGCTTCAGCGTCAGTCCTTCCAGTGAATATTCAGGACTGATCTGCTTTAGGATGGACTGGCTGGATCTCTTTGCTGTCCAAGGGACTCTCAAGAGTCTTCTCCAGCACCACACAGTGCCTCTATACCCACCCTCAAAAACAAGAGGCAATGTAGCCCATTGGTTGGGCTTCCCAGGTGCCCCAGTGGAAGAAGAATCCACCTGCAATGCAGAAGACACAGGAGACACAGGTTTGATCCCCGAGTCAGGAAGATCCCTGGAGAAGGGCATGGCAACCCACTCCAGTATTCTTGCCTGGAGAACCCCATGGACAGAGGAGCCAGGTGGGCTACAGTCCTTAGGGTCACAAAGAGTTGGACACGACTGAAACGACTGGCCACACCTGCACGCAGAGCCTATTGGTTAAGAGCAAGCTCTGTGGGGCCAGACTGCCTTGCTTGTAGTATATCCTGAGTTCTCCACCAGCTGTAAGACCTTAAGTAAGTTACTTTACTTCCCTGTGCCTCAGTTTCCTCACCTGTAAAAGGAGGATACTAATAGCCAGGATCTCACAGTGTTGTTCTGAGGACTTAGTAAGTTAATTATCAATAGTAAAAAGACATTACAGTTATTATAAAATATTAAATATAGTTCCTTGTGTTATACAGTAGGGCCTTCTCCTCCCTTTTTTTTTTAAACTGGAGTATAATTGCTTTACAATGCTGTACACCTGAAACTAACAGAATATTATAAATCAACCATATTCCATGTAAAAAATGGTTTACATGTTTCTTAAAAAGCTTACAAATAACTCATCAGTATGGGTTCATTAGGGCTTCCCTGGTAGTTCAGCTGGTAAAGAATCTGCCTGCAATGCAGGAGACCTGGGTTTGATCCCTGGGTTGGGAAGATCCTTCAGAGGCTGGCATGTCAACCCACTCCAGTATTCTTGCCTGGAGAATCCCCATGGACAGAGGAGCCTGGTAGACTGTAGTCCAAGGGGTCACACAGAGCTGGACACGACTGAGCAACTAAGCACAGCACATGGGTTCATTAACTGTGACAAAGGTACCACATGAATGTAAGATGTTATAGAAACTCTGTACCATCTACAGTGTTTTTGTAAATCAAAAACTATCCTAAAATAAGATATTCAAAAATGAGTACAACAAAGCACCCATATGTCAAAGATCGTTATTTGCCTGGAATTTGCCCCTCTGAATTGAAATTACGTTTCTATTCTGCCTCCCTGCAGACTGGGAGCTCCTGGAGCATGGAGACTATATTCCAGTGGACTTTGTGGACTCCGAGCCCAGCATGGGCCCTGGTCCAAAAAAGGCATAGGTGGTGAGGTGGTGAGGAAGGACTGAGTAAGTACAGGGACTGGCCAAGCTTCCTCCCTAACCACGACTCATGGGGCACCAGGAAGTCCTGGATAAGTTTTGGCACTTGATGTCCCAGGCGCTGACGGTTCAGAAGCAGGCCTGCAGGCCAGAGCACTGCATGCAGCCCCGGCAGCCTGCCCTGGGCTGAGGCTTGGCATGCTCCTTGGGTCCTAGCAAAACCGTGCAAAGACCAAGCTCAGAACAGTGTAATGAAAACCCTTCTAATCAGTACAGACATCAAACAAACAAAACCAGTAGGTAACGAGACCCCCATTCCTGGAGGTATGCGAGCAGAGGCTGAATGGCCCAAGCTTCTGGCTCAGGCTCTGCCAAGGCACCTTGTCTAGGGACCTCCCTACAGTCTGATGACCCATGACCCAGAGAAGAGCCAAGCCCCAAAAGGCATTCACTGATTAAGTCTAACCAGCACCCCTGAATATTCATTGGAAAGCCTGACGCTGAAGCTGAAACTCCAATAATTTGGCCACCAGATTTGAAGAGCTGACTCATTGGAAAAGACCCTGATGCTGGGAAACCTTGAGGGCAGGAGGAAAAGAGGGTGACAGAGGATGAGATATTTGGACGGTACCACCAACTCAGTCGACATGAGTTTGAGCAAACTCCGGGAGACAGTGAAGGACAGAGAGGCCTGGCGTGCTACAGTCCATGGGGTTGCAAAGAGTTGGACATGACTTAGTGACTGAACAACAACTTCCATTCTGAAGATAAGAAAATTGAGGACCAGAGAAAGAGATTGACTTCCCCAAAGTCACATAGCACCCCATGCTTCAGCTTGAGCAACATCCAACTCCAAGTTGGACATGACTTAGTGACTGAACAACAACTTCCATTCTGAAGATAAGAAAATTGAGGACCAGAGAAAGAGACTGACTTCCCCAAAGTCACACAGCACCCCATGCTTCAGCTTGAGCAACATCCAACTCCAAGTTGGACATGACTTAGTGACTGAACAACAACTTCCATTCTGAAGATAAGAAAATTGAGGACCAGAGAAAGAGATTGACTTCCCCAAAGTCACATAGCACCCCATGCTTCAGCTTGAGCAACATCCAACTCCAAGTTGGACATGACTTAGTGACTGAACAACAACTTCCATTCTGAAGATAAGAAAATTGAGGACCAGAGAAAGAGACTGACTTCCCCAAAGTCACACAGCACCCCATGCTGCAGCTTGAGCAACATCCAAGTCCAAGTTGGACATGACTTAGTGACTGAACAACAACATCCATTCTGAAGATAAGAAAATTGAGGACCAGAGAAAGAGATTGACTTCCCCAAAGTCACACAGCACCCCATGCTGCAGCTTGAGCAACATCCAACTCCAAAGCCGGCTGAGGGAGCCCACCCCACGGCACCTGGCCACAAGGGCAGCTCCCAGCCCACTGCCGTCCCAGAGACCTTGCAGATGGGTCACGGCTCCAGAAAGGCTGCCCCCCATCCATCTGCAAAGGCCCTCAGCTGAGGCAGGCGCCAGGCAGCACACAGGCCGGATAAGGCGGGAAATGGGGGAAGGGCTCTGGGCTCGTGATGGGGAGACCAGAAAGAGAAGCAGGAGGCCACTTACCTGATGGTGTGCTCAAAATAGATGTCATCCATGGAGGCTGTGACGCAGGGGCACCCTGCATGCCTCTCCGCTGGCATCAGGAGAAGAAAGCCATCCGTTAGCAGCTTCCCCATGGCCCAGGCCTCTGATCAAATATCAGACCCTCCTAGCTAAGGCCTGTCTCCTCGCTCGCGCCCTCACCATTCTTTACTTTCCTCACCGTGATTACGACACCCTGACCCTGTCTTACTTATCTGGGTTTTGTCTGTCTAGTGCCTCTCCCTTCTGCTAGACCGCAAGTCACTCGAGGGCAAGGAATTTCGCCCATCTTGTTCACTGCTGTGCCCAGTCCTGAAGCAGGCATGCAGTACTCAATAAGCAGCCGTTGAAGGAATGATCATGCCTCCACTTCCTGACTTCCTCGAGTTCCCAGACCCACCCACCTTTGTCTGCTTCTCTGAGTCATTCTCATCCTGAGGACTCTGCTCCCAGGCCTGAGTCCTTCTAGAATTCCTTCTCTACTTCCAGGGATGGGTCAGGGTTGTCTCAGGTCTGTTCTCCTAGAGCCCCAGTTCCGCCTCCCTTTCCCAACCCCTATCAGGCAGTGCAGGGGGACAGTTAGGTCTCCTGTCTGTTCCCCCACTACCATCAGTCTGTGAACTACCTGTGAGCTGGAGAATACTGGGGCATCGAAGGCAACAAAATGAGCTCCATCCAAGCTCCACTCAACTCTGCCCAGTGCCATGGGTTTTGCTACTCTCAGGCTCAGAGCAACCACGTCTAATGCTACGCTGCATCAGAGCAGGGACCCTAGGGTCCAGGACCAGCACTCAGAGCCCTGGGGGTTTGCAGGCAAGAGGGGGGGCCCAAGCTGAGCCTGTGGAACTTGAAGAGGGCGTCACAGGCAGGTGGAGCAGCCTGAGTGAAGGCCGGGATGAGAGGAGAGGGCGATGCTCAGGAAGGGCCTCTCCCCTGGTGTGTGTGGCCAGGGCTGGGAAGGCAGCCATGCCGGGTTCAGCCTCACCAGACAGGCAGGCAGTGGCATCGATCCACTTGAGCAGCTGCCCGACGCTCAGCTCGCCACGCTGGTTGGTGTGGCAGGGCAGCACCAGCTGGCTCATCTGCACCTCCGTGGGGTTCCGGTAGCCCTCGCCATCTGCCATATCGCTGTCAGTGCGTGAGGCCGACTTCCGGGATGTGCGGTTGGAGAACACGGAGGCCAGGCCCTGGGGAGCAGGCGGGACGGTCAGCTCACAGCAGAGTCTCCAGGTCTGCCAGCCCCTGAGATCCCCAAGATCACCTGCCAAGAGAACCCAACTCCAAGAGTGGCCAGCACCCTCCAGCTCTAGGGCTCTCTGGATGCCCCTACTATGCCCAGCTCCCTTTTAGCCACAAATTTCATGTTAACATATCCTTGCACCTGAGGGAGGAGGTGGGGAGAAAGGGATGGAGCAGAGTATTAATTCAACTGTAGGCCAGCTTTTTCAAGTTTTGCCTCAGATTCACCTTCGTTCTGGTAAGATTTCCCATCTCTAATCAGGGAGGCCTAGTAAGCAGCCCCCCATGGGGCTTCCCTGGTGGCTCAGTGGGTAAAGCCCTATGGGCTTCCTTGGTATCTCAGCTGGTAAAAAATCCACCTGCAATGCAAGAGACCCCAGTTTGATTCTTGGGTTGGGAAGATCCCCTGAAGAAGGGATAGGCTACTCACTCCAGTATTCTTGGGCTTCCCTAGGGGCCCAGATGGTAGAGCCTGCAATACAGGAGACCTGGTTCAATCCCTGGGTTGGAAAGATCCCCTGGAAGGAGGGCATGGCAACCCACTACAGTATTCTTGCCTGGAGAATCCCCAAGGAGAGAGGAGCCTGGGGGTCTACAGTCGATGGGGTCACAAAGAGTCTGACATGACTGAGCAACTCAGCCCAACACAGCACAGTGAGCCCTACAATAGTCAAGCCCAGGGATTTGCTCCTATTTCATCCCATAAGGATCCTTTCCTCGGGCTCTTCACGTGTCAGATGACATCGGAAGCAGCACCTCGGCTGGTGCTTATCCATCGTCAACACTTGGCTCTACTGACAGGGAGGGCTCCAGGCAGTCACTGACCAGCTGTCTGATCCAGACCAGGGCTGGAACAGCTGCCAGCTGGAGAATCAGCAGAGAAAATCCTAGAATTCATGAATAAGAGGAGTTGTCTCTGGCCAGGGTCCAGCTTGGGAGTCTCACTTGCCAGGCAACAGAGGTAGGCATGCGTGGCAGTCCTCTGGATGGGGTGGGATGAGGAAGGGGAGCTGACCTGCCATCCTGTCTCTGTGGCCAGCTTTCCCTCATCGCACTGTGAACAGAGCTGGGGACACCTGCCGGTGTGAGAAAAACGACAAGTAGGGACAGGGACATGGGTTCCAGTTTTCATGCATACGTGCGTGCTAAGTTGCTTCAGTCGTACCCGACTCCTTACGACCCTGTGGACTGTAGACCCCCAGGCCCCTCTGTCCATGGGATTCGCCAGGCAAGAATACTGGAGTGGATTGCCATGCCCTCCTCCAGGGGATCTTCCCAACCCAGGAATCAAACCTGCAACTCTTACATCTCCTGCTTTGGCAAGAGGGTTCTTTACCACTAGCGCCAAATGGGAAGCCCTCCAGTTTTCATGGTCATGGCCAGTTGTGGTGATAAGTCTCTGCTAACATTTATAAAGTGCTTATAAAGTATCAGACACTCTTCACTTTACAAGTTCTAATTCAAATTTTATCCATATAACAAACCTCTGAAAGAGGTACATTATTATATTCATTTTAAAGACTAGGAAACTGAAGCTCAAGTAAGTGCCAAGCCCAACTGTGACTCCACTGCGACTGAGGTCCTACTCACCACACTACACTGCCTGCAGGGCTTCCAGGGGCCCAGGATGAGGAATCCAGGGCCCTGGATGTGGATTCAACAGCAAAAAGTACTATGACCTATGTTGACCCTGCTACTGCTACAGGATGGGGGCAGTGATGGCTCAGGGAAAGGACGGGTCTCATTCTGGGGGGCTATACTCTTTGGGTAGCTCCCTTCACAAGGATTCCACAGCTAATTCAATAAATTCACAACACATCAAGTTGATTTGCTTAAGGTCACTGACCCCTAAGAGGTAGCCCTGGGATTTGAACCAAGCTTGAAGAAGGCAATGGCATCCCACTCCAGTACTCTTGTCTGGAAAATCCAATGGGTGGAGGAGCTTGGTGGGCTGCAGTCCATGGGGTCACTAAGAGTCGGACACAACTGAGCATCTTCACTTTCACTTTTCACTTTCATGCATTGGAGAAGGAAATGGCAGCCCACTCCAGTGTCCTTGCCTGGAGAATCCCAGGGACGGGGGAGCCTGGTGGGCTGCCATCTATGGGGTTGCACAGAGTCGGACACGACTGAAGCGACTTAGCAGCAGCAGCAGCAGCAGTCTGACCCAGAACAGCTTGTGGGTTCCTAGGAGAGGCAGCTCCTTGCCAAGGGCCTCTGGATACCAAGTGCAGTGCTGGGGACCAAAATGAGACAGAAGAAGGCAGCTGCCCCAGGAGCTGGCAGCCTGGGTGGGGACCTGCGGGCACCAGGCTGCCAGGCTGTTGTAAGCAGCTCCCAGACCACTGCGGTCCAAGCAGCAGGAGCTGTCACCATGGTAACCATTGCCAAGGCATTTCCAGCCGGGTGTGTGCTGGGGGCTGCCTGGATGTGGATTTGAGTGGCTGACTTTCTAGGTGTGGGAGAGGGTAGAGGGAGGAGGCAGGCAGACTGTGTTTACCCACACTCTTCCCAAGCCCCTCCCACAGCTAGTTCTGGGACAAACATTCCAGAAAGAAGTCCTCAAGAAAGCAAGATGGAAGCAAGATGCAGAGAGTAAGGGGGAAGACGAAAAGCAGAGTGTGTGGAGTTCCTGGGCAGTTCCAGATGTGCACACAGGGAAGATCCCCCCACCCCAACACAACGTCCCTGCTGTTCAAGCCTGTTCTCACCCACTGCCTCGCTGAACCGTCACAAGGCAGGCAGAGGGTAAAGACCATTTACCCCATTTTACAGATGAGGAAAGTGAGGATGGCCAAAAAGTCGTAGACCAGCAGTCAGGACACCTGAGTTCTAATCCTCTCTACTTCCTACCTAGCCAATCCCTACTCATCAGTTCAGTTCAGTTGCTCAGCCGTGTACCATTCTTCGTGACCCCAAGGACTGCAGTACACCAGGCTTCCCTGTCCGTCACCAACTCCCGGAGCTCACTCAAACTCACGTCCACTGAGTTGGTAATGCCATCCAACCATCTCATCCTCAGTCGTCCCCACTCCTACTAGCCTCCTACTTCCTGTTTTGTGAAACAGAAGTCCCATTCATTGACTTCTACATGCCTGGAGGCAGGATCTTTGCCTTGTCATTCTCTTCATTCATTCACTCACTCATTCATTCTCCAAGCACTTCCTCTGTATTAAAGTGAAAGTCGCTCAGTTGTGTCTGACTCTTTGCAACCCCATGGACTACATAGTCCATGGAATTTTTCAAACCAGAATACTGGAGTGGGTAGCCTTTCCCTTCTCCAGGGGATCTTCCCAACCCAGGAATCAAACCAGAAAGTCTCCTGCATTGCAGGCAGATTCTTAACCAGGTGAACTGCCAGAGAAGGCCCTCCCTCTGTATTAGACCCTCTCAAACACTGAGCTTATAAGAAAATTTGGGCCAGTCCTTTGAGAGAAGCTCCTACCCTAGTTCTCATGCTTAGAAGTACCTGACACCCAGCAGGACCACATCAAAGATTTATAAAGGAATGTCTAGAGGCAGACTTGAGTTCAAATCCTAGCCCTGCCCCTCGGAGCACTATGTGATCCTAAGCAAGTCCCCGCTCCTCTGAGCCCCATCTGTCACTTGCCAGGTAGGGCCCAGGGGAGACTGCCAGTCTCCAAGGTATCTCAGCCCTGGTTCCGGGATTCTGGGGTCTAATCTTGCAGGGCTCTGGCATGGCCAGCTGAGCTCTCTAACAAGGAAGCTAGGGAGCTCTGTCACTTGTCAGGCAGGAAATACTGCGCTCTGAGAAGGGCGGAGCTCCCAGCCTGGGGCTGGCAGAGGAACAAGCCCCACTGTGCTATGGCCGCACCTCCCTCAGAGAGAGCATGGGCCGAGGGGAGGAGCAGCACAGCCTCCAGACTCCGACAGCTTCCCGGGGCTGCAAGGCAGTCTGCCACAGCAGGGCAGGCCAGGCCAGGCGGCCTCCCAGTCCCTTGGTGGGCAGGCAGCCAGCCAGGGAGGACGGGACGTGTGTGGGCCCAGCAGGGTTTGGCCAATGAGGCCCCAGAGCCCAGCCACTCCTCTCAGGGCCAGTCACGGGAACGCAGAAGCCCTGGGCAGAATCAGGGCCTGAGGCGGCCAGGAGGGCTGAGCCAGGGCAGCTGACAGGGAGGACAGAGCCTGCATGAAGGTGGGGAGGGCATCTAAGGGTCAAAGACGTGCGCTCCCAGACGGCAGCCACGCCAGGCGCTGGCGCCCAGCCGCCACAGTCCTGGCCAGATTGAGCAAGGTCAGGCGAGGCCCCAGCCGGCTACACTGTGGGCTCTGTGTCCCTTCTCCTCAGCCAGAGTCATGTGACAGACCAGCTGGGTCAGAGCAAGAAAGGCCACCTTGTCCAAGCCTCTCATGGCTGGGACACTGGGGGAAAGGCTAAAGTAAACGGGAGAGCCTCGTAGGCCACAGGGCTCCTTCTGGGCAACTGGACACCCGGCCCACACAGCAGATTTAACCTGGACTTCCTCCGTCCCCCAAGTAGCCAAGCTCCAGGGGTCCAACCCCCTTGAACTCTTGGTCTGCCCCCCACCCCTCAGCCCCCACGCTCTGATGCGCTCAGGCCTCTGCACTCCTCACTCACTGGGTTGCTTCCACAGCCAGTTCACAGGCCTCCAGTCTCTCCGCCTCCTTCCAGGCCTCCACACAACACTGAAGGGCTCTTTCCAAAACCCAAATCCACCAACTTAACCACCACACCCTACTGCGTCCTGCCTTCCGGGGAAGCTAGACCCAGTCCGCACAACTGGGACCTTGTTCTGACCCGTAGGGCCACACAGACTTTTCTGAAGCGCAAGCCTGAGAAGGCACCTCTCCTGCTCAAGATCTCTCAGCGGCTCACCATGGCTCTACCTACTCCGTAGCTCCTGCCACTGCCCCCGCAGCAGCTCTCCCAGCTCCAGAGCACAGCGGGTTACTCAGAGCACACTCTCACTACCTCTGCCTAGGACCCCTTCATCCGCTCTACCTGCCAAGTGAGTCCTTCCTCCTGCCCACTCTCCAGAACCCCCTCCCCATGCCTGCCTCCTCCCCAGGGAGAGTCAGGGCCTCCCCGGAGCCTGCAGCCTCACTATCTCCATCACAGCACTAACCAAGGCATGCAGCCACTGTTTTCACAGCCACCTGCTCCAGCAGACAGGCATTCCCACAGGACAGGGATGGACATAGGCCTGACCCAGAGCAGGTGTCAAATTAACGCCTGCTGCTGCTGCTAAGTCGCTTCAGTCGTGTCTGACTCTGTGCGACCCCATAGACGGCAGCCCACCAGGCTCCCCTGTCCCTGGGATTCTCCAGGCAAGAACACTGGAGTGGGTTGCCATTTCCTTCTCCAATGCGTGCATGCATGCTAAGTCGCTTCAGTCATGCCCGACTCTGTGTGACCCCATAGATGGCAGCCCATCAGGCTCCTCTGTCCCTGTCATTCTCCAGGTAAGAACACTGGAGTGGGTTGCCATTTTCTTCTCCAATGCGTGCATGCATGCTAAGTCGCTTCAGTCATGCCCGACTCTGTGTGACCCCATAGATGGCAGCCCATCAGGCTCCTCTGTCCCTGGGATTCTCCAGGTAAGAACACTGGAGTGGGTTGCCATTTTCTTCTCCAATGCGTGAAAGTGAAAAGTGAAAGTGAAGTCACTCAGTTGTGTCCAACTCCAACAACCCCATGGAC
>SJYV01009455.1:160108-205346 GCA_006410875.1 Neotragus pygmaeus | reverse complement strand
GGTCAAAGAGTTGGACACGGCTGAGCACCCGCAAGCTGCCATGTGAGGGCAGACTGCAGGGTGAGAGAAGAAGCAGGGAGACTCCTCCGTGGGCAACGGCAGTCCAAAGAGAGATGATGGACCCAGGTGTATTTGGGAGGTGGAATCATCATGACTTGCTGATAGCTTCCATGTGTGAGAGGGACAGAACAGGAGGATGCAGGGAGGACATGACTGAGTGGCCGAACAACGAGGACAAAGCTGGTAAGGGAGGGGTCTCCATGTGCCAGAGACCACCTATGTACGGCCCAGAGGCTGTCCCAAAATTGCTCTCCCAGAAGCTCAAAGACCACCATTTAGAATCGATGGCTGATACTTACTATGGACTTTCTGTGTACCAGGCCTAGTCCTTGGGGGTCCTTTAATTCTCCAGTGCACCCTGAATCAGGAGTCCTTCTTTTACCGTCGAAGAAAAGGAAACTCAGGGAATGTGGAAAGATCCACACAAGGACACATGACCAGTAAAAGGCAGAGCAGAGACTGGACGTGGGTTCTTCTGACTCCAGAGCCTGGCAGGGGCGCTGCCCAGGGGATGCCAGCCCTGGAGGGGGGTCGGATCACTCAGCCCGCAGGACTTTTCAGACAAAGCCTGGCACTTGAGAGACCCCCCATAGGTTGCCTCCTGGCTCTCCTGCCTTCCAGGTGAGATGGAGAAAGCTGGAGAGGGAGTGGTCCCTGGCCAGTCCATCCCCCCTGGGCTGTGGGAATCACCATTCCCCCCCACCGTGGCCTCTTAAGAAGGCCTACCGGGCTCAGAAGTCCCTCCTGGTCTAAGCAGGAGTGAGACACACTTTCCCTTAGTCTGGCAGCCTGGAAGCTCCACTTTAACCTTCCAAAGCAAGGGCAGGTGGGTGGGGACCGGTCAGTCTCAGCCTCAGGGTGGGGTGGAGGAAGCAGTGCTGTGCTTGCCCCTTCCCTTGCCCCAAAGTTATTCAGCCTTTGGGTCCCTTCCTCTCTCCCCGGGCCCATATGTCCCACATACCCCACCACTCGCAAAGCCTGTAGGCAGGCCATCCAGTCTCTATGCATCATGGAGCTACCCTCCTTGACACAAAGCAGGCTCAAATGACAGGGACCATTATTACCTCCAAGTCCCCGTGTTACCGACGAGAAAACTAAGGCTGGGAAAAGGTAGCCACTAGGCGCTTGAACCAGCCAGAGCCTTCCGACTTCAGACCACCATCCCTCCGACAGCTCTGAGGGGCAGTATCACCAGAGGAGGAGGAGCTGGTCTCCCCACAGCCCCTCCAAGGGGTCAGATGGAAACTGAGACCCACCTGGTTGGCTCAGCCCAGAAGTGTGCTGTAAATCTGAGGCTGCTTTAGGAAGACTTGAAAGCCACTCCCCTTTCTGACCTCTGACCTGGATTCCGGGCCTCAGAGCAGGGCCACACCCCAGGGCGGATCAGAGCCGGTTACAGAGATGGAGAGGCCAGGGTTCACATCCCGAAGGATGGGCCTCCAGGGGCCACCTCAAGGGTACTGCCAGCCAGTCTGCTGACTCTCTGCACTTTTGAACAACCAGACCAGGTAAAGAGACATACAGTCACTTTTAAACTGTAAACTGGGCCCACATATGAGGAGCAAAACTCCTTGAGAACAGAAACCAGGTCCCATGTCTCTCCTAAAACCAGGGCCTCCCTATGATATTTTTTCCCCCAATTCTACTGAGACACGGTTGACAAATAAAAGTTGTACACATTCAGGTTGCAAAACGCGATGTTTGGATATACGTATATATTGTGGAATGACCACCACAATCAAGCTAATGAAGACACCATCACATCAGTTACCCTTTCTGGGGTGAGGAGCGAGGACATTTATGCTCCATATTCTTAGCAAATTTCCAATATGTAAGACATTATTAACTACAGTCACCATGCTGTACTTCAGGTCTCCAGAAATTATTCATCTCACAACTGAAAGTTTGTACCCTCTGACCAACATTTTCCCTTTTCCCCCCACCACCAGTCTATTATACTTTTTTTTTCCCCCCTTTGGCTGCATGGTGAAGCATACAGGATCTTAGTTCCCTGACCAGGGATCAAACCCACAGCCCCTGCAGTGGAAGCTCAGAGTCTTAACCACTGGACCACCAAGGAAGTCATCTACTATACTTTTTTGAGCACCTACTATGTTCCATTTACATACATTATATAATGGCTTTGTATCCACAAGCCATTTAATGCTGGAGATGGTGAAGGATAAGGAGGCCTGGTGAGCTGTAGTCCATGGGGTTGCAAAAAGCAGGACAAGACTGAACGATGGAACAACTGGACCCTGAGAGGGACAACACCCCCTCTTGCACAGATGAGGGAACTGAAGCCAGGCCACCTGAGGCCACTCAGCTCTGGGTGGTAGAGCTGGGACTTTGCTTTTCTCACTAACAGAGCTCTTTCTACTCATTCACTAGGCTTCCTCTCCAGAAGAGAGGCTTAACACTTAATGTCTACTCACATTAATTACTATTAATTAGTCTGATTTGCTGAGAGCAGATTATTACTACCACGATATTATATAGGCAAGGGGGCCAGGGAGGGAGGGACTCCTCAAGGGGTCAATGCCAAATGCTCTCCCTATTCCTTTGGAAAGACTTTTTCCCACATTTTATAAACCTCCGCCTGGAGCATGCTTTCTAACCTGGGAAAGTTTTCAAAGCTGAGTTAGCCCATCCTCCTCACCAGGGAGACCCCCCTGTCCTATAGGCTGCGAGTGGCCGCCTCTGTCACGGCCCAGCCACACCACGCTGTCATCGTAGGTTTGAACCTCAGTCTTTCTATCAGTTAGGGGGCACCTGAGGACAGGTCCAGTCTGGCTCATCCCCGTGTCCCCCAAATGCTGGACTCTGGTCCTTTCCATCACCTCCCACCCACAAGGAGGCTGCTTCTGGGAACAGCAGGAACATGCAGGTCCACAGCCAGGGAGCTGGCAGAGGACCCAGGCGGCAGCACCATCTGTCCCTGGAGCCACAGGACACGAGAGGCACAAGGCAGAGGTGTCAGTCCCTCGGCTCAGCCAGGTCAGCCCGGGACAAGGAGAAGAACCACGACACCGGGGCCCCTGCCCAGCTGCAGCTTAGCATCAGACAAGACTTCGAATTCTCTAACTCACTCACAGTGACTCGGGGCCAGAGCTTTGGTTTTCTCAGCTGTAAAGCTAGAGGAAAACCAGCAGCCTTGCAGAGCTGTTGGGAAGTTTAAGCCTGACGCTCAGTAGGTGTTCAGCAAAAGGTAGCATTTACCATATCACCCAACCCACTGACCCTGTCATTGACCCACTAAGGAAACTGAAGTCCAGAGGAGTCAGAAAGAAAAGAACCAATATTTACTATAGTCAGTTACGTGTCAAGTTCTACATTCCTCCAATGCTTTTAATCTTGCCAACAATCTACCAAGATCTGCAGGAACAGACCTGCTTCACAGGAAAAGGCCTACAAAGACGAAGCGAGTGAGCATCTCAAAGGCAGTTAGCACTTAGCACTGTCCAGCCTGGCCCCAGGCGCCTGGCCCCAGGCACAGGTGAAGGGCAAAGGTGCAGCCTCTCCAGGCCATGGTGTGTATGAGGTTGAAGCAGGAGGTCAGCTGTGAATCTGCAATGTCAGTGTGTGAAGGTAGGCAGAGGAGGTTGGCATGGGTGAGTCTGGGTGAGAGAGTGAGGCTACTTACAAAGGCTGGGAAAGGGGTCCCACTTAGCAGGTAGGGGTTCTGAGTCTCTTGCCGGTGATGCAAGCCCTGCACTTCCCTTACTTCTCTGTGCCTTGTCTGCATCGGGGTGCTGATCCCATGGTCCACCTCCCAATTGTGAGAGGTCGGGGTGGATGGGAAGCAGTGGGGACCTTCACAGCACAGGCCATTCAGAGGAGAGGAACTCCTTTGGTGTGTCTCCTGGGCTGCTGAGCTCAGTGTGCAGGGACTACACACCTTGGCACCAAGGCTCTAGAGAGCCCCAAGGAGTGCACAGCCTGGTGGGCAGGGCAACATGACTCACAGCACTCCAAACCCCAAACCCTGCTCACGGGGCCCAGGCCCCCAGCCTGCAGCTCATCGTAGCCTTGTCTCAGACCCTTCCAGCTGCTCTGCCCTCACTCACTCCCAGCCACGCCAGCCTCCCTTCAGCAGCTTGCCAAGCTCCCCCCACCTTGGAGCCTGCATATGAAAGCTATTCCCTCTGCCAGGAATGCTCTCCCCCCCAACTCCTCCCACGGCTGAGGCTGCCTCCTTTTCAGCTGCTGGGTCTCTGCTCAGCTGTCACCTGGCCGGAGAACTCTCTTCTGTCCTCTCTCATTATTTTCTAACAGTTCTCCGTTCCCCAGACAACCTGAGTTTAACCTCGGCAATGCCACCTACTAGCTGTGTGACCTTGGGCAAGTTACTTAACCTCTCTGTGTCAGTTTCATCTTTAATATGGGCACAGCACCACTATACTTCACAGAATTGTTATAAGGAATATATGAGCTAATGCAAGCTTGTCACCTAGCTCGCACTTATGACATTTATTATTACTATTCCAGCTCTTATCACAGATTTTCATTGTGTGTTTCTTTGACTACCTTTTCACTGTGTCTCCCTCATTAGCTGTCAGCTCACAACAGCCTGGGTTCCTCACAGAATACTCAACCCTGACACAGGCTAATCAGTGTAGAGGAAACACCAGAGGCCAATACAACACCCCAAGGAAACACCATTAATTCTGGGAGCAGAAGGATGGAGGTTTGAAGGGGAATGAAGGCTGAGCTGGGTTTTGAAGGATGAAGAGGAGTCCTCCAAACAGACTAAGAACACCAAGTCTATCCACCCAGGGCCGAGACTGGGGCTCAGATGTGGCTCCCAGATAGGCTGAAGCTAAGCGTCGGAGTTTCCTCTCCTCTGGGAAGCCTCCTGGGAACCCTTCAGCCCGCTCTGAGCCATCGTGGCCGCCCATTTGTTCACAGGTTTTTGTGTTCCTGCTACATGAGAGGCACATTATTTTATGTCCAGGGTTTTCTCTTCCCCCACCACTCAGTGGGGTAGTTGAAGAAGCCAGGCCCCTGCTTTTCACTGTCAGGACCAATCTCAAAGTGGTGCACAAACATCCAGACCCCCGGGATGTCAAGGCTGATGGAGACCTCAGAGAACAACCAGAAAAGGGGAGCACCTGGCCTAAGGTTAGGCGTGAACAATGGGGTGAGACGAGATGTTAATCCAGAGGTGGCCAAATACTGTGTCCTAAACCTCCCCACACTTTGAACTAGACCCTAGTTGAGGCTGGGGTGGGGAGCTGTTCCAACAGCTGTCCTCAGGTTTGAGGTGAAGAGAGGGTTGCCACAGGGGGCCGGAAGCAGCAGGCAGGTCTGTGGGCTGGTGACCACGTGCACAGATGCCCACAGCTGCATCTGGTCTCCTACCAGCCTGTCAGCAGCACCACCAGATGCAGGGCTTGCCAGGAAAACTGGGACAGACAACCCCTTCCTCATTCCCAGGGTAAGTGAAGTCCCGGGCCCCTTGGGGAATTGCCTAGACAGGGCTAGAACCCAGGTTTAATAGAGGTTCACAGCCTCCCACAGGGTGCCCACAGGTCCCTGCCAACCCAGGAAGGCGGGACTCAGTACCCAGTACGGACTGACCACTTGCATGGGGAAGAAGGGTCTCCACCGAGAGAAACAGGACAAGCGACCCTTGCAGCACCACCATACGGGCAACAGCGCTCCTCCAGCCTCGTCCCCCCAGGCTGGAAGCAGACCTGCAACCTCATCCACTCACTCGCTCACACCTGCCGAGTGCTCGCTGGGTACAGGTGAGAGTAACAGGTGAGAGCCAGAGCCGACTGACTCCAAAATGCTCACTGTTTGCAGTGCCATGTGATCCTGACAAGGGTCCTGGAACCCTGGGAAGCAGGGCTTGTGGGTTATCTGAGGACTCCGTTAACCCAGTTCTCTTTGTCCCCAGGGAAGAGTTTGGTGGAGTTTTTTGGTTTGCTTGCTTTTCATTGAAAACCGCTCTGGTAACAAACTCAGCAAATGGTCTCCTCCTGTATTCCGGGAGAACGTGGAGAACTCAAGAGGAAACAAGGGGAGTCCAAGGAGATCTGCCACTCAGGCAGCAATCCAAAGGTGGTGATCAAGGGCACAGTGTTCTCAGCCAGTATGAGGTCACCATGTCACCCTATGAGCCCAACTTCCATGCCCACCCCCACCTCTACTCCCAGACTCAGGGTATGGGTGGGGGCAAATGTGGGGAAGCAGAATGCCAGCTGGGCTCCGAGTTGGGACACGTGGGTGGGAATCCCATTCTGGGCTTTCATTGGGCCTAGCCTTAAGTTCTCTAAGAGCTCAAACTAAAGCCAGACTGCCCAAGTTCAAATCTCTGCTCTGCCGCTTTCTTCCAGTGTGATACTGGGCAAGTCTTCAACCTCTCTGAGACTCAGTTTCCTCATGGAGGACGTGGAGATGATAACTGCACCTATCTCACAAAGAACTGGAGGAGTTATAAACACAAAGCATCTCATATGATGCCTAGCACAGTCAGCTGTATAAGGATTTGCTACTACTGTCACCTCTGTGATAAAGACACGTTGCTCCTCCACTGCCTTCTTCCCGGTTACTGATGAGGATCAACGGGAAAAGAGTCATGAAGGGTTAAAGACAACAGAGCACAAGAGAAGACACAGACAGCCCTACCCACCTGGAAGAGGCTCTCTGCCCTGCACCCAGGGATGGGACCAAGAAGCCCTGATGCTCAGATCCCACCCTTGGTCTCACTGAGAAGCTGCCTGTGCCTACTGGTTCTTTAAGCACTCCCAGGCCTGGCCACATCCACCCCGGTGCTGGGACCACCAAGAGCTGCCTCGGGTGGTGGGAGAGAGGGACACGCGAATTCCACACATGATCCATGGTGGGAAGGAGCTAGCACAGGGGCAAAGCTTTCCAGAGGAGGCAGCATCTGAGCAGAGATCGGAGGGCTCAGAAGAAACTTATCATGGAGACAAGTTCACAGGAAGCTGGTGGGGAGTCTGGCAGTGGGCGGGGTGGGGGGTCACTTAGCAGAGAGCACTCTTGCCGAGGAGGGAACAAGCGTGGTGCACTGAGGCAGTGGCCAGCTGTTCGGGATGGCTGCCATACGAAACGCAGAGGCGTGGGAAAGGGGGAATGAGGAGGGAAAGGGAGGCAGAGGCAGATTACCAAGATCCCTTTGTACAAGGTAAGGAATGTGAGCGTGATACCCAAGGCAGCCTTCTGAACAAGTGAGGAATAATTACATTTGCCTTTCAGAGGCATTTCTGTAGTGGAAGGTGAGTAGGAGGGGGTGGACCTGTGACAGGGAAGCAGGGAAGGAAAGGTACTGGGCCAGCTGAGGATGGTGAGGTCTGGGCTGAGTGGTGGTTGTGCAGATAGAGGAAGGGAGTGGAGAAGAGATGTCTTTATTTACCCCTTTTTAAAGGCTTTCCCCCAAAACGTCTTCAGAGGACACGCACTCTACGCTGATAGCATGTCTGCCAGTCTGTCCTGAACCTTTTTCCATTTACCAGACCAAAGGCCCCCACCAGGGACCGCTGAGCACTTGGGTCTGTCTGGTGGCGGAGCATCCACTCTCAGCTCCAAAGTCCCCGTCAAGAGGTTTCAGGGAAACGTTCTCTGCAAGGTTACCTTGCAGATCACCTTCCCAACAGCCCTCACTTGGTCCTGCACATGTTCTCCCAGAGGTCCCCAAGAACCCTTCGGTTTCAGTCTGCCATACTCACTCACCCACACGCACACCCCTAGCCTGTAACTTCTAGCAGCTCCAAGCCCTTCGAGCCCTGAACCCTGAGAGTCAAACACCACAGAACCACAGAGCTCAGTCATCCGGCAGAAACAAGCTCGGAACTCCATGGGGAGACACACACAGCCCCAGCATAGAATCCCAGATGCCAAGAACTTGCCGAAGATGATTCTACTCAACCCAGCTAGTGGGCCTAACAGCCCCTGGGGCTTGCTTGGTGACTGTTGCTTATAATGAACCAGCCTAGGAGTTCTGAAATTTCTCCTTGCAGAGAGAGCTAGAAAATGGCCTGTGGAAAGGGAGAGAGAAGATGTAGGACTTCTCACTTCAAATGGAAACTTCAGTTCTCTTTTGGGATCCCCAGACTCCAGTCCCCTCCCTCTGCCTCCAAGCCTCCCTCCCCTGCCCACCCTCCATANGACTCTGAGCTTAATGTAGGGAACCTGGGTTCGATCCCTGGTCAGGAAACTAGATCCCACATACTGAGACTAAGATCAGGGCAGCCAAACAAATAAACAATTTTTTTTTTTTATGGCAAGATGGTCCAAGCATGGCACTGAGGGTTGGGGTAATCTGGGAGGCTTCGTGGAGGAGGCAGTGCTAGAGCTGGACGGGAGGCTGAATCAGCTGAGAAGAGGGATGAGGTGGGAGGCCGTAAGGGAACAGAACAGGATGCAGTCATAGGCAGTAACCATCCTCATCTTGTAGGAAAAAGCTGGAAATCTTATCACTGAGGACCCTGAATGCCAGGAAACAGGGTTCAGGCATCAAGAAGCCTCTGAGTTGAAGTTTGTGCTCAACATGATAAAAAGCCATGTAAGGTGAAGAGGATAGGTGTCACGAGAACTTTCTGGACAGGTAAGAAAAACAGGTCAGAAAGAGAACAGTTCATTTCACTAGATAAAGCAGGCAGGAGGACAATTTCNGCCTCTGAGTTGAAGTTTGTGCTCAACATGATAAAAAGCCATGTAAGGTGAAGAGGATAGGTGTCACGAGAACTTTCTGGACAGGTAAGAAAAACAGGTCAGAAAGAGAACAGTTCATTTCACTAGATAAAGCAGGCAGGAGGACAATTTCAGGGTCTTCATTATGCAGATAAGGGTGAGGAAACCCAGAAAGCCTCTGGCCCCAACCCTCGCCTCCAGAAATGTCTGGAGTCTGGCTCACTGCACACGGTCTAGTCCCCTCGTCTTACCGATGAGCGCACTGAGACCCAGGGATGAAAACGGAGCCAACCAGAGTCACACAGTTAGGAAGCTGTCTAGAATCCCCACTCCTGACCTCAATCTAGAGTCCTGGCCACCAACACCACAGCAAGGCATAAAATACAAAAGGCTTCGTTCAGTTAGACTAATGAGAAGACTTCAGCAAGGCTGAATCAACATACTATCAAGAACTTGGTCATTCTGCAGAGGCCCCAGCAGCCCATGAAGGTCTCCCTCCCCTTTGTTATTTATTACAGAACTGACCCTTGTGTCTCTTCAGCAGCTCTGTTTGGTCTATTACTCCAATGAATATTTCCATGGGTGTCTGTCTCCCCGTTCCAACTTCAGAGCCCCTTGATGGCTGAGATCCCATCTTACTGATCTTTGTGCCTCTCCCACAAGCCCCCAGACCAGGGCCCTAAATGCAGAAGGCATGAGACACACCTGATGAATCATAGTCCTGGAAAGGTGAATTGAGAAGAGATCTTCAGTTATAGCTAGTCAGTAGTTCTCCAACCTCAGCCTGCATCAGAATCAGCCAGAGGACTTTTTTATTTTTGGCCACAATGAGAGGAATGTGGAATCTTAGTTCTCTGACCAGGGTTTGAACCTGCACTCACTGGCTATTCAGGAGACTCAGGTTCAGGAAGATCCCCTGGAGAAGGAAACGGCAACCTGCTCCAGTTTTCTTGCTGGGGAAAGCCCATGGACAGAGGAGCCTGGCAGGCTACAGTCTATAGGGTCACAAACAACTGGACAAGACTTACACGACGAGGACTGAGCATGCATGCAAAGTCTTAACCGCTGGATCACCAGGGAAGTCCCCAGAGGGCTTACTGAAATACAGATCACTGGGACCCACCTTCAGGAGAGCTCCAACAGAGCCCAAGAATTTGCATGTCTAACAAGATCCCAGATAACCACGATGGTGTGATCATTCACCTAGAGCCAGACATCCTGGAATGTGAAGTCTAGTGGACCTCAGGAAGCATCACTATGAACAAAGCTAGTGGAGGTGATGGAATTCCAGTTGAGCTATTTCAAATCCTAAAAGATGATGCTGTGAAAGTGCTGCACTCAATATGCCAGCAAATTTGGAAAACTCAGCAGTGGCCACAGGACTGGAAGAGGTCAGTTTTCATTCCAATCCCAAAGAAAGGCAATGCCAAAGAATGTTCAAACTGCTAGACAATTGCACTCATCTCACACACTAGTAAAGTAATGCTCAGAATTCTCCAAGTCAGGTTTCAACAGTACGTGAACCGTAAACTTGGAAAGGTTCAAGCTGGATTTTAAAAAGGCAGAGGAACCAGAGATCAAATTGCTACCATCCACTGGATCATCGAAAAAGCAAGAGAGTTCCAGAAAAATATCTACTTCTGCTTTTAACTATGCCAAAGCCTTTGCCTGTGTGGATCACAACAAATTGTGGAAAATTCTTCAAGAGATGGGAATACCAGACCACTTGCCCTGCCTCCCAAGAAATCTGTATGCAGGTCAAGAAGCAACAGTTAGAACTGGACATGGAACAACAGACTAGTTCCAAATCAGGAAAGGAGTGCGTCAAAGCTGTATATTGTCACCCTGTTTATTTAACTTATATGCAGAGTACATCATGCAAAATGCTGGGCTGAATGAAGCACAAGCTGGAATCAAGACTGCTGGGAGAAATATCAATAACCTCAGATATGCAGATGATACCACCCTTATGGCAGAAAGCAAAGAACAACTAAAGAGCCTCTTGGTGAAAGTGAAAGAAAACAGTGAAAAAGTTGGCTTAAAGCTCAGCATTCAGGAAACTAAGATCATAGCATCCGGTCCCATCACTTCATGGCAAACAGATAAGGAAACAATGGAAACAGTGAGAGACTTTATTTTCTTGGGCTCCANGGTTGGTCATAACTTTCCTTCCAAGGAGTAGGCATCTTTTAATTTCATGGCTGCAGTCACCATCTGCAGTGATTTTGGAGCCCCCCAAAAGAAAGTCTGACACTGTTTCCACTATGACCTCATCTATTTCCCATGAAGTGATGGGACCAGATGCCATGATCTTCGTTTTCTGAATGTTGAGTTTTAAGCCAACTTTTTCACTGTCCTCTTTCAATTTCATCAAGAGGCTTTTTAGTTCCTCGTCACTTTCTGCCATAAGGGTGGTGGTCATCTGCTTATCTGAGGTTATTGATATTTCTCCTGGCAATCTTGATTCCAGCTTGTGCTTCTTCCAGCCCAGCATTTCTCATGATGTACTCTGCACAGAAGTTAAATAAGCAGGGTGACAATATACAGCCTTGACATACTCCTTTTCCTATTTGGAACCTGTCTGTTGTTCCATGTCCAGTTCTAACTGTTGCTTCCTGACCTGCATATAGGTTTCTCAAGAGGCAGGTCAGGTGGTCTGGTATTCCCATCTCTTTCAGAATTTTCCACAGTTTATTGTGATCCACACAATCAAAGGCTTTGACATAGTAAGAGCTTAGACATCTAAATAAAAAATAAAATGTAAAGAGAGATTCTTGGCACTTATTATAGTGAAGCACTCAAGTTTATTTAATAATTTTATTTTAACCTTCCATTCAGGATTTGGCCCCATGGACATGTCCTCTCTAAGACATATGAGTTTGATCTCCTTTTTCCTATTACATCGTTCTATTGTGTCTCTTATATTCTGAATGCACAACTCTCTGGTACTAATAGAATTACCCATTCTAAAATTGTAGATTCTTGTTTTCTTTCTGTGTTTCCCTTTGGATAGTTTCTCCTCCTGTGTGTTCAAGTTCATTAACTTTTTCTTCTGTAATATTTAATGTTTAATTCACTCCATGTACTTTTATCACATGCATTGTAGTTTTCATGTATAGAAATTTGATTTGCAACTTTTTATGCATTTTATCTCAAATGCAGTTAAAAGACTGTTTTAATATCTTTATCTACTAGTTTTAGCAATTATGTCAGTCCTGGATCTTTTGCTATATCTCTCCTCATTGTTTGTTGTAATATTTATATGCATTAAAATGCATCATTTATTGTGAATTTTGCTTCAGTGGGTGTAACATATATTTTTATGTTCCTATCCAAAATCACTGCAGATGGTGATTGCAGCCATGAAATTAAAAGACGCTTACTCCTTGGAANAGGGTCACAAAGAGTCAAACACAACTGAGCGACTGAACTGAACTGAACTGAACTGAACAAGATCCCAAGTGAGGCTGATGCTGCCAGTCCAGGGACCTCACTTTGAGAGCCAGTGAGTTATGTCAGTCTTCCCATTTTAAGCTGGGAAAAATGAGGCCCTGAGGTTTTAAAGGCAAACGCTGAGAATATATCACTGTCGTCATCATAATCATCACTGGCATCATCAATGTCATTTTAGCCCTTCCTTATAGCCCTTCTCACCTGCCCAGCACTGGGTAAGCACTTCATGTTTGCTACCGTCTCTGGGCCTCACCTTAACAGGAAGGTACTATGAGTATTTTTCTCCTGCAGAGGCAATGGCAGAGGCAGAGTCTACGTCACACAGTTGATAACAGGCGGCACTGCAACTGGCACACTGATCTGGGTCCAGAGCCCAGAAGTTTAACCCCCACTCTACACAACCTGCTCACAGCTTATGCTGACCAGGAATTCTCCAGAGGTTCCCAAATCCAGTGGGGGATGAGCCTGTGGCACCCTCAGCCCAAAGGCTTGGTCCTCAAGTGGTCCATGTCTAGAGGAAGACTGCCTCTTAAGTCTTGTGAACCCAGAGTATTTTCTACCTCAAACACTTCTTTTCCCACAATTACATCCTTCTTCTGACCCCACCGATGGGGGCCTTCCTGGCTGGAGGATGAAAGTCTGCATTAATTCTTCAGGTCCAAGTACCAGCCCTACCTCTACTCAGCAACAAAATAAATGAAACAGTCTCTATTCCTACTCCATGACGACACCGGGTTGTCACTGTCAGTCATGGGTCTGCTCCCCCATCAGACTGGGAGCTTATCTGTGTCAGCTGAGTCCTCAGTACAGGATCTGCCCAGACCAGGATTTAGTAACTAAATGATAAATTAATGAATGAATGATTGGGTGTAGAGGCAAATGAGGGAATGAATGAGTGAATACATGACCAAACTCCCAGGAATCCCCTCTGCTGGACCCTCTGGCCTTCCAGATAGGATGACAGACTCTTTAGGGGGAAGGGGACCTCTGACATCATCACTCAACTCATTTTCAGCATTGTCCTAGCCAAACCCCACCAGGGGCCAGAGTCTGCAGCTCTCCCCCCTCCACACACACATTTAGTGTCCTAGCCTCCATTTACACACCTCCAAGAATGAAGAACTCACTCCATCTAAGGCTGCCTATAACACTAAAGAGCTCTAGTATCAACAAGGATGTTACCATGACTCTTAGCCATGAGGAAAAGGCCATTACCTTTTCACCAAGGCTCTGTATCACCGAGAACAAGGTTGCTCCCATGGCCTGTGACAGCTGGCAAAGACAAGGGAGCACATGGCTTGTCCTCTGCCCACCCTAGTCTATCTGTCCAGACTTCTTTCTTTTTGGCTGTGCCAAGCGGTGTGTGGGATCTTAATTCTCTGACCAGGGATCAAACCTGCACTCCCGACAGTGGAAGCACGTAGTCTTAACCACTGGACCACCAGGGAGATCCCAGACTTATCTCTCCTAATTCTCTCAAGCCACGAACAGAGCTTCCCACTGTTCCCTTACACACCTGGGCCTTCCTTTGTTCCTGCTGCTCCATCCACCCTGATGCCCTCTAATAATGCAACATCCAAAACTTCCCCTCACAGTCAAGGCCTGGCTCAAATGGCACCACCTCCAGGAAGACTTCTGGGCTATTCCTAAGTAGAAATTACATTTTCCCCTTCCTCTGTATCTTCACTGCCCACCATAAACACAGAGCCACACTTCAATCCTTTATTTCTCTCTCACACTGCTTCTTCTCTTAAATTGGGCTGACTTGTGTTCATTTCTCCTTCTTCACCTTGAACAAACAGGCAGAAGCAACGATGATGATTCATCAGACTACCCTTCCCTCCTCCCACCAAACACGCAGGTACTGGAATACAGCAGACGCTCACTGAGTGTCTAAAGAATGGGGAGTAAGTGACAGAATGGGAAAGAAAAGGGAGTGAGTGAACAGAAGGAAGTGCATGTGTGAATGATGATCAAATGAGTGAGTGACAGAATATCTTGTTCTCAGAGCTGACTCCCAGATCTTTCTGGGGACCCACTGGGCTTGCCTGGCAGAATAAAGGAAGTTGTGAGATAACTGCAGAGAGGGCGAGAGGGGAACACAGGACGGCGGCAGTGATGGCATCAAGAGAGGAAGTGGAGGTGACTGCATTGTTGCTTCAAGACCAGGCCCCCTCTTAGAAGCACGGCCATCGTGGAGACGCTGGGCCAGGAGAGCAGTTGGGAAGCCCACTGAAAGGTCTAAAGGGGAGAAGATACAGCATGGTGGGGAGGGAGGGGAGGGAATGCCTGCAGGTCGTTTAGGCCAGATTCAGTTTTGTGTGAGCAGAGTACCGGACCTGCCAGCCAGCCCTGAAATCTCTCCTGCCCAGCGGCTCAAACATGCTCTCCCTCTCTCTCTCATCACCTCCTCCTCTTGGCCCAGCTGCTGGGGGACCCAGCCTAACTTGCAGGATTGAGCCCTGGCCAGTGACTGGCGCCCTGACCCCACCCCGGGACCCCAGTGAGCCGCAGTGGGGGCACCCTGTAGACGCTTGAGTTTTGTAGACGCTTGAGTTTTGTGCCCGCCGGCACCTCCAAGGGCCAGGCTAGTCGTCTTAGTGAAAGGCCCCGCCCAGCCCAGCTCCTGTCCCAGAATGCCTCGGTGCCCCAGCCTGTCCAAGCGAGAGTGCTACCAGGCACCACCTGCCTTCTCTGGAGCGCTCCCGTAGGGAAGAGGCAGACAGGCCTGGAGAGGGTGCTGGAGTCCAGGAGGAACCAGCAGAAGGGTCCCAGGGCCAGCGGCCCTTCCGGAGGGGATGGGGGAGGGGCTGCGGGCGGCCGGGGTCTTACCCAAGTGGTGGAACACCGGGGACCTAACACCTTGCAGGGCGGAGGCCGGGGAGTCTCCTGGGGCCGTCGGAGATGTGGGGGCGTGGGGGAGGTCCCAGAGCAGACTGCGATGGGGGAGGCTGCGGGAGGCTGGAGGGAGGTGCAGGAAGCGGGTAGAGGCTCCGGCAGGGGCGGCCCAGACCGGTTGGTTCCTGGAGGAGTCTGCTCCCCTCCCCTCACCAGCGCCGGCGAGGTGGCCCGGGGCTGCCGAGCCTGCAGATCGTAAAGCGCCGAGGCACCCGGACTGGAGCCAGACACCCCGCCCCTCGAGGCGTCAATCCCTGGGCGCCAGGCAGAGGCGGAAACGCTGGGGACCTGGCGGGGTCGAGGTGGAGCCGCGCGGCCTGCGGGATGCAAACGCGTCCTCCGAGTTATTGTTAAACCAGCCCCTCACAGCCTTGAAAAGTAATGCCTGCTAGTCATTCACACCTTATTGAGCACCTATCAGGTGCTAAACGCGGTGCTGGGTGCTGGGATGCGGTTTTGAGCACGACACACTGGCCTTGCCCTTATGGGTATTGATAGAAAAAAATTTTAATGGGCAGTTCAGAAGAGAACAAAGAAAATAAATACCACCCAGGGATCTCTTCACTGAGAGAGAATCACTTACTGTTTTCCTGGTATGTGCTTCCAGCTACACTAGAGCTGAAAAAGGTAAGCATGCTGGCCAGGAGAGATGGAGGCTTCCCTCTGCCTCCACCAAGCGCAAGTACATATGTTATGTTATATAATATGAAATGTGTGATGTGATCATAGACATGAAGGCGCCGCCTAGAAGAATCTCCATCAGTGTTCACCTTTGGGGTACAGGCTCATCTGGCAGATTTGGAAGAGACTTGACAGGTGTCGTGGTCTGGGCGCGGGTTGGAAAAGAATTTCCAGACATGAGACAGAATGAGAGGGAAATAAAGTTTATTTAGAGGGAGACGCTGTTAGAACAGCAGGCCAGCTCAAGGGAGAACCGATGCTGAACAAGGGTCCTTAGTCCACTTTTATCCCCAGAGTACAAGGAGTGGGATAGGGGTCTTGCAGGTCATTTGCTGATTGGATGGGGCACATATACTGGGTAGGGGGAAGATGTAAGGCAAATACCTTCTCCCTATGGGGTAAGAGGGGAGACAGGTTCTACTGCTCAAGAGGACCTAAATCCCTTAATAGTTACAACATGGGGGAGGGAAGGACAGTAAGGGTCTGGTTTTTCCGTTCCTGCATTCCAAGACCCTCCTTGGTTTTATCTGCTCTTTCATCCTTGGGTCACCACAAGAGGATGTTGGTGGTCCCTGAAAGATAACTATCACAGGAAGAGGAACTTGGCAGTGGGAGTGCATTCCATACCAGGGCCAAAGAGGGGTAGGGATCTGTCATTCCAGACACTTCACAGGGACTGGTGGTTGAACTCACCTGCCCAGACCCTCTCAGTGAAGAGAGAGTTGCCATGCTGAGCGCACCACACCTGGGGCCCAAGCAGCCCTCCTATGGGCTGGGTAACAAGATAGGGGGCTTCCCTCACCCAACGTGTGGGGCTTTGGCAGCAGCCTAGGTGATAACATAAGCCAACCTCTGGCACAGACGGTGGCATTAATGCAGGAGCCTCAGCTCAGCAGAGGCCCCAGGCATCTGCAATGGCAAACGACATCCAACATTGCTTTCCAAGTGCAGTGAGACACATTTGGGAACACCCACAAACATATGGGACAGGTGTTCTTTGCTGCTGCTGCTGCTGCTGCGTCACTTCAGTCATGTCCGACTCTGTGCGACTCCAGAGACGGCAACCCATCAGGATCCCCCGTCCCTGGGATTCTCCAGGCAGGAATACTGGAGTGGGTTGCCATTTCCTTCTCCAATGCATGAAAATGAAAAGTGAAAGTGAAGTCGCTCAGTCGGGTCTGACTCCTAGTGACCCCATGGACTACAGCCTACCAGGCTCCTCCGTCCATGGGATTTTCCAGGCAAGAGTACTGGAGTGGGGTGCCGTTGCCTTCTCCAGGTGTTGTTTGCAGGGAAATTCCCAAACAGGGGATGGCGCTGGGCTGACATAAACTGTGGCTTAATTTTAATAAGACATTGTTCACAACCAAATGATGAATCCTAGAGACAGTCAGGTTATCCATAGAAAAGTGGCCATATTGGATATACTGTTTTGTGATCTGCTTTTTTTTTTCCTTTCAACAATTATCATAAATACCTTTCCATAATTTTTATTGCTACATAGCATTTCTTTTCATGTAGATCTACTCAAATGTATTTAATCTCTTTCTGCTTGCTTTTGTAAGCTTTAATGAAATATCATTACGTACAATAACCTGCACATGTTTAAAGTATACAACTTAATGAGTTTTGTCATATATACATATATATTCATGACCGCATGACTACAATCAAGGTAATGAACATATTCTTCACCCCCAAAGTTTCCTGATGGCCCTTTATACTTTCTCCCTTCTGCCTTCCACTGCCCCCTGCCCCACATTCCCAGGCACAGCATAATCTGCCTCTGTCACTCCAGATTAGTTTGCATTTTCTAGAATTCTGCATAAATGGAAACATACACAATGTATTGTTTTTTGTCTGGCATCATTCACTGGGCAGAATTATTTTGCAGTTCATATACACTATTGAACGCATCAGTAATTTTTTTTTTTTTATTGTTGAGTAGAATGTCATCTTATGGATATATCACAATTTGGTTATTCATTTACTTATTGATGGACTTTGTCTCTAAGTACTATTATCCAAATGAAGGTGGTATGGACATTCCTGCTCAAATCCATGTGTGCACATATACTTTCATTTCTCTTAGATAAATACCTAGGAATGGATTCGCTGGGTCACATGATAGATGTAGGTTAACTTTTTTTTCAGTATTTATTTATTTGGCTGCACCAGGTCTTAGTTGTAGCAAGCAGGATTTTTAGTTGTAGCATGAGACCTCTTAGTTGAGGCGTGTGGGATCTAGTTTCCTGACCAAGGATCAAGCCCGGGCACTCTGCATTGGGACTTCTAAGTGTTAGCCACCAGACTACCAGGGAAGACCCTTAACATTTTTCACAGTATCCAAATTTTTCCAAAAAGCTGGTATCATTTCACATTCCCACCAGGAGCGTATGAGAATTCTAGTTCCTTCATACCTTCACTAGCACTTACTTGGTCAATCAGTTTAATCTTAGTCATTTCAGTGAATTCATAGCAGTATATCCCTGTCGATTTGAGTTCTACTCTCCTGTTCATTGATGTTGCTAAGCATCTTTCTGTATCCGTATTTACCACAATCTGTGTGTCTTCTTTGGTTTAAAAAAATTGGATTGTCTTATCATTGAGCTATAAGAGTTGTTTGTATATCCAAAAGAATTGAAAGCAGACTCTCCAAAAGATATTTGTACACCTATGTTCACAGCAGCATTATTCACAATGAGCAAAATGGGGAAGCAACCCAAACATCCATCAACTGATGAATGGATAAACAAGAAGTGGCATATACATATGATGAAATATTAATCGGCCTTAAAAAGGAAGGAAATTCTGACACATGCTACAACATGGATGAATCTTGAAGACATTATGATAAGTGAAATGTCAGACAGACAAATACTGTATGATTCCACTGTATAATGTATCTAGTCAAATCCATAGCAACAAAGTAGAATAGCAATTGCCAAGGGCTGGGGGAGAGGGAAATGAGGAGTTGTTCTAATAAGTGTACTGTTTCAGTTTTGCAAGAAGAAAAGTTCTGGAGATTAGTTGCAAAATAACGTGAATATACTTAACACTACCCAACTAAACAGTTAAAAATCAGAAAGTTGAGGAATTCCCTGGCATTCCAGTAGTTAAAGCTCTGCACTGTTCACTGCTGAGGGTGTGAGTTCAATCCCTGGTCTGGGAATTAACAGTCTACAAACAGCATGGTGCAGCTAAAAAAAAAAAAAAAAATCATGAGTTTGGTAAATTTTGTTATGTATATTTTACCACAACTTAAAAAAAAATTAAATAAAAGAGTTCTTGACATATCTAAATATAGTCAGCTGCTCCATATCTCCAAATTTTGCACCCAAAGACTCAAGCAACTCCAGATCAAAAATATTCACACACACAAAAAAAATCCCAGAAAGCTCCAAAAAGCAAAGCTTGAATTTGCTGCCTACTGGCAACTATTTACATAGCATTTATATCATATTAGACATTATAAGTGGAGAAGGCCTACTCCAGTACTCTTGCCTGGATAATCCATGGATGGAGGAGCCTGGTGGGCTACAGTCCATGGGGTGGCTAAGAGTCAGTCATGACTGACTGAGCACCTTCACTTTCACTTTTCACTTTCATGCATTGGAGAAGGAAATGGCAACCCACTCCAATGTTCTTGCCTGGAGAATCCCAGGGACGGGGGAGCCTGGTGGATTGCCATCTATGGGGTCGCACAGAGTCAGACACAACTGAAGTGACACAGCAGCAGCAGCAGCCATTATAAGTAATCTAGAGATGATTGAAAGTATACAAGGGGATGTGCCGAGGCTATATACAAATATTACACCATTAAATATATATACATATATAAGGGACTTCAGGATCCTCAGGTCTTGGTATCCTCAGGAGTCCTGGAGCCGGTCTTTGGAGGATACTGAGAAAGACTCTATTCTCAGTTGTCTTTTATACTGGTTTATTGCCAAAATTTCCTAAGTGCTGATGCCCCTCCTTTCCAGTTTCATTACTGGGAGTTTGTACTTTTTTATTTCCTTTACTGTCATTTTAATGGATTTTTGTTAATGAGCAGACATTTTTATTTAAAATAAATAAAAATAGTCAGTCTACTATCTCAAACCCTGAGTTAGTAATAATTATTAAAATATCCTAAGCTAATGTTTTTTGTTGTCTTAAAAAATGGCATTACACTTTTG
Source organism: Neotragus pygmaeus (assembly GCA_006410875.1). Taxonomy (NCBI): domain Eukaryota; kingdom Metazoa; phylum Chordata; class Mammalia; order Artiodactyla; family Bovidae; genus Neotragus; species Neotragus pygmaeus. The sequence continues at coordinate 185,415 of SJYV01009455.1, read as the reverse complement.
TGCCTTTTCTAGGACGCCATATAGGTGGAACTCAGCCTTTGCAGGTTGGCTTCTTTCATTTAGTAATATGCATTTAAGTTTCCTCCATGTTTTTCATGACTTGCTAGCTCATTTCTTTGTTTTGCTGACCCCAGTTTTCATTGTGGTATGCAGGATCTAGTTCCCTAACCAAGGATCAAACCTAGGCCCACTGCATTGGAAGCGGGGAGTCTTAACCGCTGGATTACCAGGGAAGTCTTAATAACTCGTTCCTTTTTAGCACTGAATAATATTCCATTGTCTGGATGTACCACACTTTATTTATCTCTTTGCCTACTGAAGGGCATCTTGGTTTCTTCCAAGTTTTGGCACTTATGAATGAAGCTGCTATAAACATCATTGTGCAGGTTTTTGTGTGAAGATAAGTTTTCCACTCTTTCGAGTAAATACCAAGAAGCATGATTGCTACATCATACAGTAGGAGTATGTTTAGCATGGTAAGAAACCAAACTGTTCTGCACAGTGGCTGTACCATTTTACATTCCCACAAGCAATGATGAGAGTCTCTATTGCTCCTCATCCACCCCGATATTTGGTGTTGTGTTTTGGATTTTGCAAATCCAAGAGTTTTACTTCTAATGGGCATGCAGTAGTATCTTGCTGTTTTAATTGCATTTCCTTGATGACATATGATGTGAAGGTTCTTTTCATGTGCTTATTTGCCATCTGTCTTCTCTGGTGAGGTCTCTGTTTTCTCCCAGTCTGCAGCTTGTCTTCTAATTCTCATCAACCTATTTTCTTCTTACTTTTTAAAAATGTATTCATTTATGGCTGTGCTGAGTCTTCATTGCTGTACACCGGCTTTTTCTAGTTGCAGCAAGCAGGGGCTCCTCTAGATGTGTGGGCTTCTCACTGAAGTGGCTTCTCTTGTTGCAACTCTCGGGCTCTAGAGCACTGGCTCAGTAGTTCCCGTGCACAGGCTTAGTTGACTGGTGACATGTGGGGTCTTCTTGAACCAGAGACTGAACTTACATCCCCTGCATTGGCAGGCAGATTCTCAACCACTGAACCACTAGGCAACTCCCTCATCAGTTTATTTTTGATAACAGAATGAACATCTGTGAACTTTAGAATTTTAGAGTATTCGTGGTAACTTTCATCTACCTATATTGTCCTCACCATCCTTGTCCTTCCCCAACTCAGGGAATCATCATCCTGAACTTTGTATTTACCATTCCTTTGCATGGAGGAAGAGGTTCGTCATTGTTTTTCTAATACAAATTGCTATTATGAACATTCTCCTATCTGACTCCTGTTGCGGTACAAGGAGTATATACCTAGGAGTGGGGGCCTCCCTGATGGCTCAGCAGCAAAGGATCTGCCGACCGATGCAGGAGATAAGGATTCGATCCCTGGGTTGGGAAGATTCCCTAGAGTAGGAAAAGAGTTGGACATAACTTAGCGACTGAGCACACACATGCATGCATACCTAGGAGTGAGTATATGCCTAGTAAAATTGCAGGGGTACAGTGTATGAAAATGTCCAACACTACAAAATAATAACTTGTTTTTCAAAGTGGTCATATCCGTTTGCACACCCACAAACCACATGTAAGCAGTCTCTTGATTCACACTCACTCCAATTGTCAGGCTTCTGATCTAGGGCACTCAAATGTTGTAAAATGACATTTGATTGTTGTCTTGACTTTTGTTTCCATGATTACTATTAAGTTGAACGCCTCTTCAGATGTTAATTGGCCCACCTGTTTCCTTCTCTAAGAAATGCTGTTGCTGTTTAGTTGCAAAGTCGTGTCCAACTCTTTGTGACCCCATGGACTGTAACCCTCCAAGGTCCTCTGTCCATGGAATTCTCCAGGCAAGAATACTGAAAGTAGGTTGCCAAGTCCTTCTCCAGAGGATCTTCCCAGTCCAGAGATCTAACCCCCATCTCCTGCTTGGAAGGCGAATTCTTTACCACTGAGTCCCCAGGGAAGTCCTCTCTTAAGAAATGCCTGGTAGCCTCCAATTAAAATAAATAAATTATTTAAAAAAAGAAATGCCTGGCCATATATTTCTTTCCTATTTTTAGTTTGGGCCTATTTTCCTTATTAACCAGTTTTGCATGTTCTTGATATGTATCTTTTAGCTACTATATGCATTGAAAATATGTTCTTGTATTTGTAGTACTTTACTTTCTTTAAAATTTCTTTTGAGGAAAAGGAGTTCTGGGTTTTAATATAGTCAAAGGTTTATGGTTAGTACTTTTCGGTCTTTTTAAAGAACTACCCCAAAATCAGAATGATGTTCATTTACATTTTATTCTCAAAATTTTAGAGTGTTGCCTTGGACATTTAAGTACTTAACCCATTTGAAATTGCTTTTTGGTAAGAAGTTGGGTGTGAATTCAACTTCATTTTTCCATATCTGTAACTAAGTTGTCCACTTCTATTCATTGAATAGCCCTTCTTTCCCCCTGGGGAAACTGAGACCAGAGAGATTCAGCAGCTTGCCCAAGATCATACAGTTTTGTTGTTGTTTAGTCGCTAAGTTGTGTCTGACTTTTTGTGACTCCGTGATCTGCAGTATGCCAGGCTTCCCCTGTCTTTCACTATTTCTTGGAGTTTGCTCAGATCCATCTCCATTGAGTCAGTGATGCTATCTAACCATCTCATCCTCTGCTGCCCCCTTATCCTTTTGCCCTCAATCAGTCTTTTCCAATCATGCAGTTAATAAGTGTCAAAGGCAGGATTCAAAACTAGGCAGTCCAGCTCTGGAATCTGCCACAGTTTGAACCACCCTGGTACCTTCCTTTTGCTTCTGTCATGCGAATTAAATGCAGAGTTCTATCCCAGGCTCTCAATTTGTCCATTCCTGAGCCAAACCACACTGTTTTAACTATTGGGGTTTTATAATAAATACTGATATCTGGTAAAGCAAATCCACCCTATTCTTCAGAAAGGGCTTGGCTATTTTTTTGATCTTTCTTCACACACACACATATATATATATATCAGAATCAATACATCAAATTTCATAGAAATCTTTGTTAGAATATTAGATTGGAGTTACATTAAATATATTTATGTATTAATATATTATTCAGAGACAATTTTATACCTTATCAATGTTAAGTCTTTGCATTTAATAGATGGAGAAACAGTGGAAACAGTGTCAGACTTTATTTGGGGGGACTCCAAAATCACTGCAGATGGTGATTGCAGCCATGAAATTAAAAGAGGCTTACTCCTTGGAAGAAAAGTTATGACCAACCTAGATAGTATATTCAAAAGCAGAGACATTACTTTGCCGACTAAGGTCCGTCTAGTCAAGACTATGGTTTCTCCTGTGGTCATGTGTGGATGTGAGAGTTGGACTGTAAAAAGGGCTGAGCGCCAAAGAATTGATACTTTTGAACTGTGGTGTTGGAGAAGACTCTTGAGAGTCCCTTGGACTGCAAGGAGATCCAACCAGTCCATTCTGAAGGGGATCAACCCTGGGATTTCTTTGGAAGGAATGATGCTAAAGCTGAAACTCCAGTACTTTGGCCACCTCGTGCGAAGAGTTGACTCATTGGAAAAGACTCTGATGCTGGGAGAGGTTGGGAGCAGGAGGAGAAGGGGATGACTGAGGATGAGATGGCTGGATGGCATCACGGACTCGATGGAGTCTGAGTGAACTCCGGGAGATGGTGATGAACAGGGAGCCCTGGCGTGCTGCAATTCATGGGGTCACGAAGAGTCGGACACAACTGAGCGACTGAACTGAACTGAACTGAAATGTTAAAATATTTTCCATGATAGTCTACATCTTTTGTTCTTTAGATACTTTATTCCTTAGATATTTCTTTTGCTATTGGGATCTTTCTTATCACATTTTCTTAACTTGGGGTCCATTGTGACTAAGGCATCCCTGACTGAGCTCCAGGAGTTCTGCAAACCTTCTGAAACTATATATGCTTTTTGTGGAATCTATGCATAACTTCCATTAGATTCCCAAACTATTGCCAAGAGTACTGAATGTTTCTTATGTGCCCGGTACTCCCCCGAGCACTTTATAAGTCCCACAACCACCTTGGGAAATAGATGCAGTTATTCCCCCATTTTATGGATAAGGACACTGCTTCTCAGAGAGGCTAAGTGCTCTGCCTGAAGTCACAGAGCTAGGAAATTAACAGCCAGCATTCAGACCCAGCCTGTCTGACCCCAAAGCTATACACTGAACTGTAACCTGTTACCTCCAAAGAGGTCGGCACTTGGCCGCCCTCTGCTACTACTGTTTACTCATCTGTAAAATGGGTGGATGAAGGTTACTGCTCCACCTCCCTCTCAGGGCTGTTTGGAGAGACAACTGAGGCCATGGATGGGAAAGAGGCTCTGCAAACTGCCAAGTGCAGCACATGAGGCAGGGGTGGCATAGGAAGCAGGGGCTCAGGCATCTCTCCCTCCACCGCTGTCAGCTTCCCAAGCAGCCTCTTCCTAGGAGATGGAGGACACGCCGGCTGAGCTGGGGAGGAGCTGTCCTGCCCAAGCTCCCGCTCTGCAGCAGGCCCTGTGTGAGGTGGGGATGTAGAATCAGACGTGCTTCCGTGATGATGAGCTCTGACCGTAATAGGTGGTGACAAGGGGTGACAGTGCCGTGGCAGTTAGGGCTGGGGGGTGGCATAATCACAGAGAGGTTCCTGGTCTACCCTGGGGAGCCATGAGCTCCCCTTGCACCAGGCCAGCCAGGTGCCCTCCTGGTGACCAGCTTCCAGCTTCCCCTAGGATCCCCTCCACTGGCCCTTCAGAGCAGCCATGCAGCTTTGAAGATGCTCGTTCACGGTACCACACCTCTGCTGAGGCCCCCTCAGTCACCTCCACCACTCTTACCACAAAGCCACAGGCCTCCCCTCGGCCTCTCCATCAGGCCCCTACCCCTCACTTCCTGGCCTCACCCTAACATCACACCCAACGGGGAAGACTCGCCAGCTCTTGCCAGCCTCCTGACCTCGGTGCCTAGAGCACCACCACCCCCCCCCACTCTCTTCCTGAAGGGCTCGCTCTCCCTTGGGTCTCGGCTTGAATGACACCTCCTCAGAAACACCTTTACTTGTGGCTCAGATGGTAGAGAATCTGCCTAAAGTGTGGGAGACCCAAGTTCGATTCCTGGGTCAGGAAGATCTCCTGGAGGAGGAAATGACTACCCACTCCAGTTTTCTTGCCTGGAAAATCCCATGGACGGAGGATCCCAGCAGTCCACAGTCCATGGGGTCCATGGGGTCTCAAAGATTCAGACACGACTGAGGGACTAACACTCATCTAAAGAAAGTCTTCCCTGGGCTTTTTATTCTTTGCCCCTTGTTGGTTTCTTTCATAGCTCTTATTTCTTCCAATGATTTGTGCATTCATTTTTCTCTCTTCTCTCCCTCCTGTCCTCTCCTATTACAAATGCTTCATGAGGGCAGGGGTCACACCTGCCTATTCTTGGTGGTCTCTTAGCCACAGAGGGCACTCAATAAATATTTGTTTGATGAATGAATGAATTAGTAAACAAATTAATGAACTGGATCTTAAAGAATCTAGAGCTGTGCTGTCCAATAGCCACGAACCACAGGTGGCTATTTAAATGTAAAGAAATTAAAAGTAAATAAATTTAAAACCCAGTTCCTCAGTTGCAGTAGTCACCTTTCAATCTCTGTATGCAGCTAGTGGCTACTGCATGGGACATTTCCGTCATTTCAGAAAGTTCTATTGGGCGTGCTGCTCTGAATGCCCTTAAAGGCCGAGAAGGCAGACAAGGGCATTTGGAGCAGAGGGCCCAGCATGTACCCAAAGCTGCAGGTGTGAAAGAGCATGGTGATGCTACGCTCTGGAACAAGGAGGGGGACACATCGCTCTACTTTTGCACGGCCCTGTTTGCATTAGAAAGTTTGGCTTAAGGTCAGGAAGAATGTCAGAACAGGGAGACTCCTAAGAGACAGCTGGGTCCATCCATTTCTCTTGGAAGTGGAGAACATGGCCCCGAGAAGACACCCAGGATCAAAGAGAAAGTAGCATGAATGGGGCAGGAACCCAGGCCTCCCGACTCCCAGTGCCTTAGGAGTCAGTTTCCCCTGACCAGGTTCATGGATACTTCTTCCCTCCTTCCTGGCCCCTCTCCCCACCCACAGCCAGGCCACCAAGCCTGGTGAGGCACCCAGGCCCATCCTTGTCCTCGACACTCACACTGGCCACTTTTATTTACTCCTTAGAACGTCACAAACCCTCCCTCTCCAGTGTCTGACCCCTAGAAATTTTAGACATCCCAAGGAGAATAGCTGCTTATAACCACTTGCTAATTACACGTATGGATGTCAATTAATTCATTTAGCTAATTACCCACTCGATGAGCACCACGCACCAAAGAACTGTAAAAGATAGACATATGGTGAGAGAGGGGGGTATCCGGGTGCTCAAGCGGCATGCAGGGGTAGGGGAGGGAGGGCGCTATGGCTGCAGCAACTCCCCACCACCGGATGAGTGGAGGGAGGCAGCTTAATGGCTTGGGGGACAGAGCTGCTGCTGCTGCTGCTGCCATAAAGCATAATTATGGCTTTCCACTAATAGTGCTGGGAAAACACACAGGCACTCATGCGTGCAAATAACTGCACATATGTATATGCACATCTCTGTTTATACACACACTTTTGTGCTTACAGACACAGCATGCACATATGCACAAGCACGGTACACGTGCACACGTGTGGACACACACACATGAACACGTGAGGTCATGTGGCATCAACGCACAGACATTTTCTGCAAGTCCTACCTTTGGTGGAGGCTGAAGTGTGGGAATTCTCTCTTTTTGCACCCAACTTTATGCCAAGCACTGTGCTCAGCCCTTCCACATAAGTTGTTTCATTTAATCTTCACATAACCGCACAAAGAATGAGTTATCTCCACTTCACCGATCAGGAAACTGAGGCTCAGAGAGGCCAAGACACTTGTCCAAGGCCACACAGCTGGAAAGCGGCAGAGGTGGGGCTCATCCCCGCACCTCCATAGCCACAGGCAGCTAGGGGCGGGGGAAGGGAAAAGGGGTTTTCATCTGCTCGCAACTGGTGGGATCTTGGGAAAACGGGAGACTCTACCACAAATGTCATTCTCCCTGGAAAAGGGATCTCCTGTCAGCTTCGGCCGCATCACGTGAGTCTGCTCTGAGGCCCCCTCTGTGCCAGGCCTGGCGCTCAGGACACAGGGTAAAGGTCTGAACTCACAGCGTGGTAAGGCAGATGGAGAACACAGGCTGTCATCAGAAAACCACACGTTTGATCTGGCTGTCTGGGTTGAGAGTCCAAGTTTTTCCCATGTTCCACGCTTTCTCTTTCTTCCTACCCTGGAGGGGCTGGGTCCAGAGGCCTAAGATGAACCCCTTGAGCTCCCTGCAAATGACACACATCTGCTCTCTGAGAGCTTCTGCCTGGGGTCCTGCCCTGGCCCTTCATACCTTTCCTCATCTTCATACGGACAGCAGCGTTGGTCTACCCCAGCAAACAAGAATGAAAGTTTCTCCAGTTTTAGGGAAAAACAAGAAAACTCTCCAACACCCCTCTTCTAGCCTCTCCACTTACCAACCCTCATGTCCATTCACTAAAGTAAATAGGAAGCCACAGTTAGGTGATTCATTCATCCCTCTGTTCAATAAAATACTCCAGAGAATTCCTCTGGTCTAAGAATGGATAGTCTCAAACATTCTTTCAGGCCACCAAACAAGCAAAAAGTAGCAGCTCTGCAACTTCTATCAGTTAAAAATCTTTCTGTTGCAAGTGACAAAAAATCCAACACAAGTTTCAACAGAGGGAGTATACTGGCTCAGAGACGGCAAGGGGTATGGCAGTTTCAGGAATAGCTTGATTCAGGGGTTCAAGCAAAGTCACTAGGACTTGCCTCTGTCCGTCTCTTATTCTTACTCTCTCCCATGCATTGCCTTCATTATAAAGCTCCACTTGGTGATAAGCTTCTCTTGCTCTCAGACTCTAGCCCACCAGAGACAGGAGCTTTTCCAAGAGCTCCTACACAAGCCCTGGGATTCGCTGTGGTAGGATGGGCTACAGCACATGCCCACCTCTGAGCCAGTCTCCACAGCCAGTGGGATGCCATGCTCAGATTGGTTGGATCCAAGAGTGGATTTCCAGCCAAACCTCCTGAACAGAGTGGGAACAGTTGGAGCCCCAAATATTGTCAGAAGAAGGGGGAATTGATAAAGGACCAGGAGGCAAGGTACCAATACCCACTACAATGTTCTTTTTTTTAATTTCATTAATTTTGTTTATTTCTGGCCATGCTGGGCCTTCGTTGCTGCGTGTGGGCTTTTCTCTACTTGCGGCAAGGGGGGCTGCTCCCAAGCTGTGGTGCCTGACCTTCTCTTGTTGTGGAACACGGGTCCCAGGGCACGTGCTCAGTAACTGTGGTGCATGGAGTTAGCTGCCCTGCGGCATGTGGAATCTTCCTGGACCAGGGACCGAATCCATGTCCTCCGCATTGGCAGGCGGATTCCCAGCCACTGGACCACCGGGAAGGTCCTACGGTGTTCTAAGCATTCAAATCAGAAGGGTAGGGACTATCAGCCCCGTCTTGGATCTAAGGAAACCAAGGCTGAGAAAGGAGGTAAGCCTAATAAAAATTATCCAGTGAGTAAGGGACTGAGTCGCGATTTGAACCAATTTCCTCTCACTTCCTCCTTGAGCCCTTCCCCCACAAACAGGCTCCCAGGAGCACTCTCCAGGCATCCAGGCTATAACGAATCGCTTTCCTCAGTTCTGCTGTCCCAGGGCCAGCAGGGCCTCCTGATTGCCTGGGAAAGGCCGCCCAGGCTGGGAACTCTGTGAGGGCCAGCCTGCTCCATCCATGGGTGTCCCACTCCCGGCCCTCTGAGCTCACTCCAGGGCAGGCGGACAGCCCGCCACGCCACTCCCCAGACTCCTCTCTGGCCAGGTGTGGTGCAGGACAGTCCAGAGGGCCGGGAAGCAGCCCCAGACAAGGACCAATGGGAGCTGAGGATACACGCCAGCTCCCTGGCCCCATGGTGGCATGACAAGGTGGGGCCTGTTCCACCCCAGGGCCCACAGCGGTGACTGGCCTGATAACACAGCTTTCCCGCTGCCTTCCCTGCCCCGCCCTTACTCCCCTCCTTGAGTGCGGCAGTCAGCTCTCAAACAGGCCTGCCTTTCAACTATTCTCTCAGGATCTGCTTATGGGAAAACACAACTTACGGTACCTCCATTCTCCTATAAAATTAGGGTACGGGGAGCCTGAGGGGGGTTCAGCTCAATCAGTGATTGTCAAATATTTTTTTAGTAGAATGCTTTTACAAATGCTTCTCTTTTCTGTCTGGTTTTCACCCCCTCTCCTTCCTAAAATCCAGGCCTCTCCCCTCCCTGCCCTGCCCCTTGTCCCACTGAGTCTCAGGTGTCCCACAACCCTTTTTTTCACGTGGGATCTTAGTTCCCAGACCAGAGATCAACCCTGCCCCACCCCATCCCCACTCCCCCAAGCCCCTCGCCTCAGCCCCCTGCACTGCANCTCCCGGCATAAAGCCAGGCGGGGGCTGCTGTCCAGAGTAGACGCCCTGAGGGCCAGTGCACTGGGAGTAGTGAGGGAACCTGAGGGGCTGGGAGCCCCAGCGGTCCTCAGCACGGCACTGTGTGGGGTCAGGGTGCTGTGAAAATTGAGAAAGAAGCCGAGGGGAGAAGAACTAGGCTCAGACTTCCCTGGCGGTCCAGTGTCGGGGACACTGGTTCAATCCCTGTTCTGTGAACTAGATCCCACATGCCACAGAGTAACTAAGCCTCTATGCCATAACTACTGAGCCCACGGTCTAGAGCTGCAATGACTAAGCCCATGTCCCGCAACTACTGAAACCCATGCACCTAGAGCCTGTGCTCTGCAACAAGTGAAGCAACCACAATGAGAAGCTTGAGCATCACAACGAAGAGTAGCCCGCACTCATCTAGAGAAACTAGAGAAAGCCTGCATGCAGCAATGAAGACCCAGCCAGCACAGGCAGAAAGAAATAATTTTTTTCTAAAAAGACTTATAAAAAAAAAAAAAAAAGAATTGATGCCTTTGAACTGTAGTGTTGGAGAAGACTCTTGAGAGTTCCTTGGACTGCAAGGAGATCCAACCAGTCCATCCTAAAGGAGATCAGCCCTGAATATTCATTGGAAGGACTGATGCTGAAGCTGAAACTCCAATCGTTAGGCCATCTGCTGTAGTCTTGCTGTTACAGGTAACAGGGGAGGCCCAGAAGGGTTTCCAAATGTGCCTAAGGAGTGGATGGGGGTTGGGACTAGAACCCAGGCCTGCCTGGCTCCAGTCATGGGAGCGGCCACCTCAGCTGAGGACCGCGTTCCCTGGGGATCTGTGTGTCTGGTTTGCATCTCTCCAACTCTGTTGTTAGAAACTGGGAAGATCAGGCTTCTAGATCCACCCATGACTGCAGGGAGCTGGGGGTGGAAGATGAAATTTAAGACACACTCACCAACCCACTGATTCCCTCCATCTCCACCCCCCCATCCCAGACCAGACCAGTATTTCCCCTTCTGTCATCCCCCAAGATCAGTCAAGTCCAGACTGAAACCTTCCCTATGGACGCCAAAGTCCCTGAAGACTGACAACAATCACTCATGAATTTTGGAGGGCTCCTCTAATGCCAAGCACATTACATGCATTCTTTCACATCATTCCCAGCATAAGCTTTTAAAGGAAGATGATAATTATCCCCATTTATTGATGAGCAGTCAAGGCTCAGAGATGTTATGTGACTTTCCCAGGGTTACACAGACATAAACAATGGATTAAATTAGAGCTTTGGAGTCCATGATGGCAACTCCCTACATTTGAGCCCTAGATTGAAGGATGATGTCAGCTTAGCATCAGCATCATCTGGGAACTTGTTAGAAACGTAGATCCTCACTTCTCTCCCCAGACCTCCTGCATCAGAACTCTGAGGGTGATTCTGTGCCCCATGCAAGTTTGAAAACCATTGACCCAGTTTAAGCTAAGCCATCTGCTGGGCGAGGCCACTCAGCTCACCCCACAACACTCAGGGCCTCAGACACTGGAAGAAGGTCACTGTCTCAGGGTCCTGCTCTTCTCTGAGCCCCCAGGGAAAGCAGGAAAGGAGCAGACCCTCACCCTCCACCAGACAGTGTCTACTCCTAAGGTTCATTTTCCCAGCTTCCCACCCCAACTCCTACCCAACCTTCTGTTCTATCCACATTCCTCATCTCTTTCTCTAGAAGGAAATGTCCTTGGCTCCCATCTTTCCTCCTTATCAGCAGAGACAAAGATGGCCTCTTTCCTGGGTCCTCTAACCCAGGCTTCACTCTGGACTTGAGCCAGCCCCTCACAGCTCCCTCTGACTCCCCTACTCATCTGGGCCCCACTCTCAGGGCCCTCTCTGATGAGAAAGCCTTCTGTGTGCCAGCCCCAGGGCCAGCAGGGAGCCAGCAGCTCTGAACTGTGGATCACTCCCACCTTCCTGTCCCCAGGCTTCTTCCTGGCATCAGATGTGAGCCAGCCTGTGATACACAGGGGAGGCAGCCTGAGACACCTCGTGGCACCTTCTTGTGTCAGTTAGCTATGCTATGTGACAAATCACCCCAAATCTTGTGACTCAAAGTAACCGCCATTTACCAGGGCACCCTCATCTTCAGGTGGGCCGGGCTTGGCTGATCCAGGCTGGTTTCCCTCCTGCATCCAGTCAGAAGTGTGGATGAAGGTTGGCTGGGGCGCCGGCAAGCGTAGGGATGGNACTCAAAGTAACCGCCATTTACCAGGGCACCCTCATCTTCAGGTGGGCCGGGCTTGGCTGATCCAGGCTGGTTTCCCTCCTGCATCCAGTCAGAAGTGTGGATGAAGGTTGGCTGGGGCGCCGGCGAGCATAGGGATGGCCTCACACACCTGGTACAACTGCCATCAGCGGTAATGGTGCACCCAGGAGGCCAGCCCAGGCTCCCCTCATGGCCAAAGCAAGGTTCTGAGGAAGCAGGCAGGGGAAGGCAAAGCCTCTTGAGGCCCAGGCTTGGCACTGGCATGGCAGAGCTTCTTCTGTATTCTATTGGCCAAAGCAAGTTGCAGGCCAGCCTGGATTCAATGAGCAGACAAATAAGGGCTACCTCCTGAGGGAAGGAGCTGTGTCAAAGGGCATGGAGACATGGATACAGCAAGGAGTAGATAAAATTGGATGCATTTTTTTGCAATTTCACTAAACCTCATCCTCAAAACTTCCAGATTTTTCAGACCCCGCTTTGGCCTGAGGGCTTGACCCACCAGGTGTCGTTACAACAGGGACTGACCAGGTCTCCAACATTTGGCCAGGTCACTGTATTAGTAGCTCCCGTAGGCCAGCCCCCTCTCCCTTCCAGCCCCATCCCCTTAGCCATTCCCCACCACTGCTCCCCCTCAGTGGGCTCCCAGCTGCCGCATGGGCCATGGGGGAGGGGCAGGAGATTGGCAAACACATGTTAAGGTCCAGTGCTAAGCCCAGCTAGGACAGAGAAGTCAATATCTCCGTTCTGTAGCCCCAGCCTACAGCACTTGGGCAACCTTCCAAGGAATCACAACTTCTATGGCAGATTCACTCGGTATTTGGAGCAAGAATGGGCAAGAGACCCATGCCGAGCCACCTGCCGAATATACCCTGGTGCTGTCAGCTGAAGGTAGGGGGGTACACAGCCACTGCCCTGCCTGACCCAAGACTCTGTGGTGTGCACCTGGCCCCAGGCCTGTCTCATGTGCTAGGAGTCAGGGAGCAGGCAGGCCGGAGCCTGAACGGCTTTTGCACAGAAAAGAAATCGTAAACAAAAAGACTACAGAGTGGGAGAAAACACTTGCAAATGATGTGACTGACAAAGACTTAATTTCCAAAATACACAAACAGCTCATACAGCTTGGTATCAATGCCTTTTGCATATATCAAATAGTTGGAATCATATAGAATGTGACTTTTTAGATTGGCCTCTTTCACTTAGTCATAGCCATTTAATGTTCCTTCAAGTCTTTCCATGGCTTGGGATCTCATTTCTGTTTATCACTGAATAATACTCCACTGTCTGGATGTCACACTGTTCATTTATCCATTCACCTACTGAAGGACATCTTAGTTGCCTCCATGTTTGNCGCCTCAGCCCCCTGCACTGCAAGGGCAGCGTCCTAACCACTGGACCACCCGGAAAGCCCCTCCCACAACCCCTGAGTCTCGTGCATTCCTCAGCCCCTGGCATCTTCCCAGTCAAGGGCATTTTCTTCCCTGCCAGGTCCTGTGCCGAGGAGAGGCAGGAACTTCAGATCCCTTGGTGACGGAGGGCAGGAGGGAGGTCCTAGAAATAGCTACAATTCACTCCCTCCCCTAACAGCTAAAAAAATCACACAGATTGCACACCTCAAAGACGAGCTTCCTGTAGAAACCCTTACTGTATCCGTATATCCTTCCTGATAACCTGACTCTGGCCTAAGCACACTATAAGAACTCTAGCCCCACTCACTGTGGAAAACTGTACAAAGCCCTCTTACGTTAACCTGACATCGGAGAGTGCCAGGTCGCAGGGTCCAGACTGGTCTCTCTCCCAGCTTCCTGAGGGGATGGGAGAGCTGTGTCCATCTTTCTGTCTGCTTTTATCTGCCTCCCACTCTCTCTCTCAAGGACCGTCTTCCTGTCCTCCTTCTGGAACGTATGAGGTAGAAGGTAACCGCTATCAGATGCTGTGCAGCAAATCACACCAAACCTAGTGGCCCTACACAATAACCTATTGTGCTCCCAAATTCCCTGGGTTAAGATTTCAGGATGCTGGGCCATTCTCACTTGGGTCTCCCACGCAGCTGCAGACACATAAAGGCTTGATGGGGCCTGACGACCCACCTCAGAGGTGACCCACTCACTCCCTTGGCTTGCAAGGGTTCTGGCTGTTGGCCCAGGCCTTCAGCTCCGCCCCGCGTGGGCTTCTCCAGGCTGCTGAGTGTTCTCACGGCCTGGCAGCTGGCTTCCCTGCAGCAGGAGAACCAAGAACCCAAGGCAGACGCTGCATTGCCTGTTGTGAACCAGTCCCTGGAGCCACATCGTCACTTTCATCTTATTCTGCTGGTCACGCAGGGCCAGTCCTGATCTGGCGTGGAGAGAACCCCACGGGAGGTGTGGGGCAGCGGGCCACCTTGGAAGCTGCCTACCGCGGGAAGTTTAACCGGAGCCCTGGCCACCCCCAGGCAGTCTGTGCTGCCTGCCCCCTGAGTTCCTGTCCGCCCCGACACACCCCACCCTGAGCCCCCCAACACTGAGATCGTGGTGTCTAGCAGTGCATACAAGAATCAGGCAGCAGAGGCACAGGGGCCAGAGCAGGAAATGTCTCAAAGCCCTCATCAGCCATCGCTGTCTTGAAGTTCATCAGTCACTGTGCTTTCGGGCCAAGCTCCTCTTACAAGCCCACCAGGCTCCTGGGGGCACAGAGGGGAGCCCTCATCACCTGCCAGCCTGGGGGACCAGAAGCTCCAGGAGGGCCCAAGGGAAGACTGGTAAGGTGAGACTGGGGAATAGGGTTAGAAAGGGGGGTGTCTTCTACCTACCTCTATTCGTTGGCAAGATGATACTCCCCATTCCTGCCAAAAAAAAAAAAGAGAGAATCTGCCCAGATTGTCACCCTACAATCCACTGAAGAGACCCTGAACAAGAAGTGCCCAGAATATGATCCACAGAATCTGAGTGGAATACAGGTTTGCTTTATGCCACTTAGTTAAGGGACAATTTGATATAGAGCATTAAACAACCCAACACCTTCTATCTCCAAAGACATAGAGGTTCTGCCCCAGGCTAACCTTCTGTCTCCAAAGACTAGAGGTTCTGCCCCAGGCTAACCTGGTGCACGGATGTCAGGCTCCATGTGGTCCCATCAGTCAGATGGGTCACTCCCCCACGCCTTGAGGCTAAGAGTGTTCATTCCAACACACTGCAGACAGGAGGAGACCCTCCTGCAGTTCACATCCACACACCTGGGCCTTGTTTTTCTCCACCCTTGTGTCCAGATGCCCATGCACAACCCCAATTCCTATTGCTTTTTCTAACAGCTTAGCCCTTCATCCTCTCCCCTCCCCCGCACCCCCAAGGCCTCAAGCCAGCTTCTGTACAGATGCAGGGCCTGGCTAAACAGGAGCCTTCTAGGCAGCTTCTTTCCTCGGCAACACAAGGAGCCAGCAGAAGCTGGGACATTACAACTTGTTCCTGAGTTCACTGAATGAAAGTGACCAGCTACCCTAGGAACCAGCCTGGACGTGGGACAGTGAGGGGGAAAGGTTGGGGGGAGGGAGGTTGGCAGGGAGGGAGTGGGACTTTTCTATTCCTTGAGTTTGCCCACACCTGGAAGGAATAGCATCAGGCTACTTTTAAGTCAAAAGGGGGATTTCTTGGGAGGTCACCAGGGTAGCCCACGGAGCAGGTGGAATCTTGGCAGAGACCTTGAGAACCAGAAGAGAAACCAAACTTCTAACAATGACGATGTCTAGGGAGGGCTTCCCAGGAGGCACTAGTGGTAAAGAACCTGCCTGCCATTGCAGGAGACGTAAGACTAAGCAGGTTCTGATCCCTGGTTTGAGAAGATCCCCTGGAGGAGGGCATGGCAACCCACTCCAATATTCTTGCCTGGAGAATCCCATGGACAGANCCCAGGAGGCACTAGTGGTAAAGAACCTGCCTGCCATTGCAGGAGACGTAAGACTAAGCAGGTTCTGATCCCTGGTTTGAGAAGATCCCCTGGAGGAGGGCATGGCAACCCACTCCAATATTCTTGCCTGGAGAATCCCATGGACAGAGGAGCCTGGTGGGGTATAGTCCATGGGGTTGCAAAGAGTCAGACACAACTGAAGCAATTTAGCACCCATGCACACACGATGTGTGGGGAATGGGACCGTGAAGAATATGCTTCCTCCACACTGTTAGAACTTCTTTCTCAATAATCATGTATAATCAACAACAACAAAAAATTTCTTTTTGGTGAGAGAAAAGATCTGAAGCAAGGTGGGGGATGCCCAGAGCCCCACAACCTCTGCGCCCGCTCAGTCCTCAATACAGGGCCTCGGGCACCTCCACTGGTTGACTGCTCAAGACCCCCCCAGCTCAGGCCTATTGTCAAACACTAGAGTCTGAACAAGTTCAGAGTCTGGGCCCAGCCTCACCCGCCCTGATCCGGCCCAGGATGTCAGCCAGCACCTTGGGAGCCCAGCAGCATCTCATGTGTACAGACCCGGGCCTCCACTGCTGATCTTCTGCCTGCTGACAAATGATCCTGCCTGCCCCACGAGCTGTGACTCCTGGGCCCATCCATCAGCTGCCCAGCCAGTGCAATCGGAGTTTAATGATGTCATGACAGGAGTGATTACAATTGTTAATTACCTTCTAGCCATCAGCAGCTTCTGCAGGTCTTCAGCCATGTGGCAGCTGCCACGGCCACCCTGTGCTTGTACAAACCTCTCCCCGTCTCATCGACCACCCTGTTGTATTCCCAAAGGTCCTGGGATATGGGGGTGGGCATTTCAAAGGAGGATTTCTAGGCACCAGTATGTCCCCAAGATCCTGGTACTCTGAAGGTCTGAATGCCTTTCTCCCTGGTTTAATTTACAGAACCCACACTATCAGGGTCCTGAAGGAAAACACCAACCACATCACTATCTGCTCACGGTCAGTGGTGTGGAGTCCCATACCAAGGTCACAGGTGCAAGGCCTTGTACCAAGGCCATATAGATGCAGAGCCCAGGACCACGGTCACCTCCGGAACTGACTGAGCCTCATTGAGAACCATTGCTAAAAGCCCCTCTGATCCTTATAGGCCAGCTCCCTGACCCCATATCAGGTAAAAATGACCCCTGGCACTCACCCTATAGTGCCCTAACCAATCACCTAATGCCACCTTTCCAGCAGGAATCCTCAGTTAAAATTGGCTTCTAACTCACAAAAAGACTCTCCCTGGTGTGTCAGGAAGTCAGCCCACTGTATTTGCAGTGTCCCTCACCTTCTATTCTCCCTTCAGTCAGCTCTTCCTGGTCTGTCAGGAGGTCAGCCCACTGTGCTCACAGCACTCAAATTATCTCTACTCTCTGTTCTTAATAAACTCTCCCTTTATGCAATGCTCTGCATCTGGAAATTCTTTCTCAACCCATATTTGGACTGGACTTCCACAAGTGGATCCTCCCTGCCACAGCATAAAATCTAAATCCCTTAGCTTGGCACTTAAGATGTTCCACGAAGGACAGTGCCTGCCTTTCTCTAGTTGCACCTTCCACTACTCAGCTCCACACACCTCGTTGATAATAACAGAACTTCCAGCCACGCCTCCTACTTTCCCAACCCGAGGCCTTTGCCCACACCATCCCTCCCACCCGGAAAGCCCTTCACCCATGGCTCCATACACTCAACTTCTATCTATTCTTCCATGCCTGCCTCATGCTAACTCTGTAGGATATGGCCTAGAGCCTCCCTCCTACCCCAGGCTCCAATCCCAAGTAATTGTGGCCTCCCAGGATCTTCAGAAGCCCTTCACCTGACCCCCTTTCTCACACATCAACTCCCCAGTTTAACAGGTTTGTGTCCATGTCCTCTCTCTCCCAAGCAGTGAACTCCTAAGGGTACACCCAGCACAGGGCCTGGAGTGGAGTAAGGGGTCCGAATCAATGGACAAGTCTTGAGCTGTCCCAGGAGGGAGGAAGTAAAACTGGCCCTGAGGAGACAGCATGTGCCATTGCTTCCTTCTCAAGGGACTGTGCCCACACCCAGGCCCTCACCAGCTATGCAGGAGTAATGGGTTCCTCACTGCTCTCCCTGCAACCCACCTCCACCTCCAACAGCCAAAGCAAGCCTTCAGTTGTGAATCAGATTCTGCTACTCCTTGGCTTAAAACCCTTACATTCCCATGGAGAGTCTGTTAGTTTAACCTTCAAGGATCACCATGGCCACAATCCGTACTTCCGGTGCTTGTCTGCAGCTCGCTGCCCCCCCTCCTCTGCAGGCTACACCTCCACACACAGGCCGAGGCCGTGACCGCCATGTTTGTACCTCACACCCTCTCCCAGTCACAGGTGCCAGGGCCTCAGTGGACCTACCTGGTCTAAGCTCAGTCAGCTAGATTTTCTCTTTTCCCTGGGAACTGAAGGGTATATATAAGTGCTTCGGAGCCATGAGGAGGTTATTGTCCACTTGGAGCCCAGAGAGGATGAATGAAGGGGAGGAGTATGAGGAAGGGGAAGAAGAGGGGCTGAGAGAGACAAAAAGATACCAGGAGACTGTGGAGGTCACACCCGTCCCTCCCGAGACACAGTTCTGTTGGGTTCCAGGAGAGGCTCCCATCTCTTTATGAACATTGTCTTTTTTTTCACTGTGGTTTCTGTCAAATGTGTCAAAGATGGAGGAAATTTTCTCATCCAGACATGTACAGCTCAAAACAAACATCATATATCTTTGAATGAAATACTCTGAAAAGCTGTCTGGGAAGCAGTAGGGATGTGGGGGTGCAAGTTCCAAGGACTTGTCCACATTTCACAAGGTGGTGGGGAGGCTGCCCCATGAACGGCAGGTGAGAGCGTCATGCTGCTTCTAGAAGCAGTAGGGCTTCCAGAGGACCAACCATCTCCATTTAACCCCAGCCCTGCCACCCACTCACGGTGTAAGACTGGACCAGTTCTCTCTGGCTTCACTTTCCTCATCTGTTAAACAGCCCTGCTCATAAAAACAGTGCCTACCTCAAGGGGTTTTTTTGGGGGGGGATGGGGGCGGGGGTTCTTTTCTTTATTGGATTAAGCAAGTTAATACGCAGAAAGCACACAGTAGTGTCTGTTAAGGGCAAACACCAAATGTTAGCAAAAGTGGGAAAAGCTAAGGCTGTAAAGGGCCTGGAAGTTGTGAGATAAACTCTGATATGCAAATTAAAGCCAGGGTCCGGGGCACAGGTGAATTTAGGGAAAAAAAAGAACTTAAATAGATTATTCACCACTGCGTTCCCAGGAGAATCCTGGACACAAAGCAGCCCATGTCCCTGCTCTCACAGAGCTTCCATTCTAGAAAGAGACAGGCAATCAATAAGGTCCCTACAGATGACAGCTACAGAAGTGTGGTATGAGGAGAGGGATGACTAGAGGGCTTCTCTGGACCAGGCGGGGACTGAGAAAGGACAAACCGCTCCAGGCACCAGCCGCGGAGGGAAGCCAGCAAGCAGGGGACAGCAGTGCCGAGTCTGGCGAAGGTGGGCAAGCTGTCTGTGAGAGGGCAGGAAGGGCAGATCCCTGGGCAGGCAGCCACGGGTTCTGCCAGGCTCTCGGCTACAAAGCATGAACAGAAACAGCCCCGTCCATCTCTGCCTTAATCTTCAGTCCCTCCCACACGCTCAGGAACACCTTTGGGTGGTTCAGTTCTCTTTCAGGGAACAGGGGAGCTTCTGAATTCAGCGAGGAACAAATACTCAGACAACAGGGGTAGGTACTCCTCGGGGCAGGCCCCTCCAAGACTCTTCCTCAAAACTTAACCCTTCCTACAAAGAGTCCACAAAACCCCGCATTTACCCAGAGCCCAACTCTGGTTAACCTGCCTCAGGGGGAAGCTGAGAGAACTCACCTTTGTCTAGTCTTCAGCAGGCCTGCTCCCTCAGTGACCTCTAGTGAGGAGAGGCAGGAGCACTGGTTTCGGAGTCCAGCAGACTGGGTGTCACTCTGCTCTGTCGCTTGCACACTAGAACCCTAGGCAAGTCTCAACCGCCCTGCTCCATAAAATCGGAGCTCCTGGAGAAGATGAGTAAGCCTTCCACATGTTGCCAGAAGGTATCAATCTCAAGAGACCCATGCTAGTCATCCCATTTTCCGTCCAAGGTGTCAGTGGGACAGCATCTTCTCCAATGCGAAGACCAATGATAGCTATGCCTTGATGAGTGCCTTCTGGGGGCCAGACACATGTGAAAGACAAAAAACAGCAATAAAGACTTTAAAATAAAAAAATGAACACCTAGCGGAACAGTTTTACCACTGAGCAGGTCACAAATCTGGCACAGGCTCTGGGGAACTGCAACTTTGATGAGACAGAAAGGAATTTAACTTTTTAAAGCCAAATACCAAGCACTGTAGGCTTCCCAGGTGGCGCTAGTTGTAAAGAACCCACCTGCCAATGCAGGAGACGCTGGAGACACAGGTTTGATCCCTGGCTCGAGAAGATCCCCTGGAGAAGGGAATGGCTACCCACTCCAGTATTCTTGCCTGGAGAATTCCATGGACAGNCTAGTTGTAAAGAACCCACCTGCCAATGCAGGAGACGCTGGAGACACAGGTTTGATCCCTGGCTCGAGAAGATCCCCTGGAGAAGGGAATGGCTACCCACTCCAGTATTCTTGCCTGGAGAATTCCATGGACAGAGGAGCCTGGCAGGCTACAGTCCACGGGGTCGCAACGAGTCGGACACGACTGAGCAACTAACACACACCCACCCCAAGCATTGCCTGCCCTGAGGGAGGAAAGCAAAGCCTCTGAGCTGCCAGGGGAACCAGGCTCGTCAGCAGGCATTTGCTGCCTGTGAGGGCCCGTCTCAGGAGCCTGGCGTCTGCTGTGCACATGGCATGCCGGGTCTGGGCAACGTGGCCTAACAGGTCTGCCCCAGCGTCAGCAGGCCAGGGGGTCGAGGCAGAGTGTACTACCTGGTACCCAGCTCTTCCTCCATTACCACTGCTCCAAGTGACCCCACAAAATACAGCTCCTTATCCCCATTTTAAAATGAGAAACTGAGGCCCAGAGAGTTTGGGGATTCCCCTGTCAAGGTCACTCAAGCCCAGCTCAGATTGGAACCTAGATCTGTCTGGTTGCAAAGGATGTAACTGTCACATCAAACCACGGAAATGCCAGCTGGGGCACAATAAGCAGGCTGTAGTCAGACTAAGCTCAGAATCCTCAGAACTCGGAGGAAGAGGGTCAGGCCAGAGGAGCCAGGCCAGAGTGCTGGAGCTCCGGTTCCCGCCCAGGCCACTGGGTTGCAGAGAGGCTGGGCCAGGGTGGTCCAGGGAGAAGTGAGATTACTCCCAGGCTGCACCGGCCTCCCGCCTCCCCTCAGCACGTCCCCCACTAGGGGATGATTTTTCAAACCAGACTTTCCAACATCACCCTTCCCTGGGCTGCCAGACACCCGGCCCCCCACAGCCCGCAGCCAGCCAGCCCTGCCTCCCTCCTGGAGCGGCAGGAAGCCCGCAGCCGTTCTGCATACACCCCCTGGTGGAAACAGCTCATTACGAGATGGGGGAAATGTGCTAGAACATTAGCTTAATAAATCAAGCGCTCCCGGAACCCTGCAGCCGCCGAGGCTCTGCAAGGCGGGGCCACGGCGCTCACCCCCGAGCTAGGCCTGGGGGCACGGGGCGGGGCCATCGTGCGGCCGTTACCCGGCTGCCACCTCCCCTGCGGAGCCGACTCGGTGTGTGCAGCGGCCTTGGGAGACCAGGCCGCCCGGGGTTTGAATCCCGGGGCTGCCACTTGCTAACCTGCAACCCAGAACCAGGGAGGGCCTCCTAGAGCCTCTGTCTTCATCTAAACACTGAGGCGGTGAGGAGCCCTATTGATGGAGGGCCTCTCAGAGCTGTGCCCTCCACAACTCACTGCAGCTGCGTGAGATCCAAGAGGCCATTTCATTTTTCCGAATGGTGAGATTCAGAGCCTGTGGCTGGTTTATGTCCAGTCCTGCCAACCCTCTGCCCAAGGTCACTCCCAACCCCCTGGCGCCCAGCTCTGCCCAGAACAGGTACTCTGCAGTGAGGAGCCCTGCAAGGTAACCAGGTCCTGGAGGGTGGCTGGACTGCAGAGCAGCAGGCTTCACCTCCTGGGTGCCAGCAGGTCAGCCACCTCCCAGCTCCTCCTGATCCCAGACAAGGAAAATCCAACCAGTGGTACAGGGACTACCACGGACTGGGAGCCCCAGGGTTTTCCTGCAGCCTGCTGCCCCTGTGTCCCTGACACATGCCAAAGCCTTCTCTGCTGTCCCCCACCATCCTGGCTGGCTCCAGCTAACTTCCCTCCCAGTCGTGGCTCAGACGTTAACCCACTTAGGGCCTGAAGAGAATCCCTCCCCTCTCTGGGCCTCAGTTTCCCTCTCTGTGTGAGACTTAGCCTAGAGGATCCTAAGATGGCTTGCCACCCCGCCTCTCCTCTCTGCTGGTCTAGGCAGGAAAGGGGCTGCAACACCAGAGCGCCTTAGCAGAGAAAACCACTGTCCAGAGAGCTAATCCCTGCTTCTCTCTAGGGGGTGGAGAGAGGGCTAGAGAAAAAAAAAATTAAATTACTAAACCATCTATTTGTCAACTCCTCCCTCCCCATTGACTTAATTTTCTCCAGCCAAACGTAGAGTCAGAGGAGGCAGGAGTGAGTCTGCAGCCCAACCAGAGACGGAGTAAGGGGAACTGCAACAGGGAATGGGAAGAAGCAGCCCCAGATGGACACAGGGATGAACCTGTTGGATGGACATCAACCCAGGAAGCCTCATCTGGGCCAAGAACAAACATACACCAAAAATGAGGAATAGATGTGCCTCTGTGCCTAGCTCTGCCCAGGGACTCGGAGCAGCATCACTTCCTCCAGGAAGCTTTCCCAGATCTCCCAGTATGGGTTAGGAGCCTTCTCTGGGTTTCCACAACCTCTTTGGTTCCCCCATAACACCATGCCAATATGGTGTGTTAACTTTCATTCATTTATACAATGGATATCTCTGGAGCATAGTATGTTCCAAGCTAACTGCTGGGAATAGAGCTAAAAACAAAAACTGTAGTCTACTAGGAAAGACTGATAAGTATAAACCCATTTGGATTATCTACTGCTGTGTAACAAATCATATCAAACCTTCCTGGCTTAAAATAACAGCAATTATTATCTTCCCTCTCGTAATTTCTGTGGACAAGGAGTTTGGAAAGGGCACAGCTGGGCTGTTCTGGCTCAGGGTCCCCTGTGTGCTATAGTTAGACAGCAGCTGGAGATGGAATGGCAGAGGGCGGAACAGCTGGGGGGTGGCCAAGCAACCTCTCATTTAGTCTCAGGACTTCACATGATCGCTCCACGTAGAGAGTCTGGGCTTCCTCACAGCATGGCGGTTTTAGGGCAGTCATGGCAGCTGGCTTGCTCCACACTGAATTCTCCAAGAGAACCAAGCAGAGATGTTTCACATTTTTTTTAACCTAGACTTAGTCATAAAAATAGTGTCTCTTCTGCCACACTCTTGGTCAAGGCAGTCATCAAGGTCCACCAAGTTTCAAAGAAAGGACACACAGACCCTATCTCTTGATTTGGTAGGAGGGTCAAAGTCATATTAAAAGAGGAGCATATGGGAAGGGGTTATATTAGTGGGACCACTTTTGGAAAACCCAATTTTATTTAAATAAGATCACCTCCCACTCTCCATTGGGCTTCCCAGGTGGTGCAGTGGTAGAAAAATCTGCCTGCCAATGCAGAAGACATGGGTTCGATCCCTAGGTTGGGAAGATCCCCTGGAGTAGGAAATGGCAACCCACTCCTATATTCTTGCCTGGAGAATTCCATGAACAAGGGAG
This sequence comes from Neotragus pygmaeus, assembly GCA_006410875.1. Lineage (NCBI taxonomy): Eukaryota > Metazoa > Chordata > Mammalia > Artiodactyla > Bovidae > Neotragus > Neotragus pygmaeus. The sequence continues at coordinate 161,879 of SJYV01009455.1, read as the reverse complement.
CCTAGCGGGCTATGGTCCATGAGGTCACAAAGAGTCAGACACGACTGAGCGACTGAGCTAACACCCTCCATCCCCACAGGAAGTTAACCCCTCTACATCTCATATTTTTGCAAGTTCCCCAGAGGCTGACTTACGTTTCATGATCACCTCTGACTCCAAACTCCTGCTTCCGCTGTATTTGCTCAATTTTCAGACTATCTCACTGGTCTGTGGGTGCAGACTTTTGTCATAAGCATGAGATTTGGACAGAAACTCAATCCCTTGCCTGCATTTCCACAAAACACTCAGCTAATGGCAAATGAGGATGTAATGGGCTCCGCTAAGAATTTAAGGAGCAGCTCCAGTGACTTGAAATTGAATATTAGACATCCCTTCTCATAACTGAGATTTATGCTTAGTCTTCACTCTACAGACCGCACCCTATCTCTTATCTCCTCTCCCCTCTCCACCACACCCCACCCCCCACCCCANATCCCGACCTCGTCACAGGGAAACTTTGGTACACACCCCCCCGACCTCGGCACAGGGCAACTTTGGCACACATACCCCTGGACTCGGCAAAGGGCAACTTCCCCAAACAAGACCCCGACCTCGGCACAGGGCAACTTCGGGACACATACCCCTGACCTCGGCACAGGGCAACTTCGGCACACACCCCCACAACCTTGGCATAGGCCAACTTCAGCACAGGGCAACTTCAGCACACACACCTCTGACCTCGGCACAGGGCAACGTTGGCACACACAATCCTGACCTCGTCACAGGGCAACTATGGTACACACCCCCCTGATTTCGGCACACACCAACTTCGGCACAGGGCAAATTCGGCACACACACCTCTGACCTTGGCAGAGGGCAACTTTGGCACACACACTCCCGACCTCATCACAGGGCAACTTCGGTACACACACCACCGACCTCGGCACAGGGCAACTTCGGCACAAACGCCACCGACCTCTGCATAGGGCAACTTTGGCACACATGCCCCCGACAACGGAATAGGGAAACTTCAGCACACACACCCCCGACCTCGGCACAGGGCAACTTCAACACACACACCCCTAGACTCGGCAAAGGGCAACTTCAGCACACAAGCCCCCGAACTCGGCACAGGGCAACTTCCCCAAACAAGACCCCGACCTCGGCACAGGGCAACTTCGGGACACACACCCCCGACCTTGGCACAGNCAGGGCAACTTCAACACACACACCCCTAGACTCGGCAAAGGGCAACTTCAGCACACAAGCCCCCGAACTCGGCACAGGGCAACTTCCCCAAACAAGACCCCGACCTCGGCACAGGGCAACTTCGGGACACACACCCCCGACCTTGGCACAGGGCAACTTCGGCACACACCCCCACAACCTCGGCACAGGCCAACTTCGGCACACACGACCCCCGACCTAGGCACACGCCAACTTTGGCACAGGGCAACTTCGGCACACACACCTCCGACCTCGGCACAGGGAAACTTCGGCACACACACACCGACCTCAGCACAGGGCAACTTTGGCACAAATGCCCCTGACCTCAGCATAGGGCAACTTTGGCACACACGCCCCCAACAACAGAACAGGGCAACTTCGGCACACACCTCCCCCGACATGGGCACAGGGTAACTTCTGCACACAGCCCACTGACCTCGGCACAGGGCAACTTCGGCACACACCCCCCTGACATCGGCAAAGGACAACTTCGGCACACACCCCTCCAACCTCAACACAGGGCAACTTCAGCACACAAGCCCCCGAACTCGGCACAGGGCAACTT